>CATQJL010000305.1:10522544-10580067 GCA_958299035.1 Cylicocyclus nassatus
AAGCAGTGGTATCAACGCAGAGTACTGAGTGGAGCAAGGCCGATGACACTAAATCGTGGCAGGACCCAATGGTTATAGCGTTGCGGCGGGCAGCCTCCAATGGTGAGAAGGAAATTGCCAACTCGTCCAGACGCGTGTAAGGTTGGCCTGCGCGTGTAAATTCGAGAGCGATTTTCTCGGGGAAAGCATGCTGTGCAACCGGAATTGCACTGTTTTCATAGTTGGGCGATAACGAACCTACCGCGTTGAAATGCCGAGTTGTTGGATTTTGCCGATCCACTGCCTTTAAGGGGTTGCGCCTGAGCCTTTTAACGTACCTTAAAAATCCGAAAATCGTTTTTTTCCTAGTATGAATGTTAAGCTCATAGCTTCCTCTTGCTACAGCGAGAATTTAAGGCCGAATGCCCCACCTCTAGAAAAATTGTGGCCCTCTAGGTCAATTCAGACCAAAATTAGTCGTCAAATTACGTGTGATTATGAAGTGCAGTCGCAGTAAATCGGGCGTACGGTTCCCAAAAATTGAAAACTCTTTGAAAAGGATGTTTCCTCTTGGTCACACTCTGAGGTTCCGGAGGTCAAGAGGAGGAAAAGAAGAGGTCGCTTAAGGGCTTTTATGAGAGGGGGGAGGGGTCGAAAAACTTGTGGCTAACCTTTGCTCAACTCTGGTCATGATCACTTTGATTATATCAAAAATCGAGAGTTTGTTGTCTGATTTGGGTCCGCGAATTCGGTGATGTTGTTGAAAGTTCTGTCGAAAAATTGATGCGAATTATAGGGAGGCAAATTGTTTTGTATCCTATAGGGCTTGCTCTAGTTATTCACTGCTACAGGTAATCAGTACAAAAACTTGAAAAAATAGCGCAATTTAACCTTGGTAAAAACATGAGTCGTGGTTATGGTTTTTCTGGTGATGCCTAACGATAGGTAGACAGACGATAGTAATGCGGGGGAGGGGAGAGGGAGCGTAACCGGCGGTCGTGTGCCAAGTCTCATGCTTGACCTTGAACGTCACCATTGTGTAAGCCAAAGTATTTTTTCAACAGAATTCCACTATTTGATCTGTCACGGAAATGACGCACTTCAAACCAAATTTTCTCTATGCTTTTTTTTATTCAGGAAAGTTCGATTTTAGTAATCTATGAACAGCGAGACCAGCATTTGATCTTGTTCTGTACATAAATGTGTCATATTTTTTCCCTGGAAATGCACTTGCTGTGATTATTAAACGTAAATGTTTCATTTTTTCCTAGTATTGCAATTCTAGGATAGTGCGCTAAAATGATTCGTACATTCAATTCAATTCATAGAAAAAACAGGTTTCCCCAAAATATGCACACCCATTTTAATCGTTATTGGCTCTTTTCCCATAATTTCTATTGAGGTTCAACTACCAATCAGTTGAAAAGATTTCTACGTATTATAGATTCATGGTAAAAGAGAATCCCTCATCGCTCTTCACTACTCATCACCCTTCACTAAGATTGCGGTGGGAACTTGAAGAATGTACTCGTTTTATGTTATTTGTGCCTTATTAACTTGAAGAATGTTTTAAGTCAACAATGGCTACATTCTATCTCAGAATGAACCTCAACAAGCTGCGTTAAAATTAGGCTAAACAGAGTGGGCTAACTTTGTTTATAAAGTTTGTATTTCACCGTAGGGCTTTTTTTCATAATTTATGCTGAAACTACATGTTTTTTCAAGATTTTTTAAAATTTGATAAGCCCATTTTGCTCGAAAACTCAAAGACAGATCGATCTGTGATTCGCATTACACTGTGAACTCGATTTGAGGCCAGCTCTACAAAACGGGTACATTAAAGGCGCCGACAACCCTTAGTTGGAGACCTTGAGCTTTTTGTAGCTTACGATAGTAGAAAACTCCACCACCGATGCCCAAATCGCGGCCAAAATGTCGTTTCGGAGTAGCGTAGCATAAGGACCCAAGTCGGCACCGCCCTCCTCCAGTAACCTCTGCCCATCCGCGCGCGAACATCCAATCACCGTTCCGGAGAACCGGCCTCTGAATTCTCCGGCACGGGGATGTCGGGATTTGCCCGGATTTTCGACTTCATACTCTGATTGAGATATGAGAATGCCCCGGAAGTGTCAGAACATGGAAATCGATAACCTAGGTGAACGGTGCCTTTAAAGGCAGTGTCCGGGCAAAAACTCGATTTTGAGATTTTGTGCTTATACGGGCCTATTGGCCATGTTAAATCCAAAAATCCACATTGGAAAGCGCGAAAACGGCAAAAAAGGGTTCTAATATAGGAGGGAACTCAGCAGGTGGGCGGGGCTTTCCCCAGTGCGATTTCACGCTCCCAGCTCCCGGAGTGATTTTCTCTCCGCTAACCGTTCTAGCATCGCTACCGGCCAAGTGCGAATGATTGACTCGAAACCGGAAGCGAGAAGGTCGCTCCGGAAGCCGGGGACGTGAATTCGCAGTGGGGAGGACCCCGCCCACCTGCTCATTTCCCTCCTGTGTTAGAGCCGTTCTTCGCCATTTTCTCGTTTTACAATGTGCATTTTCGGATTCAGTATAGCGAATAGGCCCAAGTAAGCACAAAATCTCAAAATCGAGTTTTTGCCCGGACACTGC
Organism: Cylicocyclus nassatus; assembly: GCA_958299035.1. Taxonomy (NCBI): domain Eukaryota; kingdom Metazoa; phylum Nematoda; class Chromadorea; order Rhabditida; family Strongylidae; genus Cylicocyclus; species Cylicocyclus nassatus. The sequence goes on from CATQJL010000305.1 coordinate 10,525,146, forward strand.
CTTTAAAGGCGGTGGGTCGCCAAAATGGACCCTTCGCGGATTTTTGTAGGTTTAGGTGGTAGATCCCCCAAGCACAATTGAGCCTAAATCCCACCTACCAAATTCATGCGCTTAGTCCTCAAACGCGCTTCAAAACTCTACCACCCCCCCCCCCCCCGCCCCCCACTTTCATTTAGTGGGCGTCATTAATGAGTTTTGAGGCGCATTTTCAGGGGCCAGCGCATGAATTTGAGGGTGGGGATGGGAGCATATTCGATAGTCAAGAGACAGAGCCTAGAAAGTGATAGTTGTTTGAGTTCCTGCCCCCTATAAAAAGTGAAGGTTGTTTCAAAAAATAGATGGAAATTGAGAGATATAAATTAAACCATGAAACTTAGAAGTTCATATAGAGCAGAGTTTAGCACATCACCAGATTTGAAACCTTGACTTGGAAATTCCTACACACAGTTTCCTCTTCAGGATTGCCGGTTAAATTGGGTGGCAACAAGATCAAAGTTCTTTTCCAATCAAAGAAAAGCGCCGTTTAGCTGTGGCGGTAGTGGAGAGACCGAAAGAAGGAAAACTTGTCAACAGCTGAATCGCACATGTTGAAAATGTCTAAAAAGTTATGTTGACATCAACCCCAATCTGATTTTTGATGCGTCCTTTAAATTTTCACCCCCGCATATTCCGTATCCTGCGACGATGTCTGGATTCTTTCGCTCATCATTCTGAGCAAGTATCATTAAGCTGGAGGAAGTTCGTTGCGAAAACACTAAAAGAGAACAAGGTAAAGAAAGACGCACTTTTTAGTAATTTTCACAAAAAAACCCGGCATGAGCAAGTAAGCGCGGCGCTATCTACATCATAGACAGAAACAAGACCTATCGAATACACAAGAAAACCGAGTGAAAAGAGTTAAATTGAAGAAGAAACAAGAGGTTTTCGAAAAGGCCGTTTTTTCCAGATTTCTCGTTTGTATCATAGAAGGAAGTCTCGCGACGTGGTCAGCGTGGAAATAGAGATCAAAAGCTTTAATATGCTATATAGATTGTCGCAAATGGGCTCCGAACAGCGAAAAAAAGAGTACCAGAGTTAAATGCCCCGCGCCCCGCATTTGAGGTAGCGAGGTAGCGCGCAAGGCGCGGAGACGCAGACGAGCAGCGGAGAAAGACCAGAGCCGGCGGGGCATTTGGCTCTGGTCATTGATCTCCGCGGGGTCATAACGAAGCCTTGTAATATTATATATCGTTGTGATCCACATGAGACGGCCAGGAGCCCTGACAACGTCGCGGGTCTTGGAAATCACTCCATAACGAGATAGACCAACTTTATGTGGCGAGTCTCTGCGCAAAATTTGAACGCAGTTTCTCTTTTTTATTGAACTCCAGCGGTTTTCATGAACTTCCAGCGCTCAATCACAGTCTAGGGAAAGGTTAATTGAAAACTTTGTCCTAGTTTCTAATTGAATTCTTAAATAAAAATCTTCTTTTCAGCAAAAAGGGCCATAAAAACGCAAAATTTCGCTTTTAGAACTTCTTTTGGATGTTACTGCTACATTTGCCTCATTCACATTCATTCCTATATGGTTATGTAATTAGTTATGTCATAATATCAGGGGCTTCGCCGCGGGTGACCTCTGTACTTCTCTCCAGGTGAAGATTGTGTTCTATCGTGACGCTCAAAATGAGCGCTACCAAAGTGCATGGCCCTATGTATTGAAGGTATGGGTGGGAGTACAGTGTACTTGGGGAATCTACTACCTTAATCCACCAAAATCCGAGAAGGGTCCAATTTGCTGATCCACTGCCTTTGAGCTAACCATAAGACTGCATCGCATGCTACCAGTACGTCAATATATCCTCGCTCCGAGAAGTGTGTCGCTTGTTGAAAAAAAGAGCAAAATCACTTTCATGACGCCTCAATATACCGTTAGAGAAGGGAAATGGAGCAGTCAGAAGCCCAGGCTGGAGACAGTCAGGTAAGACTCGCAAATAAGGGGAGTATTGAGGAAAAGATAGGCTTCATAATGAAGGAACTGGGGCGGCTGCCGGGCGTAGTCAGCAGGCACTTGAACGAAAGTAGGGCCGCGCTAAAATATAGGGCGCCTTTGGAGGAAGAGTTGAACATTAGAGTAGACACAATGATGAATTGTTTGGAAAGCCTGGCAGCAGAAATAAAAGGGGGTCTTACTAATACGATAGACGGGATAGAGGAAGCAACAAGTGAGCTAAGGTCAGAGCCATTTCAGGCCAAGGCCTACCAGCCACATGCTCAGGACCGCTCGTCAGAAGAGAGGGATACCCTACAAGAGGACGCGGAGATGTTGCAAGGTGAGCACATCAGGCCCTCTGATTTAAGGAGCGGCAATGAATACTTTCTGCAGACGTCGAGTACGAAGAGGCCGTGGAGCGAACAAAGATTAGAGACTGGACAGACGTCCGGAGGGCACTGGAGGCAATTGGAGCCGCACAACAGCAGAGCACCCCAGCCCAATCAAGGTACGGATCAGTTAGTGGATTATTTCCAAAGCATGACCTTCGCTGATCCAGGGGTCTATAGGGGGCATGAGAATGAAAACTTTGATAGGTTTATCAGAAGGTTCACTAGGAAATATGGGTCAATAGTTAGGGATGAAAGGATGCTAATAGAGCTCCTGGGGGATGAACACTTGGAAGGAAGGGCGAGATCCCTATTCCTGAGTATACCCATGGCGGTAAAACGCCAGGGGTTTGACAGGGTAGTGAGGGAAATGGCCTCACTACTGGCTTGCGACTCCACAGCTGCTAGGTTGAAGGCGCTGACAGCCTTAAGAAATATACGCTTAAGGCCAGGCCAAGAGGTCGCGGACTTTTGTGTCGCCCTCGAAAACCTAGCAAGGAAGGCCAATCCTCAATGCACCATTGAGGAAAGATCGATGGAGTATGCTCAGATTCTGTTAGAGAATCTGACATCGTGGCCGGAATACGTACAGCTGGTGGGGACCCTACACCAGGTGGACCCAGCTGACGCATACAACAGAATAAAGGAAGTCGCGATTGAGATCGAGCAATCGCGAAGGCTGTGCAAATTCGAAAGGAGAAGTGAACCGCAAGCTACGCCATGGAGGAAACCAAGCAAAAATGAGAAGTATGCCCCAGCAAGAGCGCAGCATCGAAACAGCTTAGCGGAAAGGGGCGAAAGGCAAGATGCTGTGAGGAGACAGGACCCAACGAACAGCTCAGATGCCAATAGAGAGGATCAGTCAAATGAAGGGAAGAGATGCTTCAATTGTGGCAACTTCGGACATGTCATTAGAGACTGCAGATATAGGAAGACGGAGAACGAAAGCGCTACCAAGGCTTCGAATGGAGTAACATCCATGCTAAACAGGAACCGTAACATGGTCGTAAAAACCTCTCAAGTTGAGGCAAACGGGGTTGTCGGTAGAAGAACCTTGACTCGAGCGAAGATGCTGGGAAGACAGGTGTCAGCACTCATCGACACGGGTTCAATGATTAGTATTCTTCCCGTGAAGGTGCTTATAGAAGCGAGGGACAATGGCTATGACGTTGAGTCACTGCAGACATTCGATGTCTTGGAAGGAAGTATATATGATGCATCAAATCATGTGATGAGCTTCCTAGGAGGGGTAAAGGCAGAAGTGGAACTGGAAGGAGGGTGCAAAAAGGAAGTAGCCTTCCATGTTTCGGACGATGAAGACAAGGAAGTACTCATCGGCACAAATGCATTAAAGGATCTAGGGGTGGAAGTAGTGGTACACCAAAACCCTGACGTCAAGGCAAAAGTGATGGAAAGAGTGATGATTCCTCCGTGTAAAACAAGGATAGTGAGACTCAAGTGTGAAGTCGGGAACGAAGGCAAAACAGAAAGAGTCCTTTGGCCTTCAAAAGAGGAAGTATCAAGTGGAGTATTTTCCATAACGAAGGAGGAAGCAAAGGTGCCAGTACTGAATACGGGTACGGAGCCAATGGTACTCCACCGAGACGAAGAAGTAAGCACATGGGGGACAAATAAGTGGTACAATTCCATGGAAGACACGGGTGTCATGATGCTAGACAGTAATGAGGAAGAGCGACAAGGAAGTGATAGACAAATGATGCTGTATGACCAGATAATAGAGAATAGAGAATCCAAGCTGCTTGAACCCGACATAGAGGAAGTGCTGGAGGAATACACAGATTGTTTCGCAGTAGATGAGAAGGAGCTCACGCAAACGGATCTAGTCAAGATGAGTATCAACACAGGGGATCATGAACCAGTGAAGATGAAGGCCAGGCCAGTGCCTCTGGGCATCAGGTCGAAGCTCAAGCAGATGCTACAAGACTTGGAGAGAAGATCCATCATAGAAAAGAGTTCGTCAGAGTGGGCATTCCCCATAGTATTGGTAGAAAAGAAGGACGGGTCATTGAGATTGTGCGTTGACTATAGGGAGCTCAATAAGCGGATCAAGTTGGACTCATACCCACTACCGACTATAGATGCCATACTGCAAAATATGGCAGGAAAGAAATTCTTTTCCACTCTGGATATGTGCAGTGGCTATTGGCAGATACCAATCTCAGAGGAATCAAAGGAAAAGTCGGCTTTCACGACACCGGAAGGCTTATACCACTTCCGAGTAGTACCCTTCGGGCTGAGCACAAGCCCAGCAGTATTCCAAAGGCTGATGGATGCTGTACTTGGAGATCTTCTAGGAGTAAATGTCTTTTGCTATATCGATGACATAATGATTTGCACACGCACTAGAGGGGAGCATATCAAATTGCTCCGCGAGGTCTGCAAGAGGATGAAGAAAGCGGGTTTGAAGTTGAAAGCAAAGAAGTGCTTCCTATTGCAGTCAGCTGTTTCGTTTTTGGGACACAAAATAGACAGCGAAGGGGTACACACGGACCCTGAAAAGGTGGAAGTAATTCGGCAGTATCCAGCACCTAAGAATGAGAAGCAACTACGGAGATTCCTAGGAATGGCATCTTTTTACCGGAAGTTTTGCCTAGGGTTTTCCAAGCAAGCGAGCTGTCTGTTTCGCTTGACATCCACTTCGACACCATGGTCATGGGGAACGACAGAACAGGAAGCTTTTGAGAAAGTTAAAACGATGATATCCAAAGCGCCGGTACTAGCACAACCAGACATTGCTAAGGCTAGGTCAGGCGAGAAGCCATTCATCATATGCACAGATGCCTCCACTACAGGGATAGGGGCAGTGCTAACGCAAAAAGGGGAAGACAATGAGATGCATCCAATATATTTTGCATCAAAGGCTTTAAGTAAAGCCGAACGAAACTACCACGTCACCGATTTGGAAGCACTAGCGGTCGTGTTTGCAGTGCGGAAGTTCCACATCTTCATATACGGGTTACCGACAGTGGTATATACCGATCACCTCCCACTAACTGCACTTTTCAAGCGGACAAATGTGTCAGCTCGGGTCCTAAGATGGTCACTAGAGCTGCAGAGATACAATCTTAACATACAATACGTGAAGGGAAAAGCAAACATCGTAGCCGATGCTCTAAGCAGAGAAGGCGCATGGAAGGAGGATGTCATACCGGGAGGATGTGAAGAAGCTGTGGTGAACATAGTGACGATGGAGGACGAGTCTAAGTGGTTGAAAGAGCTAAAAGAGGATGAAGAATGGAGCTCAGTGATTGATATGCTGAGAGAAGGGAAATTAGAAGAATACGTCAGGATCACTGGGATGTCACAACCAGTGCGTATAGCGGACTATACGGGAAGGAGAATTAACGATGTTCACAAAAGAAGGGAAGCAAGTATGCGTAGTGCCTAAAAGTTTTCGAAAAGAAGTGTTCCAAGAAGCCCACGTAGGAGCGTTGGCAGGACACTTTGGAGCCGAGAAGATTGTCAATCAGCTCAAAAGAAGAGTTTTCTGGCCAGGGATGGCAAAGGATATACAAAAGTGGACAAAAGAATGTCAGAAATGTTTCGTGGAAAACGCCAGTGGCAAGGCTGTGCCGCCACTGAAACCGATAGTCACTACAAAACCGTACGAGATCATTGGAGTGGATATACTGGAGCTAGGGCAAACAACAAGTGGGAATAGATATGCCGTTACCGTCATTGACCATTTCTCCAAATATGCAGCAGCTTATCCAGTCCCGGATAAAAAAGCGGACACGGTAGCAAAAGTGATTTTCGGAAGGTGGATAGCGGATGGATGCCGCTGGCCGAAATCAATTCTGTCTGATCGCGGAGGCGAGTTTGAGAACAAAGTTATGGATGAGATAGCAAAAATTACTGGATTGAAGCAGCTCTTTACCAAGGGTTATAACCCGAGGGAAAATGGAATCACGGAAAGGCTGAATGGTACCATAGTTACCATGTTGCGGAAGGCGACAAATGTGCCCACTGAATGGGATGTAAGGTTGCCGTTTTGCATGATGGCGTACAACATGATTCCGCACAACTCTACGGGAGAGAGTCCGTATTTCATACTGCACGGGACGGATCCGATCTTCCCGTCAAACATTATTCCGCCGGAAACCAGTAGGTATGAAGAAAGCAGTAGCGAACAGTATAAGACAGGACTGTTGCAAGCTATTGCAGAGGTTCAGCAGCGGGTACGATCCTACAATGATCGCACGCGAACTAAAATGAAAATCGCGTACGACAAGCGGAATGCAGTGGAAAAAGCCAAATATCCGAAAGTAGGCGATCGGGTGTACATGAAATGCCCAGCAGAGAGGGGAAAAGCTACGCATCCTAAGTTAACTTGCGAATGGGCAGGGCCCTTCAGAGTATTAGAGACTAGTGAAAATTCTGCTGTGATAACTAGAATCGGGGAAAATGCAGACCCCTTAAGGGTACAGTTTGACATGTTGAGGGTAGTACCATTAGAAATTCCAGACGACCGTATTGACACAGTAACATCTAGAGGGAAAAGAGGGAGACCAAAGGTTAAGATTACTTGTTCTAAAACATCTTTGTGTTTCAGAGACGCATACATCAACGAGGAGGCGCAGCCAGGCCACCTACTCTACGAGTGCTTAGACGGTTGTTTGATGAATTCACAACTGAACGAGATAAGCGGAGTGAAGTTTCCCGGCGCGTTTGGAAGAGAACCTGTCGGCACAGTATGGAAGGCGTGGACGGCAGTGAGCATATTCGGACGTAGTGATTTGGACCTTGGAGAGAAGATAAGGCTTTACCGTGAAGGAGCGATCTGCCTAGATGCGAAGTCTTTAGAGAAAGCTCTGTTGCTGGCCTTTGACAAGTGTACCACTTGGACGGAATTCATTTGTAGCAAAAGCGGAATCAAGAAGCATGCACCCGTAAGAAGCTATGATGTCCAGAGGATGTATGATGAAGCGCTGAAAGCGGTCAAGTTGGAGATGGCTTTGACGGAAAAGAGTCAAAGACCAAGGAAGGAAGGCCCGGTAGCATTTCTGGCGCCCAAGTGCGCAGCAGCACTGGAAAGGGATGGAATGAGAAGCGGTGTAATGACCAAAGTGATAGTACAGTATAGCCAGCTGAAGGAAGAGCTTGAGAAATTAAAGAATTTTCGCGTCTGGATTATTGTTTGGCCAATAGACACCAGGAGAGAAGACGAGGCCATCACTGGAGCAGTTGTGGCGTGCAAGAAGTATCTAGAAGAGGGCGGACTTATAGTATCGGTTTGGCCACCGGTAGTAAGCAATAATGCCCATATTTGGAAAGTCATGACGGAACTTTGGACTCTATTAGACGCCACATTGAAGACATACGCTGGGCCAGACCAGCTCATAACTTTAGCGACAGCGAAAATTGAAGACGGAAAAATATTTATGGAAGCAGGCTCACCAGAATGCAGTTTTCAGTTTTATTCGACCTATCGTGGAGTGGCTTATGCGCGCTATCTGTACGACACCATCAGGAGGAGAGCCCCGGGAGCAGAACTGCAGGAACTGTCGCCACCGCCGCCGAGGACGCCGGCTCCCCGGAGGGGAGGAGTGTCAGATCGGGTAGATCGGGATTTTAGTATTGGCGGGAAGAAAGCCCGCCTTGACCCCTTCGGCAGGGTATAAATACCGGTAGGCAGGGGGGAGTCTCAGTCCGCGCTGGAGAAGCGCTAGAGGGAGCTAACTCCGTCGAAGAGAGGCGGAGCTCCCCCTTAGATAGAGAGTAGTGACTAGTAGCCTGCCGAAGTGGTCAAGAGGGTAAAGCCCGCTGTTTCGTTGTTAAGCCGTGTTCAAGTTACGCATTGTTGTTCATTGTTGTTCGTTGCCGTTATTTCTGAGATAAATTATTAGTCGTTCCATCCGCGTTGTCTATCGATCCGGTTGAAACCGTTATACCACTAGACCACCCCCGGTTACAGTCATATTTTTTCCCTAGAAATGTCCACACCTGCACTTTACTGTGATTCTATAAATGTGTCATTTTTTTCCAAGAATTGCACTTCGCTAGGACAGTGCGCTATCATGATTCATACATTCAATTTAATAAAAAAGAAGGTTGTCCCAATGTATACACCCACTGTTTGATATCGTTATTGGCTCTCTTCCCACAATGCCTATTGCTTAGCTTCAACTACCATTCATTGAAAAATTTCTACGTATTATTTATGGTATAAACAGAGTCACTCATCGCCCTTCACCAGTATTACGGTAGGAACTTTGAAGAATGTTAGGAGTCAAACAATGGCTACACTTCGTCTCAGAATTGACCTTAACAGGCTGCTTTAAGATTAGGCGAAACATAGTGGGCTAACTTTGGGCATGAACTGGAGTGGTAGTAATTTGGTCGAAACCATCATGTTAACTGAGTTTTCATAACACCAGCTAACCAGCAGCTTCACATCATTTTCTCAACGAAACCACGAATTAACCAACAGGAAACCTCGAAATGCTATCTTGCAAAGCAAAGTCATTGGAGGAGATCGAAACTCCAACCATTCTCATGCTTGTCCGCAATCATTGCACTTTACCAAATTTGCTACTCGGTGTGCAGCTTTTCATTCTTTCATGATGGTTGATTTTACTAAGCAGCATCTATACACTGAACTTCTCAATATAGATTAACGAATGAACTTGTTGCCAGTGGCTAAGAGCTTCTCATTCCAAAGCCTACCTTAACACTATGTCGTCAGGAAATAGTGGTGCGTTATCAAATTAGGATGCGTTGTTAGGAAGTATTGCTGGAGACATATTGCAGATGTCAGCGCGGACGATGTGCCTCGTAGGCGCCATAGGAATATTGAATACGTTCGCAGTGATCCGTGCGAGGTCTTTTCAAGTAACAGAGCATTCATACGCTTTAGATTTCGCTTTACTGAAAGGGAGCTATTACGGCTCACGACCAGAGGTGCGATAGTGGGAGCCGATTCTCCCCCTACCTTCACTTTTGAGCTGGTACGGGGTGACCACCTTCACTTTTGGAATAAAAAATTTTTCGCTGGACGACAAAGAAGGAAAGTAAACAAAACAAACGCAAAAAAGATTATTGAAAGCATATATTTATGTATACGGCGGCATATATATTTGAGATAAACGTGCTCAGTAAATGGTGTATTTGGGAGTAAAACTTAACGAAACTGTACGGATTTTATTAAGTAAATTTTGTCATAACATACTGCGAAGGAAGTAGGTCGACCTAGGCAGTAACGGCCGAGAACCAGAATTTTGAATATTTAAATAGTGAAAAATCATGCGAAATTCCACTGTTATAAATCTGTTGTTTGAAGATGTCAGCAGTTGCGACTTTATAGGTTTTGAAGAGTAAATGGTGCTCTTTCAGATAGTGAAAGAATCGAGTGGATTTGAGAGACAGCTGTTGAAAATCAGAATTCTAAAAATTTACGCCATTTTTGCGTGTTTTTTGACAGTTGGCAGTTAAACTCATATAAATCTTGAATGTGAAAGTGTGTGATGTTGCGACTTCATAGGTTTCATAGAGTAAGGTTTGCCTTATCAGGGTATATCTTAGCCGTTCCGATCCATTGAAACACCTCCGAGATCCAGAGTCTTGAAAAAGCAGGCAAAAAAGCGCTCTTTGAATTTCAACAGCTCATAACTTCTTCAGAACTGGATGATTCATGTTGCGACTTCATAGGTTTGATTCTTCTCATCAAGAGCTTTCGGATGATATATAATGTGTGTGGGTTCAAAGCCTCCCACGAATTATGCCCGTGGGGGGAGCCTTTTCATACCGAAGTCTCCCCCTAGCCCATTTTAATGTATTGGAGGGGGAGACTTTGGTATGAAAAGGCTCCCCCCACGGGCATAATTCGTGGGAGGCTCTAAACCCACACATATTTTATATCATCTGGAAGCTCTTGATGAGAAGAATCTAACCTATGAAGTCGCAACATGAATCATCCAGTTCTGAAGAAGTTATGAGCTGTTGAAATTCAAAGAGCGCTTTTTTGCCTGCTTTCTCAAGACTCTGGATCTCGGAGGTGTTTCAATGGATCGGAACGGCTAAGATATATCCTGATAAGGCAAACCTTCCTCTATAAAACCTATAAAGTCGCAACATCACACACTTTTACATTCAAGATTTATATGAGTTTAACTGTCAACTGTCAAAAAACACGCAAAAATGGCGTAAATTTTTAGAATTCTGATTTTCAACAACTGTCTCTCAGTTCCACTCGATTCTTTCACTAGCTGATAGAGCACCATTTACTCTTTAGAACTTATGAAGTCGCAACTGCTGACATTTTCGAACAACAGATTTATAACAGTGGAAATTTCGCATGATTTTTCATTATTCAAATATTCAAAATTCTGGTTCTCGGCCGTTACTGCCTAGATCGACCTACTTCCTTTGCAGTATGTTATGACAAAATTTACTTGATAAAATCCGTACAGTCCAACAAACTTTTACTTCCAAATGCACCATTTACTAAACACGTCTATTTTAATTTTTTTAAATAAAATTTATAAATATTTTCAATATTCATCGTATCTGTGGCCCTAAAAAGGGCAGTAGGGTCACAGTTCGACCTATATCTGTTCGTCCGTTCTACCCCCCCCCCCCCCTCCGTCGACGTTTTTGGGAGGTGAGTGTCCGACACTACCACCTTCACTTTTGGCCGGCCAGTGTTAGCTGGAACCACTTTCACTTTTGATGAGCCCGGCTCCCCCCATCGCACCTCTGCTCACGACGCTTTTGTCATCGAAACTAGCGTATGACACTAGCAGATCTTGGGCTATCTCAAAGAAACAGCAGGTAGAGTCTGCTATGGCCTTCACGATTGGCAACTTTTTGCTGCACTTCCAGAGAAAAGCTTTTAGGTGGCCATAGGTGTTAGATATCTTGCAACGAACTCGCACCAAATTGTTCTTGGTGACACTCTGAAGTGCTGCCAAAAAACAATTTCAAATGTGGTGCACAGGGTGGTTATGGCGCTAAATCATCCAGAAATAGTGTCACAGTTCATCGTTTGTAAGCCGTGGGATACACTCTGGTGCAGAAATAGGGCTAGCGAATTCGCCAGGCTCGGAAAATTTAGCAGTGAGTGGACTTTCAGTGTATTACAAGAGAAATATAACTTAGCAAGATGTAATTGGCTGCATCGACGGAACTCTAGTGCCAATCCAGAGTCCTCTCGGAGATGGTTACGTATACATGAGCAGGAAGGGATTCACCGCCTTAAACGTCTGCGTAGTTGTAGATGCAATTGGCCGTATTCTCTACGTTAACAGTGGCTTCCCAGGCTCTGTACATGATGCGACTGTTTGGAGGCGATGCGCTCTTGGCCAACAGTTCAATTCTGGTGAGACATGCGCAAGCTATGCGCTTCTTGGAGATTCCGGGTATGCAAATGGAAACGGCATCATGGCGCCCTACCGCCCAACAAGTGTTAGAGGAGATCTATTGAAAATGCGTTACAATCGCGAGCATCGCCATGTACGCGCCGTGGTGGAGAGGACTATAGGGAGATGGAAAAGGCGCTTTACAATATTGTGCACCGGGATGCGAGTCTCACCGGAATTCGCATCCAAGATAGTCATTGCTTGTGCAGTGCTGCACAACATGGGTTATTGTGTAGGGGCCACAAAGTGGCCACGTCTTGGGCATACGGTTGGCTACCATGCCACATCCGCAAGCCAACACCCGGGACGTTCGTGAATATGTTATGAGATTGCTTTGAAGAAACAACTTTATTTTGAAATGGTCAACAAACGATAAACACTATGTATTAAATGTCTTTTAATAAACATTCTTTCATTCAAAGTTCTCTTCTTCTACAGTTTCGTTTCCTTTTTGGAGTTTGCTTAAAAGGTTCAATTTGATGATTCAAACTTAGTGCACTTACTGAAAAACGAACCCTTTGGCTTAGTAAATTCTAAGATGCTCTCCAGACCCCTCTTTTGCAATTCGGCCATTTGAATAACTGCTTCGCACATCCTTGTTTGTTCCTGTGAATATTTTTTGATGACCAGTTGCAGTCAGAGCCTACAACTTTACCTGAAGCATTGTTCGGAAATATTCCAGAGCTTTGTCGAGTTTTTCGTTTAGGGAGTTTTGGAAACATTCAAAAGTTTTGTTAGATTTCTCATTCACGCAACTTTCAGACTCCCCCAACTCTTCGTCTGATACGTCCGAATCAACCAAAGCATCTATTTGCTAAATTCGTATCTTTGAACTAAATTAGAGTAGGCATTCAAGTCATTACATTGAAACTTTCCAAACTTGTGCAGGCGGAAGATTCATTACTTCGAGATCCACCAGCCATCCTTTCCTACCAAATACCAAAATGATTATGAACTAAATCAAAATCGTACTGAGACAAACGAACCCCTTTTTTGACATGATTGCGTTGTTCTGAGTGGCCCACAAGCAATTCGTCTTTTTTCCCCTTCTCTTTTCCATGCCACTGCAATGCGATACTTCAGTTGTGCCATATGTGCTATGCATACCTCATTCACTCTCAATGTGTCCGCGTTTGGAAGACCCCGAGCCGTTGTTCTTTGGTTGTAGTAGCTTTTCAACTCAAACTCTGTCTTTGAAACATTTTCTTCCTTAAAAATAGCTTCCTCTTCAAGTTCTCTTCCTCCGCCTGTTTTTTTGCGGTACCTGTCATGTGCTTGTTTTGTACAGGAAGTTAGAGTGCTTGAACTTACTTTTTTTTCTCTAATTTCAAGCGATAACGGCTTTCTTTTCCTATTATTAAAGTGCTGTTGCACTTGTTTGGGGGTCAGTGCGACGTCGAATTTTTCGAAAAGCTTCTTTGAAATTGTTTTCCAAACATCTTTCCTGTGCTCATTTGCACTTAAGAAGCGGTCACTCTGACCCCGAAGAAGAATACGCTCATTCTTGAGCACCATATTGACGATGAAATCTGAGGCCTTGCCTTTCAAAGGAGTAGTTCTCTTATCACTGATTACGCTGCGATCTGAATGGCACGTTCGAACTAAGCATCCAATGACTTGCTCTTGGCAGTTATTATATGATTAGTCACTATCAGCTAACTCAATTTTGTCCTCACGACAGATTGGAGACTTGCTAGGACGCAGTGGCAGTTAATCAGCTCATGGCACGTTGAAAATTTCATTTCGAGGTTATTTTACTTCTGAACAAGATTCCTCGCTGTCAGAAAGCTTTGAGCCGCCTGCCTCTGGCCTCATATGAATTCTTGGGCGGTATTTATCAATCTCTTATATTGAAAGGGGTTGCTGTACAGGTAACAGCCCGTACAGGAGCGGGCATTGGAGCCCTCGATACTCGAAGTCAAGCTGGGGATTAGGGTTCTGTCTACTGGGGGATATGGTCAGATGGCAAGTTTGGCCATGTCGAGCATCGCCCTCGGGCAGCAGAACCAGATCTCGAAACTCGCGCTGCGTCGCCCGAGGCACAGGTGCGATAAGGTGAGAATGACTCCTCCAGGGTGAAGGAGGTCACAGTGGTCGCAGCCCCTCCAGGGTGAAGGATGTTTCACTTGGTAGAGAAATTATAGAATCTTAAGCGAGCTCAAGTACAGGCTTCTTTACCATTGTAAAAAGGCGTCTACTTCAGCACACCCATTATACTCACCCACCCCTCACCCAGCACTTTTTCTAAAGGTCCCCAGGCAAGGTACATATTTTCAGAAAGCGGAGGACGAGATGGTTCCAGAGGTTACCATCAAGGCGTACAAGGTCTTCATCTACAGAAGTTATGAATTTTTTATGTTAAACTCGATCTCCAAAAATCACTGAGCACACTCTTCACCCAGGCAGTTTTTTTGGATCGATCTGAGACACACTGTATTTCGTCCAAAAAAAGGAGGATGAGGCGGTTCTAAAGGTGACCATCTCGCCGTATAAGACGTTTATCTACAAAAGCTATGAATTTTTTTTATGTTAAAAACTCGAAAATGTCCAGAAATCACTACTCACACCCGTCATTAAGCACTTTTTTTAATAGACTCCTCCTTTCCTATACATAAAAAATTTACGTACGAATATCTTTTTTGCTCAACCTTACCTCACTGTTGATTTTTTTCTCGGCTTTTGGTGAAAGGGGTCACCTTGGTCCCTCCTCATGGGTGAAGAGAGGGTGAGAAAATTCTCACATTATCGCACCTGTGGTTTGAGGGCATGCCCGATATGGCCAAACTTGCCATCGGACCACATTCTAAAGTTTAATGCTCACCGGATTGGCGTCCTCGTTTTCGTTTGGGCACTCGTTAATAATGGCCCGAGGATCGAGTCGGAGATTGATAAATGTCGCCCCTTGAGTCAATTGTAATTCGAAAAAGCGTAACCCACTGTGTGTTACGTCCACTCCGGCGTCAATAGCACAATAAAATGATTATTTGACCTTAGTTTAGTGCTATACGCGTTAATACGTTGAAACCATCACATCATTCTTTAAAACGAAAAAATGGTCGGGGGTACTTTTTCATTTTAAACTATGATGTAGTGGTTTCACGTCTGCGTCTCATGAAATGAAGTGCTGTTTTCATTACTCTATCTGATAAGGAAACAATGATGTTAACCTGCTGTTTAACTCATAGTCTGGTTTAGAATGAAACAAGCATGAAACATTCATGGTTTTCTGCTAGTTACTTGCTTGTTTCATAATTTTGTATGACCGATTGAACTGAGTGGCCGTGAAAAGATGATCATGCTTACCACGATGTAACCATGATTAAACCATCACATCATTTGATGGTTTCGATCAAATTACTACCACTCCTGTGTTTTACCGCAGGGCTTTTTTCGTAAGTTATGCCAATACAGCATTTATTTCAAGGTTTTCCAAAATTTGATAATACCATTCCAATCGCTTGAAAACTCGAAAATAGTTGTTTTATAACATCAAAATTCTCAAAACACAGCTACACAACTTTCCAAATTTTTGCGGAACTTTTTCAAACAGCCTATTATAGTTGGCGCTTATGTTGCATGTCCACACCGTAGTTCTACAGAAATAGAAACACAGATCGATTTGTGATCCGCATTATACTGCAAACTTAAGCTGAGGCCAGCTCTACAAAACGAGTAGATTAAAGGTGCCGTACACCCCTAGTTGTAGACCTTGAGCTTTCTGCAGCTTACGATAGTTGGATCCCCCTCCTCCGATGCCCAAATCGCAAGGAACGGCCCGTCGCCCTTCATATTCGGCTCAGTACGCGTCGTGACTGACAGGCGACGCGTGCAGCCGTATACTCGTTTCAGTAAGCATGAGGGAGTTTTACCGTAACTGTTCTAAGTATACTGGACAGTGAAAATTGTTTATCAAACGTTTTTTGTTTGTAAAGATCGTTCTGACTTTATTTGACGAAGTAGTTGGCTAAACATTTGTTTCGTATGATTTTGTGCTGAAAGAGAAATCAAATTACTTTATCACAGCTATGGATCAAACATTGAAACCTGAGCAAGCAGTAGGATAGAGACTATGCAGTAGATGATCATGAGTTCAATCAGGCAGAAAAGTATCTTCATCTTTGATTATCCACTTCTGGATGTGGAGGAGAATAAACATGCATAGATAAGGGAGCCTCCAGACCGCGCTGGTTGCGGCTTTTGCAGCCGGGGCGCATTAGGTCAGAATTCCTCCGTGGGGAGCATAGCGCGAACATACTTGCAGTAACGAAAGAAGGTTTTGTATTTTTTTGATAGGAAGCTACTACACTATAAGCTACTACACTATGTATGAAGGATATTCTACAGATTAAAATCTCTTTTGTCCATTTAAGCTCTTTAGCTACTTCACTGTACTGAAGTTAACGATAAAACGGATTCTATCACCTTTGCGAAACTTCTATTTTCTATTTAACTTTTTAAAAATTCTATCATCTAGTTTCGTGAACTGGTTGTTTCTCTTATGCTGAGTGTACAATGGACGAGCCCCAAGACGAAAAAGAAAACAAACTGACTCTGCGTTTGGAGGAAATCGTTCAATCATCATAGTAAAGTAGAACCAAAGGCAAGCACATCAGAATCTTAACGACACTGCTCCTACAGCATAGCGAAAGAGCTCAAATATAGGTCATTTACAAAATCATGACGACGTTGGTTGCGCCATCGTCACGATTTTTTGAATCCTCTACAAAAAGAAAATGATATTGCTCACCCAGCATAGCAATACGGTCAAAATGAAATCTAGAGCACAGTGAGTTCAAAAAACCTCGTTTCTAGCGAAATCAGCCAATTAGCAAAAAGCGTGACCTAGAAATGAAAATTGGTAGAAACTTCGTTTAACATCATCTGCTCATTCTAGCATAAACGAATACCTGCGCAATGGGAGAAGGAAGCTCCTTTGGACAACTATCCAATCGCACAGCATCGAAGAACACCGAAAGTGCGAAAGCCGGATCAAAACCACATTAGTAAAAAAACTGTTTGCTTATATATAGAAGAAGTTTAAACAAAAGAATAGCGAAAAAATTAAAATTCTTCCGGACACCACTAGTGTGATAAGCTCCCGCTATGTGCCCCACGGACAAGATCTGATCCAGTGCGCTTCAGCTGCAAAGGGCAACCGACGCGAATGCGGCTGTCGGCTGCAATGGCGGCAACTAGTGCGGTCTGGAAGCTCCCTAAGACATGCGATTTTTTTCAGATAAGATCACGAAAACCTTTTTTGCGCGGTCGCAATTAGACTTACTTTATACACCGAACAGTCAAGGCTTCCCGCTTGATCAAAGAGGATGTCAGTGTGGTATGTTGATGCTTTTAATCCCATGCTCAGTCAAAAAGCTGTGGTCTCAGCGCTGATTCCAAATTTCTCAATAACCGAGTTCTGAAGCTAATTATTACCAACTAGCTTGCTTACCCGGCTCCGCCCGGTTCAGTGAAAACTATGATGAAGGTTCCACCCTTATCCGTGCAGAATCCTTCAGTGTGCCACTTCTCCATGCAAATTCCCCATCCCCGTTTTTTCAGCATGCTCACCTACCCCTGTGCCAACTCCCAGTCCTCTAGGTCCTCAACTCCGCAAAAAATCGATAAAATCGATAAAAATTATGGATGAATCCAAAAACTAATACTGTATTCGCAATCAGCATGCTCGATTACCCCTCTGTAAGAACTCCCAGCCCCGTAAGTGAACTCTGCAAAAAAATCGATAAAATCGACAAAAGTAATGGATGATGTTGAAAACTAATATTGCATTCGTAATCAGCATGCTCGATTACCCCCCTGCGCAAACTCCCAGCCCCGTAAGTGAACTCTGCAAAAAATCGATAAAATCGACAAAAGTAATGGATGATGTTGAAAACTAATATTGCATTCGTAATCAGCATGCTCGATTACCCCCCTGCGCAAACTTCCAGCCCCGCAGGTCAAACTTTACAAAAAAAATCGATAAAATCGATAAAAGTAATGGATGATGTTGAAAACTAACATTGTATTCGTAATCACCATGCTCGATTACCCGTGCAAACTCACAGCCCCGCAGGTCAAACTTTGCAAAAAAATCGATTAAATCGATAAAAGTAATAATGGATGAATTAAAAAACTAATACTGTATTCGTAATCAGCATGCTCGATTACCTCCCTGTGCAAACTCCCAGCCCCGCAGGTCAAACTTTACAATAAATCGATAAAATCGATAAAAGTAATCGATAATACTGAAAACCAATATTGCATTCGGAATCCACATGCTCGATTACCCCCCTGTGCAAATTCCAGCCCCGTAGGTGAACTCAGCAAAAAAAAACGATAAAAATCGATAAAATCGATATCGATCGATGACGAAAAATAGACTGTGACACCCGCCGGCGCCCGAAGTGTATATGTGCCAAGTTTGGTCCGGATCAGTTCAGAAATGGAATTTTCTATTCGGAACATACGTACATACAGACAGACAAATATACAGACATACAGACATACAAACAGACATTCAGCTTTATATATAAGACTAGCGACCCTACGGGTCGCTAGTAAGTGGGAAGGGGCATACATTGATATCTGCCATTAATTAACTAAAAATCCCAAGAAAGAGAATTTCCATTTTCCCAGCGACCTTTCGCCTGTTGTGAGTAGTAGAAACATAACACTATGCTCTTAGGAGAAGAAGCTACTACCAGTGACTGTCAGCAAAGCATCTCTGCTGTTCCTCTTGCAGATACCTTCGCCCAGATACCACAACTCTTGAACAAGGAAGCTACCTCCAAGCACCTGTTTAGAACAGCTGATTCATAAAGTGCTATATCAAAAGAATGGTCAACTCAAATAATCGCCGGGGGCAAGCGGTCCGCAAACTCGCGCTTTTCTGCAAGCGGCCAGCAGAATTTTGGGGCGTGGCCAAACCTTCAGCGAGCGGTACTTCCTTTACTATCTGATGTTCTGCCAGCGGGCAGCAACACAGAATTTTCTGTAGGCGCTCGTCTCAAATAATCTCTTTCAGCGAGCGCCGATCAAATTTTCAGCTGGCGCTCGGACGGTTTTTAAGCAGTTTCGGGCGTACGCCGAGCAAAGCTGAGACTCTACATGGCAGAGGTGTCATCGATGGTTTAATTACTCAAGTTTGAGGTACTTTCTCTCAGCGGAAGGTACCTGGGAGCTGCGCGGTCCTCCACAAAGGACCAAGCGGCCCTCGAAAATTTTGCGAATTCTCGCGGAAAGTCCACGAGAATGCGGCCACTGCGCCGCAGCTAATATATTAGGTTGTCTCGAAAGTTTTGTCGGTTTTTTTCTTCGCTCACTAAAGCTCACAGAACACCAATCCGTGAGCAATCTAGGTACCATGCGATTCAGATTTTTATCCTCTTTCTTACAGTCATACTTGCTCTCTAATCTACTCTGTCTTTGCAATGTTATCGTCATGGCTTTTTGAGCAGCTCAGCAGTAACTTAGCCAAATCTTTCCCGAATTTTAGAATTTTTTATTCTGATGTTTGCAAAGAGCGTTGGTAACTATTATGTAGAGCAAATTTTTGGCTACATTACATCCATTTTAGATTACATGAGCCGCGTTTACCAAATCGGTTATAATTATTTATTTGATAAAAGCCGCGGCTTTTCTGATTGAGTTTAACATGTAGAAGTACCAAAAATTTTAAAAAGCTGCTTTTCAAAGCGAATCAAAGTTGGTTTTGTTGCATAAATTATGTTTAGTAAGAACTGTGTTTTGATACGCAAAAACTTGAAAAGCTTTCGTGTTTTTGATGCAATTGCGTCTTTCATGACTTTTCCAAAACTAAAGACCTCCGGAGAAATAATTTTTGAAGCTAAAATCAGCATATTAGGAGTATCTAAAAATACCACCTTGTAGCCCGAGAGTTGCTCTATTTGATCCGTACTTGACACTTTTCGAAATTTTGGAATGAAATTTTTGAAAATTAGCCCAACTTTGAGCGGATAAACTTGACGGGTGGAGAATTTTTGGCAATTATCAAATAAAACATACAAGAATGTGGTATGAGAATGTAACCATAAGAAAGAGAAGGAACAGCTGCATCGAACGCGTGTTGAAACTCACTCAGGTCTTTATTGTGCGTGGTTTTAGAGTGGTCTGAAAAAACCGACAAAACTTTCGGGACAACCTAATATAAGGAAATAGCGATTGTTCTCCAAGCATTCGTCTAAAATTTCGCTAAAA
Organism: Cylicocyclus nassatus; assembly: GCA_958299035.1. Classification (NCBI taxonomy): domain Eukaryota; kingdom Metazoa; phylum Nematoda; class Chromadorea; order Rhabditida; family Strongylidae; genus Cylicocyclus; species Cylicocyclus nassatus. The sequence goes on from CATQJL010000305.1 coordinate 10,545,101, forward strand.
TTCTTCCAGATATCTGCAAGCAGGCCGTTAGAAATCATTGAACTATTTTTCCGATGCCCGCCCGCCCATAATTCGCATGGCCGCCTGCCCCCGGCGATTATCTGAGAAGTTATGTCTTCCAGCAGCCGAAAACTCAGATATGTAGATAAAAACGAAGCAGTATTTTCTTCGATGATGTCTTGCTAGTGAACGGACTCATTTCTTAGAACAGACTAAAGCTGGCCCAACGCCTTCTTTTGAAGGACAATGTTACCGAAACTGTCCTGTCGCATAATACCCTAGGTCTTTCCTTCCCGCAAAACCAAGCTCGTTATGCTTCCGCCTTTAGGGGCAGAAGCTAAGATAATCGCCGAGGGCAGGCGGCCAGGAAGCTCTCGCTTTTCTGCAAGCGGTCAGCAGAATTTTGGGGCGTGGCCAAACCTTCAGCGAGCGACACTTTCTTTACGGTCGCATATTCTGCCAGCGGGCAACAATACAGCATTTTCTGTAAGCGCTCGGCAAATAATTTTTTTCATCGAGCGCTGGCTAAACTTTCAGCAAGCGCTAAGACTCTTTTAACGCAGTTTCGGGCATACGCCGAGTAAAAATGAGACTCTATGTGGCAGAGGTGTCATCGATGGTTTAATCACGCAAGTTTAAGGTACTTCCTTTCAGCGGAAGGTACCTAAGGGGTGTGCGGTCCTTCACAAAGGACCGTGCGGCCCCCGAAAATTTTGCATATTCTTGCGGAACATCCGCGAGAATGTGGCCACTGCGCCGCAGCTAATCCATAGAAAGACAGCGATAGTTCTCCGAGCGTTCGTCTGAAATGGGCCAAAATTATTCCATTTTCTGGACGCGGACCGCAAAAAATCAGCGAACTATTTTTCCGGTGACCGCTCGCTCAAAATTTGCATGGCCGCCTGCCCCCGGCAATTATCTGAGAGTATGGTTGAGAAGAAGGGGCCGTAATTTTTCCAGCAATCTTCTTTATAATTAAATATTGACATCTAAAAATTTTTAACGCAAATATCTTGCTGCCTGAGCCCTGCGTCTTTTCTTCCCTCGAGACCAAGCTTCCTGTTATTTTGCTTCTAGGGACAAAAGTATGGTTTTAGCAAAGTTCAAAAGGCCAAAATTTTCAGAGAAGATAAATTCCTGTCGCAAAAAGCTCATGGGTTGTCCCCTCGGGATCACTTTTCTGCCTTCAGAGGCAGAAGTCTGATTTTTGAAGAGTAGAATGGCCACAAGTGAATTTCAAACAAGTTTTTGTAGAATAAACATCGACACTCAGAAATTTTCAGCGAAAGTACTTTGCTGGCCGAGCTTATGAGTCTCTTCCCTTCGAGACCAAGCTATCTGTGCTGTTTTGCTTCTAGGGGTAGAAGTTTGGGTTTTGCAGAGTAGAACGGCCACGAATTTCAAACAAGCTTCAGAATAAAACATCGACACCCAGAAAATTCTGGCGAAAATATCTTGCTGCCTGAGGCCATAATTCTCTTTTCCCACAAGACCATCCTTCTTTTTTGCTTTTAGAACCAGAAGTGTGGTTTTTGGGTTTGTGCTTTTGCAAGGTTTGGGGGCCAAAAGTTTCAGTAAAAATGTCCTATCGGATGAAGCTCATGGGTCTGTCCATCCCCAGAGATCACTTTTCTGCTTCCAGAGGCAGAAGTCTGGTTTTTGCAGAGTGGAAGGGACAGAAAGGGACAGAAGCAAATTTCAAGGAAATTTCTGTATAATTAGATTGACTCGTAGAAATTTTCTTAGCGGAAATATTTTGCCGCCTCAATTTATAAGCCTTTTCTTCCCTCGAGACCAGGCTCTTTGTGCTTTTCTGATTTTAGGGCAGAAGTAGGATTTTAAAAGGTAAAGGCGGGCCAAAGTGAATCTATAACAACTTTAGGTAAATTTACCGTCTTCATCACTTCCGAGTGTGACTATAGAATTCTCAGCATGCTCACTTACCCTAGGACCAGTGACATCTCAGCCTCGTAGCTCCAGCTTTGAAAAAAAGATGAAATCAATAAAAGTATTGGGTATTCTCAAAAACGGTTACTATCTTTGCAGTGAGCGCTCTCACATGCCAAACACCAGCCGTGTAGCTCTAGGTAATTTTACAAAGAATAGAAAAATCGACAGAAATTATAGGTACTTTTAAGAACACTTACTACAATCGTAATCGGCATGCTCGCTTTTTCCCATGTGCCAAATCCCAGTTCCGTGGCTTAAACTTTGCAGAAAATCGATAAAGCCAGTGAAGGTAGTTGATAACTTGTGAAATAAGAACGTGTTCGTGAACAGCATGCTCAATGACCTGCCTGTACCAACTCCCAGCGCCATGGTTCAAACATTGCAAAAAATCAATTAAACCAATAGAAGTAATGGGTATTTTCCGAATTTGTTATCATTCGTAATCGGCATGCTCGCTTGCTCCCATGCGCCAACTCTCGGAGCCCTAGCTCGAACCTTGCAAAAAAAACCGATAAAATGATAAAAGTATCATATTCGTAATCAACATGTTCGCTTACCCCCCTTTGCCAACTCCCAGCCTCGTAGTTCAAATTTTGCAAAAAAATCGATAAAATTGCTGATCACCCCCCCCCCACGGGGGTGTTCAGCATGCTCGATTACCCCCCTGTGCCAACTCCCAGCCTCGTAGTTCAAATTTTGCAAAAAAATCGATAAAATTGCTGATCACCCCCCCCCCCCACGGGGGTGATCAGCATGCTCGATTACCCCCCTGTGCCAAATCCCAGCCCCTTAGCTCAAATTTTGCAAAAAAATCGATAAAATCGATATCGATCGATGACGAAAAGTAGCCTATGACACCCGACGGGGCCCGAAGTGTATGTGTGCTAAGTTTGGTCCCGATCGGTTCAGAAATGGAATTTTCTATTCGGAACATACGTACACACATACAGACAGACAGACAGACATACAGACATACACACAAACAGACATTCAGCTTTATATATAAGATGATCTGAATAAATGACCTTACCGAAAACCTTACCGAAAATGGCAGTTTTGCTTCAACTCGCTTCACGCCGAAGCCTGGGCTGAAACTCTGCACCTGCATGAAAGATGAACGTGGGAATCGACGGCATGTATTGAAAAGCTTTACCTATCATTATTAAGCCACTCTTATCTGTCGTTGTCATTGATATCATCATTTTATCATTTATCACTGATGATGTCACAAAATTGGATTATTTTTGACATACAGTAAGAAATGTTTGCGCGAAGTTTTGTTTTTTCTAAGTCGAAATGCACGTCAAAGACAATCTAAATGATGCTTCCTTTTGATTTTCACTTCCTTTTCGTAGTTTCTGTCTTTGGCGACGTTGTCAGTTTGTTAAGCTTATAATCTAAGCACAGTGCCCCCAAGCATGTAAGAAATGATTGCTTACTAACTCCGATGAAGGCCTATGAACAAAAAACGCTTTTTGCAGCTTTGTGCTAGATATTTTACCACAATCAAAGAAGTTAGCCCCGTGACATTGTCTGCATTATGAACGGAAGCAAGATCTATGGAATGCGCAAAAACTCGCTTGCAAAGAGCTAAACTGAAGAAAAAACAAGGAATTTTGGAAAATACAGTTTTTGCCAAATTACTCGTTCAAATCAGAAAATGAAGTTCTGCGACGTTGTCAGCGTAAAAGTAGAGAACAAGAGCTTCAATGTGATATCAGTTTGCTAGGATTCTTGAAAACAACGAAGAAAAGGGTACCAGAGCCAAATGCCCCACCTCCTGCGTTTGGGGTAGCGAAGTAGCGCGCAGTACGCGGAGGCGCAGACGAGCAACAGAGACAGACCAGAGCCGACGGGGCGTTTGACTCTGGTCGTAGATCTCAATGGGGTCTCAACGAATTCCTGTGATATCATACATCATTGTGATCCCCATGACCGACCAGTGCCACTGACAACGTCGCTGATGTTGGAAATCACCCCCTAACGAGATAAACCAGCAATTAAGTGGCGACTTTCTGCGCAAGTTGAGCGCAGTTTCTCGTTTCTATTGACCAACGGCTTTCGTGAACTTCTAACACTCGGTATCTATAAAAAGGTTAAATGAAAATTGTCGTCCCAAATTCTAAGGGAATTTTCACATAAAAATCTTTTTTTAGTAGAAAAACTACAAAAAGGCAATCTTTTCGTCTTCTGAGCTTTTCTTCAAAATTTCACTCACTATACTTGCCTCAATCACATTCATTCCTATGTAATCATGTCACAATATCCGGGGCTTCGCTCCGGAAACTTCTATTCTTTTCTCCAGGTAAAGGTTGAGTTTCATCATGACGCTCGAAGTGAAGGTTACCAGAGTACATGGCTCTATGTATCGAAGGTATAGAGTACATCATGACAGGCTTTTAAGCGAGCTGAAACAGTCGGGCCTAAGCGTTAACTTTTGAGGTGGCATAGATCATATTTGAGTAATAGAGGAAGGAATGTCAAGGCAATATCCCGTATCGAAAAGAAACGTTTCCTTTTGACACTGAAGCGCCTTTTTTACAACGATCTAGGTTATTGCAACATCCCCTTCCGTTTGTCAAAGCTAGCTGCTTTCAAGCGTAAACTCATCGAAGTTGATTTGTTGCAGGTTAGGAAACCAAAAACCTATTGAATTTTCCCCCAAGTTTTTGCTCTTTTTCAGAGTGCCACATGATTGCAAATTCACTAATTTTTGAATGCTTTCGTAAAGTTTACTGTTGTTAACCTATGCTAGCTTCCCACAGTAGGTTCAGCTCCAGCTCACCACTTTCGTTGTTATTTAAGGCAAAGTTTGGAGCAAATCTATGTTTTCGACGCCATACTGACCACCATAACTCTATGAAAAGGTCCCAATATGCAGAGAGAGAGAGTATGAAATTCGTAGTCAGCATGTCGAATAAGTTCTCTGGACCAGACTCCAGCCGAATTCATGATTTTGACTTCCTACTGTACACATACCGTAAGCACACGGGGAGACGTTCTGTGGAGAAAGTGTGATATCTGTTTTCAGCACGTAAGATAACCCTTATACACGAAGTTTGAGTAAGCTCTACGGCAAAAAAATTGGGGGCCCGGATAGCCGAGAATAGCGCCAAACAAATATTGTACTCGTAATCAGCATGCTCAGTACCCCCCCCCCCTGTGCAAACCCAGCCCCGTAGGTCAAACTTTACAGAAAAATCGGTAAAATCGATAAAAGCAATCGATAATCCTGAAAACTAATATTGTATACGTAATCAGCATGCTCGATTACCCCACTATGCCAACTCCCAGCCCCGTAGGTGAACTCTGCAGAAAAATCGATAAAAATCGATAAAATCGATATCGATCGATGACGAAAAGTAATGACACCCGCCGGGGCCCGATGTGTATGTGTGCCAAGTTTGGTCCGGATCGGTTCAGAAATGGAATTTTCTATTCGGAACATACGTACACACAGACATACATACATATTAGGTTGGCACGAAAGTTCTGTCGCACCATGTTCAAAAATTCTTGACTTCTGATTTTTCCAACCGATTTGACTGCTTCTATTTTTGTATGAAACAGTAAGTCATGCTCTTTATAATGGCACCTTAGCTGCTTACTAATGTTCATCTGCTGTATAGATATGAGCGATAGAAGAAAATTAGTCAAAATTCGAGTTTTCTCGTAGGGTCATAAAAAATCGGAAACTTGCGACAAAAATCGGAGCAGTCAGTATTATAGGTTCTTTCATTAGCTCTTTCTAACAGCCCAAAATTTACGCCGATTAAACGTCTCTGTGAAAAGTTATAATACCCCCGAAAAATGCCAAAATAATTTTAATTCGCCCTTTTGTATTGCTTGCTCAAAAATCGTAACTTTTCGTAGAGACGCTCGCGCAAACTTTGCACTGTTAGAAACGAGCTAGTGAAAGAGCCTACAATACCGACTGTTCCGATTTTTGTTGCAATTTTGATTTTTTATGATCCTACACAGAAACTTCGAATTTTGACTAGTTTTCTTTTACCGCTCCTATCTATGCAACAGATGGTCGTTAGCTAGCAGCTAAGATGTCATTATAAAGAGAGTGACCTATTCTTTCATATAAAAATGAAAGCAGTTAAATCGGTCGGAAAAATCAGAAGTTATGAATTTTTAAAATGGTGCGACAGAACTTTCGTGCCAACCTAATACATACAGACATACAAGCAGACATTCTTCTTTATATAGAAAAATTCTTTCATTGATTTTATTGTTGCATCATTGTCGTCCTTCTACAGGGCTACATCTCATGTAATATATTGATCAAGTTGAGCCGAAAAGATTGTCGCACCATTTTAAAAATTGTAACTTCTTCCTGTCACGATATTCTTGGATGTCAAAAATATCCCTAAAAGAGTAACTCACTCAGTAACTCAAAAATCAATCTCCCGAGAAATTGATTCTTGTGCACTTTTTCCAAAATCATAACTTTTAACGGTAGAACTCGATCAGCCCAAACATTGCATATTTAGGAAGAGTAGATCAGAGAACTTATGATGCTGGCTGTTTTGAATTTTATTGCACACTTTTTGAACTTTTAGCGGGCTTGCTGAAAATGCCAAGCCTGAAAACATTTCCATTTCCCATTTTTATCTACGCAATCGAAGCATAGCGGAAAGTAATGAAGATGTCACGGGAAAAAAGCATGATTTGTTCTTTCTGATGTTGTCTTGCTATGCAAGATTGTCGTGAAAGGAAGAAGTTACGATTTTTGAAAATGGTGCGACAGAACGGTTCAGTTTAATTCACAGGGTGTCCCTAGAGTATATTTACAATGTTTAGTCGTTAATATTTCTCCTCCTAAAAAGTCTATCGTCTACCTTTAAACAGTGTTTTGTAGAGTTGATTTCAACTTGGATTTAGATTATTAAGCGAACCACACACCATTGTTCGCTGCTGTAGGATTACGGTAGGAACTCTGAACATGCTTTTGACTCATGAAGGCCATATTTTACCCCGAAAAGAAAACCAAAGAAGCTGCACTGAGAGATATTAGCGATCAAATAGTGTGACATACTTTTGGGAATGTATATTGACTAGCGATCCAAGTTTACAATTCCTTTGGAAGTGATTTTCTCTTGATGCTGCAAATAGTACCTTTGAAGTAGCTTTGGTAAAAGTTAGTTACTCAGCTTTCTGACGCCCGCTCTAGTGTGAGTCTTCGAAACATATTTACAACAATTACTACCTATTTGCAGGAGTCAAAGTTTGTCAGCTGTTGGAGTACGTAATTTTCTCACGCACATTATTCAAAAGACATGTGTCTCAACCTTGTTAAAATTGAACGCCTAGATAGCAAAATTTGTCCGCGTAGTCTTAGCTAAAATTTTTAATTATTGTTCTCCCGCGAAGTAGCTTCTATTAGCACGCAAAATAGGCTAGGACTATCCACTACAATCATTTGTTTGTGCAGCTACTGTGCTCTCGCAGCAGTCTTTTGGTTGAAACATTAGGTCGTCCCGAAATTATTAAGTTGTTGACAAAAAATGCAACTTCTCCCATAATTTCTCTTTTTGCGTTAGGCCTAACTCTTCAAACTTGATCCCTCTACCCTTGGTTTCTTTCCTTTGCATTAACATAACAGTTCTGACTAGATTATTTTATCGTTATAACATGAATATAAATATGGGGGAAGATAATTGGGGAGGGGACCACCGAGCACCCGGGGAGTGCCAGCTCATCTGAAGTTGGTGGCACCGCCCAGTCGGCAAGAGGACTGTCGGACTCTAATTAGTCTGCGTCTCGACAGGCAAACCTAAACTTTGGCTGTGGCTCTTTAAATTACGATGTGACTACGATTAAAGCAATTTCCAGATTCTAGCACTGGGTGTAAGGTTTACGGTGGGTATACAGTAGAAAAAAATTTGGATTGTCCAGATACAGATCCAGCTAAAATTTGGTTTAAAGGGATTTTTCAGCATGCTATTCTTCGAGAATCATATTCGTTCTTACATGAGAAAACTTTTTGGAGGTCACAGAAAAATCTTCGAGTTGACGGCAAATGATTGTATTATAGTCGTGTCTAGTGTTCAGTGAATACCCTATTAGCGCAAAGTTTCTGCAAATCTAAGGTAACATTATTTCGTTGGTGATGAATGTTAGCATCAGTTTTACACACACCTATGTCGTTATGGCTTGCTGGCTCCGAATTTCGATCTCTGATTAATATTACTTTTTTGAAATCTTGAAGAGCCAATCTCTTGCCACTCTCTAACAATAATCATTGAGAAAAAGTTTAGCTTACTATGTTTGATATAGACTGCGAACGGCTTAATTTTTGCCTGTTATTCAGTCCCAGTCAGGGCCCGGCACGAGGTTGTCAAAAGGGGTTTTCGAGAACGAATTCCCCTTTGACCCCAAAAATTTTTTTTACGAACGCTCTTGACCCAAAAACTAATCCCAGTGATGTGCGCAGCGAACACTTTACCCATAGAAGTTTTTATTGAAGAAAAAAAACGGCGAAGACGCTCGCCGCCTTCACGTCAGCAGCGCAGTGGCTGTTGTGATGATTTCATGCACGCAAAACCTTGAAAATGCCCTAAACTGTGCGTGTAGTGCAATAGGACGGATTGTTGATGAAAGACGTAGGAAAGGAAAGTGAGGAAGAAAGAGCAGCATCACTCCAAAGGTCACATCATCATATAACTCTCTTACTCACAAAGTAGATGAGTGAATGATGCGTAACCATGAGAACGACAAAAATGGAGATAAATATGACGTAGTAAAAAGTGAAGGTAAGAGATAGGTACCAGAAAGAAAGAGTAGAAGTGATGAAAAACGCAAAACACTTAGAAACGAGAAGAAAAACTCATCTCAATTCACCCACCTTGGCTATGTCACAATAAAACGCGAGGAAAGGTCAAAAACTCACTGGAAGAGCAGCGCTGTTCATGCACAGTATAAATGTGACATAAATAAACATATTTAGGTTGCACAAGAAGCACAAATTTAAAAAAAACCGAGTTTTGACAACGCACATGCCCCCTAAGGAAGAGCTAAGCGTCGTAGCAACATTCAAAACAGCATGAAATGCATGCAAATTGCGTCATACACAAGTAAATGAAACAACACACTCACCTTCTTTTCAATTTGGCGCGATCTAGAAAAAAACGGTGAGAAAACTGAAAAAGAGAAGTCAAAGGCGGCGAAAAATGTAAAAATCGTACAAATTGCTATGCAAAAGTGTAACACTTATGCAAATTGGGATAACCACAATCAAATGAAACGAGAAACTCACCTTCTATTCATTTAGATAGAATCTGACATGAAAATGGTGAGAAAAACTATAAAAACGCCGATTATAAAATCCAGCGACGCCGTTATCGATTGGAACGCGCTTTCCTTCTTAGGAAACGGGGCTGCTGAGGCTATTTTTGCCTTTAGCAGTGAGGAGAGGAGGAGCCTTGAAACCAAATTTTCAGTATATACTAATTGTTAGGCGTAGAGTAGATTTATGTAAAAACTTTGAAAGAATTATGTGAATTGAGAGTTTTGACAAGCTCAGCTTGTCATTAGCTTGTCAAATGACAAGCTAATTTGGAAATAAGTTGGGCACGCTCTTCATTTACATAAGCTTTTCATAGTTTTTCATAATTTGTTACTTAATCCTACTGCGCATATACGCATCGAATCCCGCGCGATTTCGTTACCTCTGCGTTGCAGACGAGCCATTTTTCCGTTTCTTTGGTAACGGGAAATTTTCAGAAAATATTTTGCCACGACCTTCAGTCACATAATTTTGCAATGAAACTCATCATTTAATCCCTGAAAGCCCGTGTGCATGTACCTACCAAGTTTCATACCATATCATCGTCTGCGCGTTCCAAACGAGCCGTTTGAATTCACACCTTCATTTAACAATTTTGCGAAATTCTCGGAAAAAATGCTAACTACTCGTTCCGTTCACATAATTTTTTCCATAATTTTTCGTAGTTTGTTTCCACTAGCCTCTCTTCGTTCGCATACAAAATTTGTTGCCATATCGTTACACATAGATTGAGAACTAGTCATGTATGCTGTAACAAAAGCATCGCTTGAGCGACGTCGCGGGTGCGGCAATTAGCGACGGCGCAATTTGACGCGCGCAAACTCCAGTGTTCGCCTGTTGAGGCACATAACATGTTAAGATAAGCAGCGAGCATGAAATACCATTTTTTCTTTGGGGCTCCGCCCCGGACCCCTCAAAAACGATTTCCTCTTTGCATTTTTTGCCGAAAACGATTTCCAGCTTGTCATTTGACAACCTCGTGCCGGGCCCTGGTCCCAGTTTTAGTAGTTTTCGAAAATGCTTGCATTTTTGTCATGTCTTCATCGAAAGTCAAAGACCTTAAACTCGCTTGTAGATCAAGTTACAATTTTTGCCGAAGTTGTGTGCGCCATAACTAGAGAAAGAAAAGTTCGGAAGAAGCTGCAAAACTTAATCAACAACCTACTTTTTTTGGACAGCTGCCACAATCTGAAAACAAAGTTATGTGGGAGATCTTAGTAGCATTCTATGCAGGTTTTTATTTCCTTTTATTTGATGTTTCTTCTGCAGCTCAGCTACGCATCTCTTCGAAAATTACCAAAAACTACTGTTGTAAAGCTGTTTAACGTACACTGGAACTCGCTCATTATCGATAGCTAAGACTGAGGCGACCTAGGTGGCTGCGGCGTACCCGTTGCAGCTTGATATGTTTACATGTTGCTATGTCTATTATCAAATTGTTTCTAGTGAATCCGCGTCATATACGCCGATATGTGTAGGGGGAACCTTTGTGTTTTTCTAATAAATCGTGAACGGCTCAACGCGTTCCACAACAACTGGCGATCAGGATCAAGGACAAGAAGAAGCTCCACCGACCGAGGACCAGCAGCCCGACCGAGGACGAGCCGCCTCCCAATCAAGGACAAGAAAAAGTGCTGCAGCTCAGTTAAAGCTGGGAGAAAATTGTTACCGGTCGAGGATAGCCAGCAAGTAAGCGTTGCTAGGAGTTTGATCTAGCAGAAGACTGAAGAGTTCTACCATGCCGAAAGCCAGTGAAGGGCGGCATGGCCATGACTCTTTGGAAAGGGTCCTGTCGGTCATGGTCGATCAAATGCGAATTCAGGCAGAGCAGAGCAAGGCAGAGCAAATCTTATAGGATACGAGGAACATTTCCCTTTCATAGCTTGCTTTTCAAAACCTTTAAATTACTTTTCACTGCTAAGAAATTCATACCCGATCAAATAAGACCTCAGAGAACATCAAGCGGCAACTCGAATACCTTTCGATGCGGTATTTTTCCCTTTTTACAAATGTTTTTTATGATGAGTAGAGTCTTCGAAGATAAAATCAGAACAGTTCATGTTTTCAAAGCGTCACTGTGCCTGGAGACGAGGTTGAATATTTCGAACTTTCAAACGTTCATGTGCTTTGTTAAATTACGTTGAATCATAATAATCTAGAATTTTCAAACTGTGATGACTCATTGTTTGACACGTTTGTGGCTGAGACAGATTTCCTAGAATAGAGTGGTTTTGTGAGAATCTGTCATGAAATTATGGAGAGTTCTGGAAGAGAGAAAAATATTGCTTTGGTTCGCTCTATCCATTGGTTAGACTATTTTTAAAATGAGTATAAAAGTCTAAATAAATAGCGAAACTTGATCATGGCAAAAAGCATGGCGCCCTGATTCTAGTCATTTTTAGGCGCTCACAACGCAATGCAATGACGAAAATATGCATAGAATGATAGATACCAAGATCTTCCATGAACCTTTGTTCTGCGACATTTGGCCGCCGTTCACGAAAGCGATCTTGCTAATCCACGGTTTAAAAGGAAGCGAAACAATCTCACAATGTGAATTCGGTACGGCCTAAACCAATTTATCCGTCACAGTGAGCCAACGAGAACTGTAGTTTGCGAAATATTGAAAATCTCTTGTTACATCAATGCCCTTTTATTGCGAAGTATACAATTCCTCCATGTGACGTGATTATGGACAAGCTCAAAAGGTTCTTCCTGATCCTAGCGGTCACACAACATTGATCGGCCGTAAAAACATGACTGATACGAAGTGCTAATAATAGTTACATGTCGCCGATTAATTCGATGAGCTTTTACAGTCCAAAAGCTCTAGTTGGAGCTTGAATTTGAGAACGGTTATGCGTTCTTCTCGAAAAGTTTGCTGTTCGCTGCTTCCTTGATATTCCTTAATAGATAGAACACGCTGAAATTTGAAACTGAAACTTCAAACTTGCTGAAACTTCAAACCGATACCTCAAACTTACTGTCTGTTATCGCTATCTGCAGAGCTTTTGTGGTAGGAGAGTTATGGAAGTTCTTGGAGCAAATATTGAAGCGCGAAAGTAAAATTGTAAAGGATTTTAAGCCATGAACTCCAAAGAAGCCGTTACGAGTGTCAAGGCTTCGAAATTGCGTGCCTGCTGCCGCAGCTCCCGTCTCGATCCCCCTCTTCGCGGTTCACTGATTTCCGGACGAAGATGTGGTCGAAACCGGGGAGCGAAGACGGGGATCTTTCTTCAACGTTCTTTCGTAAGAATAACGTGAGGAAAAGACACGCTTAATGAGACGGGGTCGACTGCCAGCAGGTTTACCCAGTCTAAAAATTTATCTCAGTGGGCTCGCTTCTATTAGGTTGTTCCAAACTTCATTTTTGAATAAACTGAGCTGTTTTTGTTTTCCTAATAAATTTAGGGTACCATTCGATAGAGCGAGACAAGGTTCACAAAAAGACCAACAAGGATCCACCTAATTCGTAATTCACGCAAAATTTGCAAACCAAAAATCAAAATTTTTTAGCTACCCTAATCGGATCTCCTTCTAGAAAATTTTTTATGGATTTTAAACTGGGTCATTATATAATGCACACATAGTAGTACAATAAATGTATTTGGTTGAATTTTTTCGAGGCTCAAAAACGAGAAATAAAGATAGCACGAAAATGCCAAAATGCCAATTTTTTGGGTTTTTCATGTAAACTTAGTATTTCTCAATCATAAGAGCACATACAAGGGTAAAGTTCAGAGACTAAACTTAGAAAGGCTTGTAGTATACAATGCCATGTGTGAGAGGAGCTGGGGGCGGAGTCTGTCATTTCTGAACTATCTTCTTTTCTAGCTTCCTAGGCGCTCAAAAAATCCAGTAAAGGCATTATCGAGTACCACTATGAGCCTAATGTATAATGAACAGCAGGTCTTTAGGATTTTTCCTCGCAAAAATTCAATTTTTAGGTAACAAAATTTTCTTCCGATTTTGGCTTCAACCTCTACATGGGATGCGAGTTAGGTGGACCCCTGGTGGTCATTTTGTAAAGCTTGATCTGCTCTATCGAATGATATTCCAAGTCTACTAGTAAAACAAAAACAGCTTGTATTACTCAAAAAAGGAGTTTACTTTTGGGACAACCTATCATATCTTATTTGACAGGGTTTTCCGTGTAAGCCTGGCGTTCAGATGCAATATCAACAAACTCAGGGATCTCAGATCTGAAGATGGAGCGACCCTGCTTCTCATAATCGAAAAGGGCCCTCGCGGCAAACTGTTTGACCAAAGTTAATAATCGGTTCAGAAGCGGCAAGGCCTGGGGACTTGCCTTCAAAAATCGCATGCAAACTGCTGAAAAGCGTACCTTCCTCTATGCGATCATCACTCTTTGGGGCAGCGGAAGGTACGGAAGCCGTTGATATCTCATGATGTTGAGACATTTCCTTTACTTTTTTGGAGTGAGTAGTGCGGCGTTGCGAGACCATATCGAAGTCCAAGAAACACAGCCGCTCGGTACGATTGCAGGCAGTCGGAAGCTACACCTTGTTATAGAAGACCTAATGAGACAAGAACCTTTGTGAACTTATTTTCATCAGCTCTCAGCGACTTTGAATAACTATTTTTGTGTAAACATTTCGAGGAAATGGTAAGCAACTAAACTTGATTTATCATCTCTTAATCGAGGTGTTCAACTTCTGATCATTGATAAACTTTGACTAGCAGCACGTTCAGGCTTCATTCGCTATCAAAATGTGTTTTGAGCTGTAGGACAACTATGGGCTAGCTTGGTGTGAAAAAAGTTACGGTTTATGAGAAGAAACATTTTTAGAATTTCGATGATCAAAGAGAAGGCTATAGAAAATGTTGTTACATCAATAGGTTCGCTACTGTCTACTGGTCATTTAATATTTGCTAGAAGTCTGAAATAGAAATTTCTAAGAATACCCTATTTTCAGGTGTATAAGCGCACTCTGTTTGCTCTAAACGCGAACACGCCAAAAGACTAGCTGTTACCATAGGGCGCGTTAAGTGAGAGCAATGTGCGAGAAAGCGACCGCTTTGCGAGACACATGCGCAGCGGCACGCCTGGGTCTGCTCGCGTTTAGGACAAAAAGGGTGCGGCTTATACACCTGAAAATAGGGTAGTTGAATTTAAAATTAATTTTTTGAGAGCGGTAGCCAGCTGAAAGCGATTGCGGCTTTTTCATGGAATAGTTGCGACGCAGTATCCGCATTCTCGCAGACTTTCCGCGAAGAGAAAATACCTCGAAGTCGGGTAATTGAACCATCGGTGATGACCTTTGCCGCGTAGAGTGTTGCCTTTGCCGGGCGTATGCCCGAAACTGCCTAACAAGAGTCATAGCGCTCGCTAAAAGTTTGGTCGCTCGCTGGAAGAAATTATTTAAAGACCGCTTGCACAAAATTATGTATTGCTCCCCGCTGGCAGATCATGTTACAGTAAAGGAAGTACCGCTTGCTGAAGGTTTGACCACGCCCTGAAATTCTGCTGACCGCCTGCCCCGGCGATTGTCTGAGTATCACGAGATGCGCATTGAAGCGCTGATTACAAATCCGCTTTTGTCTGCTAAGCGTTTGTCTAAAATAAGTTATGAGCTTTTTCCGCACGATTTTTGCACACTAAAGACTTCGGGTTTTCATATTTGCGTATTTTAAGGAAAACGCGTGAGGCATGATATCAAGTTCAAAGTGCATTACCCTTGAAATGTTATTCCGAGGAGTGTAACAATAAAGTGTAACAATATCATAGTTTAGCTCGACTAAAAAATGCAAATTTTCACGGAAGAAACCTTTATGACGTATTTTAGACAACGGCTTAGCAGTTTCAAAGTCAACGTCCAAAGTCGTGTTTAGCAATACGTGTCTCAGCGAACGGCCACAGTCACCAAGTATACTTTAGTTAGAAGTTGTATCATTCGCACCAGCACAATAATTATTTATTTATTTATTTATTTAATGACTTCATATTCGTCTGAACAAGCTCGCTCCCATTCTATCCCTAGGAAATTTTTGCGGGCTGGATTTGAGCTGATCCAGTGGGGTGTTTGCCTGTTTTTGTTTTTTTGTTACTAGATGTTTTGTGTGATGCTTCGTTTCTCTGTTAAATAGGCACACCTTGTGCTTATCATACAAATAAGTAATTAAATGAATAATTATAACGTTCAATTTACATTTTTCTATTTACGTGAACTTCCCATTGCATTTTATTTCATTTATTCATTTGATACGCACGAGGCGTGCCCATTTAACACAGAAACGAAGCATCACACTAAACAACTAGCAACAAAAAAAAACAGAAACAGGCAAACACCCCGCTGAATCAGCCCAAGTCCAGCCCGCAAAATCTTTTCTAGGGATAGGACGAAAGTGAACTTGTTTAGACGAATATGAATTGATTTGCAGATTGGTGATGTAACACTTGCAAACATATTACGAATTTAAAATGCCACTACTATCCACTGCAGTTTTATCGTCGCGTCCAGAACCCTTGTGCGAGCGATTGCTGTCGATTACAACGAAAAATGAAGAATTTCTCGTTAATTCAAAACAGGATAGAACTCGATTTTTGATGTTTTTAGTAAGCACACTTCAGCGGAAGACAACCTGAAAGCTGACTTCTTATCAGTATTATAGTGGCTGATGCACTCATCATCAACAACAGTGCTTTCACAAAACCTCAGAATGTATTCGCGTGATTCAAAAGTAATAAGGCATCCAGAGAATAACTGCAGTAAAACTCAATGGATGCCCAATTTTTGACATCGTTAATACATGTCAAAACCTTCTGATCGAGGTCTGGACACAGGCACTGTTGCATCGCGTTATTTTCAAAGTACTTAAAATCTCATTTCATGTAATCGCTCTTTATGCTGCACAGGGACAATAAAACAAGTGAAGCTTCGAAAGATATCTGTGTCAATAAGCGAGGAGCCATCACCAAATTTATGATAGAGTCCCAAGGCTTTGCAACAAAAAATATAACACTGAGTCTTCTTCTTCTTCTTCTTTATCTTCGCCATTGTCCCACGGGTGCAGGGTCGGCGGTGGTGCATTTTTGCTTCCATTTGACTCGATCAGATGCTTCGGTCTGAGCTTTGCAATGTGCAGGTCGTTTCGAATGGTGTCCAACCAGCGTTGCTTCGGACGGCCACGTGGTCTCTTCCCCTGTGGATCTAGACGAAGTGCTGTTTTTGCTACTGTATTATCTTCACTTCGTAAAACGTGACCACACCATCGTAATCTGGCACCTCGCATCTTATCCCCGATAGGTGCAACCGAAAATGTGTCGTACATCATCGTTCGTGACGCAACTTCTTCTCGTTAAGCCAAGTATCCATCTTATCATTCGCGTCTCCATCGTGTTCAGGATCTGCTCGTGTTTTCTGGTTGCTGGCCAACATTCGGCTCCATACAGTGAGACTGGCCTCACCACACTCCGATACACTCTCGACTTGAGATACAACGGAATTCGTCGGTCGCAGAGTACTCTTGTTACTTGCCGCCATTTTAGCCACGCCGCGTTCGTCCTAGCACGAGCATCAGTGATCGTGTCGCAATCCGACGTCACTCGGGAGCCCAGGTATTTTAATATCGTGATCTTCTTCAGCGGCTGCCCATCGATGCTAATTGTGCCATCGGTTTGCTCTCCGCATTCCAGGTACTCGCTCTTTGCTACGTTCAGTCGTAGGCCATATTCCGCTAATCGCGTCTTCCATCTCACATTCGCCTCTTCAAGCTCTTGTCTCGATCCGCTTGCTAGCTCGACGTCGTCTGCGTAAAAGAGCGTCCACGGATGCGGCAGCTGAATGTCCTTGGTCACCGTGTCTATGCACAGTATAAAGAGAAGCGGTGATAGAGCCGATCCTTGATGTACTCCTACTTGGATTGGGAATGGCGTTGACGTTCCCACTGCACAGCGTATGGCGCCCGTCGCGTTCGTATAGAGGAGTTTGATCCAGCGAACGTACTCTTCTGGGACGTCGTGTTGTCTCAGCGCATACCAGATCAGCCTGTATGGTATCCGATCAAATGCCTTTTTTAAATCCAGGAATGCGAAATGAATCGGAATCCGTTTCTCCAAATGCCTTTCCATTAGCAATCGTACTGCGTGAATGGCGTTGATGGTGCCAGATCCTTCTACAAAGCCGCACTGATTGGGGTGACTCCGCTATACTTTGAATGCGTGCGTCGATGACTCGTTCGAAGATCTTCATCGTGTGGCATAGCAAGCGTATTGGTCGATATGTTGAACACTCGCTGACGTCGCCCTTTCCTTCCAGATAGGGACTGTAACACTCGTAGTCCGGATTCGCGGCAACTGTCTGTCGACGATAAAGAGCGATGTGAGATATGCCGCTCCGCGCTGCCCCATCATCTTCCACACTTCAGCAGGTATGTCGTCGGGTCCCGGAGCTTTTCCGCTAGACATCTTCCTCAGTGCCTCCACAACTTCTGCCTCCTCGATCCAAGTTACCGGCCCAAATGTGGGGGCTCCTTGCGGTACTAACGGGTGCGGGAACTCCTCATTAAATAGCCCTTTGTAGTATTCACTCCACCGCTTGAGTATTGCCCTCGGCTTCGTCAGGAGGTTGCCCTCTGCGTCCTCAATGTGCATAATGTGGTCGATGTCCTGCTTCGCTCGATGTCGTGCAGCGGCCAGTCGGTAGACCTTGTTGACTCCAGCAGTCCTTCCAGCTCGTCGTAAAGTGTCTTGGTGTGCTTCCTTTGCTTCGGCTACCGCGTGCTTCGCCTTCGAGTCCTGTTCTCGATATCGACGGAGGTCCTCATTTGAGTGTGAGCGCTGCCAGGCTTTGAAGGCTTCTTTCTTCTCCTTGATCACTTGCTGGACTGACTCAGACCACCACCAAATCTGCTTGTCTACAAACCGGCGTCCTGGCATGGTGGTTCCCAAGATTGTCCCGGCTCTCGATCGTATCTGCGAAGTAATCCGATTCCACTGCTCTTCAATCGACTCCTTATCATCCGTCGACACCCTCAAATCGTTAAAAGCATCTCTGACTTGCTGGCGATGTTCGGGAAGCTTCCACCTTTTGATCCTCTTTGTGTGGCGCAAATGCATGTGTCGCCGTGGGTGTAACCTCGCATTCATCACCATCCAGTAGTCGATCTAAGTTGAGCGGTCTCCACTCGCGTACGTAATCAAATGTGATTCCCGCTTCTTGAAAAATGTATTCGCTATCGCCAAGTCGTGTGCTTCTGCGGCTTCCAGGATGCGTCCTCCATCTTCATTCCTCTGACCGTATCCGTTTCCACCATAGTATCGCTTGAATCCATCGTGTTTGCGGCCAACGTGCATTAAGATCGCCTCCTACGAAGATGTAGTCTGTGGCGTCAAATGTCCTTAGCAGGATGTCGAGGTCCCTTAAAAACACGTCCTTCTCGGCTTCGGTACATGCGGATTGCGGGGCATAACACGAGACTATTCGAAGCGTGGCATCATCTGCTTCGATCTTCATCGCCATCAATCTATCTGAAATGCGCGTCACTTCGGTCACTAATTCGCGGTATCTACCGCTGACGATGATCGCGACTCCATTCTGGCGGCTGCTATCTCCCATGTAGTATAAGCGATATCCCTCGCCGATGTCCTTAGCCTGCCTCCCTTTCCATTTCGTTTCCTGTACACATGCGATGTTGATGTGTCGCTCCTTCAGCCTATCACATAGCTCCCGGCTGCGGCTCGACAGCGTTCTTATATTAATCGTCGCTAGTCGGATTTCCTGGACTCGCTTCTTTGGCCTGCCTCGTCCGGGGGCAGGTAGCCCTAGCTCACTATTCGCGCCATGCAGGCAATGACGCGCGTCGCCTCCGGGGGACGCCCTAGCAGCTTGACGAAAATCCTTAGTAGTCCGATGCATGTGATACGACTGATTCGTACAGTCCCCGGCGCGTCTCTCCGCCTGACGGGAAGTGCCCTCGTCGTTTGCCGGGGTTGATCCCCGTTGCCAGCCGGCACCGCGGGGAGGTGACGATGGGACTTTGCCGATTTTATAACACTGAGTATTAGGGGATTATTCATTTTCTCATCAGGGTAATTGAATGAGCCCGCCTTTGACGGTGCCACTGATGGAGCTTTTTGAATTCTGTCTAATCTTGTGCAACTTACCCAATTTTTCCTAGTTGTAAAAAACCGAATATTGCACTCTATACAAACGCGTTCAAATTGCTGGCTGTTTATAGTTGATAAAAAAGAAACCTTTGAAAATGCTCTAAAAATCACGTACCCCTTTACTTTTGATACAACCTAGTTCTCATTATTGTGTAAATCAAAGTACTTCTTTCGATAGAAACCCAACAATTTGATCCGTCGCGGAACTGGTACTTTTCGATCGAAATTCGAAATCGAAAAAGCTCTCAATGATCCATGAACAGCAGGAGACCGCCACTCAATTTTGTTCTGTAAATGAGTGCGTCACTTCCTCTTTTTAAAAATGCACTTTGCTGGGATAGTGTGCCAAAATGATTTAGATATACATTTTTTGATTCGTAAAATACAGGGTGTTACAAAAGATACGTACACACTTTTTAATCGTCAATAACTCTCTTCTCACAATGTCCTTTGCTTGGCTTCAAGTACCATTCAATCATAAAGGCTTCAACTTAGGATTACAGTTTAGATAGAATCAAGCATCGCTTTTCGTTACCTGAGGTATGGTAGGACTACTTATGGTAGGAATTTTGAAGTATGAACTAACAATGGCTATATTTTGCCCAAAAATGGATGCTCAACAAATTGAAATCTTTATCATTAGACTAAACTGAGTCGCTGAGAAACTCCATCTAAAAGTCGAGTGACATAGTAAGCTAAAAATGCATGAACTCCTAACTTTTTGATATATTCTATGTTCATTAGTTCTCGATGATTACCACTCAAAAAAGGCAGTCATGGTCATACTTTAAAGGGCTTGTGCATCGAATTACAAATAATTTAGCACTGCTTGCAGGTCCCACTTTTCGTTTTACTCGTTTTTAAAACATATGGCAATTACAATCAAAGTCGCTTTGCTGAAGCTTTGCTGCGCAAAGGCATTGAAGCTTGGAGCTGGCTACCGCTCCCAAAAAAGTCAATTTTAAATTCAACTATTTTTAGAAGTTTTTATTTCAGACTTCAAGTAAAAATCAAGTAACAGCGGATGGAAGCAAATTCATTGGTGTAACAACCTTTTCTACAGCCTACTCTTAATCATCAAATTTTCAGAAATGTTTCTTTTTATCAAACCGTGCTTTTCTACACCGGTTGTCCTAAAGCTCAAAACAATTTGATAGCGAATAAAGCCTGAAGATGCTGTCACTAGTTGAAGCTTATCAATGATCAAAGTTGAACGGCTCAATAATAGAAAGTTGAAGGACTGAGCCCTTATCCGAAAGTAACGATAATTTGAACGACTAGCAGCCCAACTCGTAATGAAGTTGAAGCGTTTATATGCTCCTGATTCCATCTCGAAAGCCACCCTTTTATTAAAGAGCAGCGAAAGTACTATCACAGAGAAATCCATTTCCTCTAAAATTAAGCTTACAAATCCGTTGAGTGGACCAAAAGTTATGATTTTTCAAATATGGTGCAAACAAACTCTTGCATTAATCTAATATTATATACATGCGTGAATGTCAATCGCGAGTCTTTAAGTATTTGAATACATGATAGAATTCTCTTGCATAAGGTAAGTGCATGCGCCTTAAAAGAGAGCAGTATTGAGACTTTTCAAATAAGTAATATATTTGCCCATACGTGCGACGAATATATATCTACATCATATTTATGAGTGCACTATTATGTTGTAAGGTATAAAAAGTCACATTTAGGCAATTTGCTACTAGTCCGGCCAATTTACCATTCCCACTCTAAAGAGAGAACTCGCATGTTTTGCTACTAGCCTACCACATTCTCATAAAACATAATGTTTACACTAAATTTAGGCATAGTTCATAACAGAGTTGATTTAATATTTTGATCTATAATCACCTGTGAATGTGTATTTCAGTTTAAATACTATTATTGTGTTATTAATTTTATTGTTACATTATTCTCATCCTTCTTCCGGGCTATATCTCATGTGATATAATAAATGGTTGAGCCGAAAAAACTGTCGCACCATTTTCAAAAATTGTATCTTCTTCCTGTCACGTATTCTTGGATGTCAAAAATATCCCTAAAAAGGGTAACACACTCACTAACTCAAAAATCAATCTCTTAAAAAAAATGATTTTTGGGCACTTTTTTCAAAAATCATAATTTTTAACGTTAGAACTCGATCAGCCCAAACATTGCACATTTAGGAAGGGTAGGTCAGAGAACTTATGATGCTGGCTGTTTTGGACTTTATTGCACAGTTTTTGAATTTTTAATGGGCTTGCTGAAAATGCCAAGCCTGAAGACATTTCCATCTTCCATTTTTATCCCTGCAATCGGAGCATAGCGGAAAGTAGTAAAGGCGTCACGAGAAAATGCATGATTTGTTCTTTCTGATGTTGTCCTTGCTACGCAAGATTATCGTAAAGGGAAGAAGTTACGATTCTTGAAAATGGTGCGACAGAACTTTCGGTTCAACTTAATATACAGGGTGTCCCTAAAATATTAGGTTGGTGCAAAAGTTCTTTCCCACCAAATTCAAAAACTCATAACTTGGTGAATTCTCAACGAATCTGCAAGATCTAAGTTATCTTAAGAGAGGAACTCATGCTCTTTGCAGAGGTACTTGAAACGTTCGCTATCGAGAGCAGATAAAGGAGAGTGAAGCTGAAAATCACTCAAAATTTGAATTTTTCGTGTAGGGTCATAAAAAATGGGAAACTTGCAACAAAAATCGGAGTAGTCGGTATTGTAGGTTTTTTCACCAGCTCTTTCTAATAGTGCAAAGTTTGCGCCGATTGAGCGTCTCTGTGAAAAGTTATGATTTTCGAGAAAAACGCTAAATTATTAGGTTGGAAACTAAGTTTTGCAACTGGTCTCATAACTTTCCTCTCACTCAACATGGCGCACTCAAATTTTGCCACTGCGTTGGTTATTACGTAAGCTACAGCGCAGTTGCTGTCCTACCAAATTCTGACGTCGCAGTGAGGATTACTGTAAGTGCATGCATGGTATGAAGGGGAAAAATTCAAAGTTTGACGGATTTGGCTGAAACTCGGCATAGGGTGTTATCATCACATTGCCTTCTACATAATGTCAAAGTTTGAGTGCGCCATATCCAAAGAGAGTGAAATTGTGAAACCAGTTGCAAAACTTAGTTTCCAGCCTAATAAATCCAATTCGCACTTTCGTATGGCTTGCTCGAAAATCATAACTTTTCACAGAGACGCTCAATCAGCACAAACTTTGCACTGTTGGAAAAAGCTTGTGAAAGACCTACATACTGCTACGATTTTTGTTGGAAGTCCGATTTTTTATGACCCTACACGAAAAGTTCAAATTTTGAGTAATTTTGGTTTTGAGCTTCTATCTCCTTCATTTGTATATTGGCGAACATTTCAAGCATAGTTGCAAAGAGCATGAGTTCCTCTCTTACGCAAAATTTGGATCTTGCAGATTCGTTGAGAATTCAACAAGTTATGAATTTTTGAATTTGGTGGGAAAGAACTTTTGCACCAACCTAATATTTTAAAGACACCCTGTATATTAAGTTGAACCGAAAGTTCTTTCGCACCAAATTTAAAAATTCATAACTCCTGATTTTTCTAACCGATCGGACTGCTTTTATTTTTATATTTAAGAGTAACTCATGCTTTTTATAATGACATCTCAGATGCTTACTAATATTCATCTGTTGCATAGATAGGAGCGAAGAAGAAAATTGGTCAAAATTCGAATTTTTCGTGTACGGTTATAAAAAATCGGAAATTTGCATCAAAAATCGGAGCAGTCAATATTATAAGTTCTGTTACCTGCTCTTTCTAACTGTGCAAAGTTTGCGCCGATTGAGCGTCTCTATGAAAAGTTACGATTTTCGAGCAAGCAATACAAAAGGGCGAATTTGATTCATTAGGTTGGCACGAAAGTTCTTGCGTAATTCAAACAAAATTCATAAACTTCTCAAAGACTAAACCTAAATTCACAATCTTGTATGCTAAAAATATTAGAATCCTTACGTTTCACAATGAATGTTTAAGCATAAGATTCCCTGAGCTGAACATCAAGAACGAAGCTCTCAAATATGGGGCTTCAAATTTTGCGATTTTGAGTTTGCTGACAGAAAATCTCAGAGGGCCGCTAGCTAGCCGAAAAATCTGTAGAATCTACTTACACAGCAAAAGTCCATACGTTATTTTAGCAGGCTTTGATCTCGCATGGAAATGCGAGAACAAAAAATGTGAAATTTCCTCTGTCATAAGACAAATTCCCTTATCGCTCCAGTTTTTCCACAGAAACACAATTTGCAACCAGAAACTAGACATAGTGCCTATTTGAAGCCTTGCCACGTTTTCTCGATTGTAAAAAAGTGTTTTCGCCGGAAAACTGCGGACATGAGGGGATTCTTCGAATTTTTTGTTTTTGCTTCACCGTACAAGATCAAAGCCTTCCAAAGTAACACATGGACTTTTGTTGTGTAAGTAAATTCTTTAGATTTTTTTAGGCTAGCTGCGGCACTCTGCGATTTTTCTTGCACCAAACTTAAAATCGCAAAATTTGAAGCTCCGTATTCGAGAGCTTCCTTCTTGATGCTCAGCTCACGGAATCTTACGCTTGAACATCTTATATATAAAGCTGAATGTCTGTTTGTATGTATGTCTGTCTGTCTGTATGTCTGTCTGTACGTATGTTCCGAATAGAAAATTCCATTTCTGAACCGATCCGGACCAGACTTGGCACACACACACTTCGGGCCCCGGCGGGTGTCAAGCGGATGTCATAGGCTACTTTTCGTATCGATCGATATCGATTTCATCGATTTTTTGCAAAATTTAAGCTAGGGGGCTGGGATTTGGCACAGGGGGGTAATCGAGCATGGGGATTCCGAATACAATATTGGTTTTTAAAATCGTGCATTACTTTTATCGATTTTATCGATTTTTTTGCAAAGTTTGAGCTACGGGGCTGGGATTCGGCACAGGGGGGTAATCGAGCATGGGGATTCCGAATACAATATTAGTTTTAAAAATCGTGCATTACTTTTATCGATTTTATCGATTTTTTTGCAAAGTTTGAGCTACGGGGCTGGGATTTGGCACAGGGGGGTAATCGAGCATGCTGATCATCCCCGTGGGGGATGATCAGCATGCTCGATTACCCCCCTGTGCCAAATGCACAATACCAATATGTACCAATATTGCCAAACCGCACAACCCTCTGCCAAATTTCAGCCCCCTAGCTCAAATTTTGCAAAAAATCGATAAAATCGATAAAAGTAACGTACGGTTTCGAAAACTAATATTGTATTCGTAATCAGCATGCTCGATTATCCCCCTGTGCCAAATCCCAGCCCCGTAGCTCAAATTTTGCAAAAAATCGATAAAATCGATATCGATCGATACGAAAAGTAGCCTATGACACCCGCCGGGGCCCGAAGTGTATGTGTGCCAAGTTTGGTCCCGATCGGTTCAGAAATGGAATTTTCTATTCGGAACATACGTACACACATACAGACAAACAGACAGACATACAGACATACACACAAACAGCTAGTTGGTAAGCCAGCTAGTTCATCATGAAGCGTAAGGCTTCTAATATTTTGAACATACAAGATTGTAAATTTAGGTTTAGTCTTTGAAATGTTATTGAATTCTGTTTGAATTACGCAAGAACTTTTGTGCCAACCTAATACAATGCTTAATCTTTGATCTTTCTCTTCCTAAGAAGTCTATCGTCTACCTTTACGCACTATTTTGTAGAACTGATTTCAACTTAGATTTAGATTATGAAGATAACCACGCACCATTGTTCGCTACTGTAGGATTACGGTAGGAGTTCTGAAATGGTTTTGACTCATAACCATTTTTTACCCCGAAAAGAAAACCAAAGAAGCTGTACTGAGAGATATTAACGATCAAATAGTGTGACATACTTTTGGGAATGTATATTGACTAGCGATCCAAGTTTACAATTCCTTTGAAAGTGATTTTCTCTTGATGCTGCAAAAAGTTCCTTTGAAGTAGTTTTGGTAGAAGTTAGTGTTACCCAGTTTTCTGAAGCCTGCACTAATGTGAATCTTCGAAACATATTTACAACAAATACTACCTATTTGCAGGATTCAAAGTTTGTCAGCTGTTGGAGTACATAATTTTCTCACGCACATTGTTCAAAAGACGTGTGTCTCAACCTTGTTAAAATTGAACGCCTAAATAGCAAAATGTGTTGTCCGCGTAGTCTTAGCTAAAATTTTTATTAATTGTTCTCCTGCGAAGTAGCTTCTATTAACACGCAATATAGGCTAAGACTATCCGTTACAATCATTTGTTTGTGCAGCTACTGTGCTCTCGCAACAGTCTTTTGAGTTGAAACATTAAGTCGTCCCGAAATTATTAGTTGTTAACAAAAAATACAACTTCTACCGTAACTTCTCTTTTGCGTTAGGCTAAACTTTGGCTGTGGCTCTTTAAATTACGATGTGACTACGATTGAAGCAATTTCCAGATTCTGGCACTGGGTGTAAGGTTTACGGTGGGTATACAGTAGAAAGAAAAAATTTGGATTGTTCAGATACAGATCCAGCTAAAACTTGGTTTAAGGGGCTTTTTCAACATGCTAATCTTCACGAAAATCATATTCGTTTTTACATGAGGAAGCTTTTTGGAGGTCACAGAAAAGTTTTCAACTTGATGGCAAATGATTGTATTATACTCGTGTCTAGTGTTCAGTGAATACCCTATTAGCGCAAAGTTTCTGCAAATCTAAGGTAACATTATTTCGTTAGTGATGAATGTTAGCATCAGTTTTACACACACCTATGTCGTTATGGCTTGCTGGCTCCGAATTTCGATCTCTGATTGATATTACTTTTTGAAATCTTGAAGAGCCAATCTCTCGCCACTCTCTAGCAATAATCATTAAAAAAGTTTAGGTTACTATGTTTGATATAGGCTGCGAACGGCTTAATTTTTGCCTGTTATTCAGTCCCAGTTTTTAGTAATTTTTGAAAATGCTTGCATTTTTTGTCATGTCGTCATCGAAAGTCAAAGAACTTAAACTCACTTGTAGATCAAGTTACAATTTTTGCCAAAGTTGAGTGCGCCATAACCAAGGAAAAAAATGTTCGGAGGAAACTGCAAAACTTAGTCAACAGAAAAAAATGTTCGGAGGAAACTGCAAAACTTAGTCAACAACCTATAGGCTGCTGCATGACGAAGGCGCAGTACCTTCGGGCGCGAACGCGGCTTTATTAGCCGCGGAGCGCATGAGGTGCGGGATCTACAGCGGTGAGGATACGCGCCCGTCGTGTTCGCGCACGCTCACCCAATATCGCCATTGCGCCTTCGTCATGCAGCAGCCTTTGATATTTTCGTTTTTTTGGACGGCTGCCACAATTTGCAAAACAAATATGTGCATCAGATACCGGTAGCATTCGATGCAACTTTTTATTTTCCTTTATATGCTTGTGTTTCTTTTGCAGCTCAGCCAATGATCTCTTCGAAAATTACCAAAAACTTTGGACCATGATTTTTGCCACGGTCAATTTCTGCTATTTTTTCAATTTTCTGATATTTCCTGAGGAACAATAAGCAGAGCAAGCCTTATAGGATACGAGGAACATTACCCTTTCATAGCTTGCTTTTTTAAAAATTTTCAAATTACTTTTCACTGCTATGAAATTCATATCCGGTCAAATAGGACCTCAGAGATCAGATAAGACCTCAGAGAACATCAACCGGCGAGCAACTCGAATACTTTTCGATGCGGTATTTTCCCCTTATTCTCTTTCTAACAAATGTTTTTTTTATGATGAGTAGAGTCTTCGCAGATAAAAACAGAACAGTTCATGTTTTCAAAGCGTCACTGTGCTTGGAGACGAGGTTGAATATTTCGAACTTTCAAACGTTCATGTGCTTTGTTAAATTACGTTGAATCATAATAATCCATAATTTTCAAACTGCGATGACTCATTGTTTGACACGTTTGTGGTGGCTGAGAAGATTTGCTAGAATAGAGTGGTTTTGTGAGAATCTGTCATGAAATTATGAAGAAGTTTGGAAGAAAGAAAAATATTGCTTTGGTTTGCTCTATCCAATGGTTAGACTTTTTTCTGAAATCAGTATAAAAGTCTAGAAAAATAGCGAAACTTGATCATGGCAAAAAGCATGGCGCCCTGATTGTGGTGATTTTTAGGGGCTCACAACGCACTGCAATGACGAAAATATGCATGGAATGATAGATACCAAGATCTTCTATGAATCTTTGTTCTGCGACGTGTGGCTGCTGTTCAAGGGCGCGAAAATCTTGAAAATCCATGGCTCAGAGGAAGCGAAACAGTCTCACAATGTGAATACGATACGGCAACCAATTTATCCGTCACAGTAAGTCAACGAGAACGCTAATAATAGTCACATGTCGCGAAAGCAGATCAATTCGTTGAGCTTTTGCAGTCTTGAAGCGCTAGTTGGAGCTTGAATTTGAAAACAATTATGCATTTTTCTCAAAAAGTTTGCTGTTCGCCTGCTTCCTTGATACCTCTGAATAGATAGAACACGCTAAAACTTGAAAGTGAAACTCCAAACTTGCTGTCTGTCATCGCTATCTGCAGAGCTTTTGTGGTAGGAGAGTTATGGGAGTTCTTGGAGCAAATATTGAAGCGCGAAAGTAAAATTGTGAAGGATTTTAAGCCATGAACTCCAAAAAAGCCGTTACGAGTGTCAAGGCTTCGAAATTGCGTGCCTGCTGCCGCAGCTCCCGTCTCGATCCCCCTCTTCGCGGTTCACTGATTTCCGGACGAAGATGTGGTCGAAACCGGGGAGCGAAGACGGGGATCTTTCTTCAACGTTTCTTGGTAAAAATAACGTGAGGAAAAGACATGCTTAGAGGCGGTGTCCGGGAAAAAAATCGATTTTGAAATTTTGTGCTTACCCGGGCCTATTCGCTATGATGAATCCGAAAATCCACTCTGGAGAGCGTGAAAATGGCGAAAAATGACCCGCAGAAGGGAAATCAGCAGGGGCGGGGTTTTCCCACATTTGAACTCACGCTCCCAGCTTCCGGAGCGTTCTTCTTGGTTTCGATTTCAAGTCACGCGTTTGCACTTGGCGATGTCAGAGCGGCTAACGGAATCGAGAAGATCGCTCCAGAATCCTGGAGCGTGAATCCACAGTGGGAAAGACCCCGCCCCCTGCTAATTTCCATCCTGCATTGGAGCCTTTTTTCGCCGCTTTCGCGCTTTTCAATGTGGATTTTCGGATCCAGCATAGCGAATAGTCTCAAATAAGCATAAAGTCTCAAAATCGATTTTTTGCCCGGACATGCCTTCAATGAGACGGGGTCGACTGCCACCAGGTTTACTCAGTCTAAACATCTATCACAGTGGGCCTCGCTTCTATTAGGTTTTCCAAAATTGAACTCCATTTCCCAAATAAATTGAGCTTTTTTGTTTTCCTGATAGACTTAGAGTACCATTCGATAGAGCGAAACAAGGTCTACAAAAAGCCCATCAAAGATCTACCTAATTCGTAATCCAGGCAAAACTTGGAGCCAAAAATCAAAAAATCAAGCCAAAAATTATTCAGCTACAATACCGCTCACATTTTTTGAAAAATAGACGCGAATGTATGGGCATGTGAGATACGGTGAGGTGACTGTGACTGCATCACGAAAGTGCGTAACTTTGCCCGCACTTCTCGCGTATCTGTCAGAAACCTTGCCTGCTTGCTTTTCTCAGTCAAAGTTACTGGGAACTGTGCTATCGAATGGTGCATGACTCAGGCTCCAGCCTGTGAAATTCGCCGAGTTACGAGCCTACGAAAACACGTTCTCATGAATTTTGTCCAAAATGTAAAGATCGCTTTCGTCGAAATTTCTCCGTGAGCGCTTGTACAACGCGCTGATCAAATCCTTCCACATTTTTAATGGATCTTATTGTTTTAGATTTGGTGCTTTGAGCTCTAGCCACGAAATAGCTTTGATATTTAATTGAGCAACTGAAGCAGACGCAAGCACCATATTCAGTATAGTGGGAGTCGTTTGATCGTTCGACGAAGCCAACATAATATCTGCAACGAGCGTCATACAAGCGCTTACGGAGGAATTTCGACGAAATATGCGATCTTTACATTTTGGGCAAAATTCATGAGAACGTGTTTTCGTAGGCTCGTAACTCGGCGAATTTCACAGACTGTAGCCTGAGTCATGCACCATTCGATAGCACAGTTCCCAGTAATTTTGACCGAGAAGAGCAAGTAGGCAAGGTTTCTGACAGATATGCGAGAAGTGCGGGCAAATTTACGCACTTTCGTGATGCAGTCACAGTCACCTCACCGTATCTCTCCAAAAAGACCCTGTAATCCTTAAAGACCACGATTTTCGTAAGTGTTCGAAAACCTCTATAAGCAAAGTTTCCTTACAATTCAAGAGCATCAACATTTTGACCAAAATCCATCGGCGAGCTTCCGCTTTGGAAGCTAAAACGAAAAAAAGTGGAATAACCCGAACATATCGGAAAACTTGCTCGTAGAGGTTATGCGACCTGCTGATTTCGAAACTCACATCTGCTTAGCAAGATAATTTTTCCACAATTCACCAGCCGTTCTATTCCCTTTGGAAAAAAACCTGCGGCTACTATTTAGCATATTATAATCTACAGAAAAAGTGCTAACGAAATATCCTTGCTGGAATGTACTCGGGACAATGCTCGCTGCTTTACACTTTCGCGAAAAGACGTCCTCAGAAAGATTCAAGAATACTGAAATCGAGATATCGAGGACATGCTGTATACAAAAAGATTTGCCTTGATGAGCTGAGCAAGGCGCTGTTTTCGGATCCAGAATATACTTGTTCCGGAGGAAGTTATGGCCGAGTGGAATTTAAAAACGCGTGATTTTTCCAAAATTCACCAACGCTTCTATCTCATTTGAAAAGAAGTCTGAGACTACTTTTCAGCGCACAATACTTTACAAAAACAGTGTTATCGAATAGTACTTAGTAAAGTCTTCTATGTTGGGTAGGCGTTGCTTCACATATTCGCGAAAGGACCTGCGCAGTACAAATTGAAAAACTGAAAACGGAACATAAGACATCGTACCCCCACTTCCAATACATCAGAAGATTCTCCGCGCCGAGCTGAATCGAATGGTGTTTTGGATTTAGAATTCGTCCATTCTGAAGCGAGATATGGCCACGCGACGCTGATGTATGGACATGCCATACATGTATGGACATGTATGGACATGTATGGACATGTATGGACATTTCCGAACATGTCCATACATGTCCATACATTCGCGTCTATTTTTCAAAAAATGTGAGCGGTATTGTACCCTAATCGGATCTCCTTCTAGAGATTTTTACGGACTTCAAACTGGTCATTATAGAGGGTGTCCCAAAAAAATGTACTCAATGTTTGATTGTTAATAACTCTCTTGTAATGAAGTCTTTCAAGAAGCTTTATGTATCATGTAGAGCTAGCTTCATCTTAGATTTATAGTATAAAACAAATAACCGATCCTTCTCCATTACTGTAGGATCACGGTAGGAACCTTGAAAAAGGTTTTGAGCCATAAAAGGCCATTTTGCCTCAGAAAGGGAACAGAACAGCCTGGAAACTTTTCCAATAGGCCATTTAGAGTTTCTCTAACTGTAGAGTTCCAAACTTAATATGATGCTTCATTGAAAAGTTATACGAGGTAATTGGTGGCGGCCATTTCTTCAATGTTCCTAAAAAATACGGTTACATCGTTTAGGAAGCTTTGTAATCCTGTGTTTAAT
Organism: Cylicocyclus nassatus; assembly: GCA_958299035.1. Classification (NCBI taxonomy): domain Eukaryota; kingdom Metazoa; phylum Nematoda; class Chromadorea; order Rhabditida; family Strongylidae; genus Cylicocyclus; species Cylicocyclus nassatus. The sequence goes on from CATQJL010000305.1 coordinate 10,576,204, forward strand.
TGAATATTGAATCCAGCGTCCGTAAAAACCTTATTACACAAGTTTTCGCAACTTTTTTGAAACCTTCTGAAACGGCAGCTTTTTCCACAATGAGACCATATGTTTCAAGTTTTTACCGTAATCCTACAGTAATAAAGGCCAGTAGGTGATTCGCCTATACTGTAAATCTAAGTTGAAGCCAGCTTTACAAATTGGTACCTAAAGCTTCTCGAGAGACTTCATTACAAGAGAGTTATTAACAATCAAACAGTGAGTACATTTTTTGGGACACCCTGTATAATAGACACATAGTAGTACAAAAAAATGTATTTGGTTGAATTTTTCCGAGGCTCAAAATTGAGAAACAAAGACGGTACGAAAATGCCAAAACGCCAATTTTTTTGGGTTTTTCTTGTAAACTTAGTATATCTCATCATAAGAGCACATACAAGGGTAAAGTTCTAAGATCATGCTTAGAAAGGCTTGCAACAATGCCATGTGTGGAGGGACTGTGGGAGGGGCTGGGCTCGGAGTTTGCCATTTTTGGACTGTCTTTTTTCTCGCTTCCTATGTGCTCAAAAAATCCAGCAAAGACATAATAAAGTACTACTATGTGCCCACTGTATAATGAGCAATTTGGAGTACCCTAGGATTTTTCCTCGCAAAAATCCAATTTTTGGGCAACAAATTTTTTTTTCGATTTTGGCTTCATCCTTTATATGGAATGCGAGTTAGGCGGACCCTTGATGGTCATTTTGTAAAGCTTGATCTGCACTATCGAATGATACTTCAAGTCTATAAAACAAAAACAGCTTGCATTATTTGATGAAGGAGTTTACATTTGGGACAACCTATTGTATCTATTAGGTTGATGCATAATTCCTGTACCAAAATAGGTACAGACCGCAATAATCTGGAATAATCCTATATCCCAAAAGGAAATATATCATTAGATAGAGCAGACCTAGATCTACAAGATGTGCTCAAATATCTGCACCAGCTTTGATCCACGCGAAGTTTAAGCCGAAAACTGAAAAAAAACCATGCTCCGAAAACCTTAAGACCAATCAAAACAAAATTGTAACTTCGTTTAAAAGGCTTTTACAAAATTTCTTTCTTGCTCACACGTAGACATTCCAAGTAAGACATTTTTCTATGCGGCTGCTGCATTTTTTTCTCAGCTAGACGATGTATAGTACATGCCGTTAGCGTAAAACTTTACATTTTCAGCTTTCTAGAACTGCTAGTTCAACGAGAAATGACGAATCTACTCAGACAATCGCCGGGGGCAGGCGGGCACCGGAAAAATAAATTGCTGATCTCTCGCACCCCGCTCGCGGATTTTTTGGAAAGCAATCAGGACTTTTCGGAAGACCGCTTGCTGAGTTCTCGATTCCTCAGAGATTCAGCAATATATGTGCAAAAGATAAGAGCGAAAAAAATTCAACAGGCAGTCTCTCAAAAATCCGCTAACTCAGCGAGCGGTCTTCCGAAAAGTCCTGATTGCTTTCCAAAAAGTCCGCGAGCGGGGTGCAAGAGATCAGCAATCTATTTTTCCGCCTGCCCCCAGCGATTGTCTGAGTAGCTCTCCTTATCCGAAATTTTCTTGCCTACAGTTGTGACCGTGGAATTTGTCCAAAATTGCGAGATTTTCGGGATTCGCGGGATTTTCGGGATTCGCGATGTTTGCGGGATTCGCGACTTCACGGGATTTGCGGGATTCGCGGGATTTGCGGGACTTGCGGGATTTAGCTATAACTTCTTTTGAATCCATTTTATTTGCAATCTGCGTGTAGATTTGGCTTCAGCTTGATGAGACGAATCGTTTGATATACAGTATGTCCGTAATTCGTTTTGAGGGGGTAGACTTACAATGATACCTTGTTGTTCTCTATGTTAAGGCTTTTGTGAAAATTTATCACAGCGTAAATCACGAATAGCAGGTTCTGGTACGAAGTTTTCATTATCGAAAACTATCGCGAAAAACTGAGCAGTTTTTATTTACCCTTATCACTGATATAAGCATTTTATCATTCATCACTGATAATATCACATTTTTGGATCATTTTTTGCATATGGTAAGGAAAGTACTGTAGGAAAAGCTGTGTGAATTTCTATCGCTCTTTCTCTCATTATAAGTGATCTACAGGCTTTTCTAGTTCTATTGCTCGGTGCAATTGGTGGATCCCTCGCTGCAGCAATCGATCGATTTTTCATCGGCACATGCCATTGCTGCCAATTCTTACCTAGAATGGCATTTTTGCTTCAACTCGCTTCACGCCGAAGCCTGGGCTGAAATTCTGCACCTATATGGAAGATGAACGTGGAATTCGACCGCATGAATTTAAGCCATTCTTATCTGTCGTTGTCATTGATATCATCATTTTATCATTTATCACTGACGACACAAAATTGGATCATTTTTGTCATACAACAAGAAATTTACTTTAGAAAACGCTGTGTGAGTTTTTATCGCTCTATCTCTTATAGTACAAAACCACTCACAGAACATGCAAAATTTCCGGGAATTCCGCGAAATTCATGTGAATCACGCAAATTACGCAGGGCCATAACTTCTTTCCGAATGAGTATATTCAAAATCCGAAAAGAGCGTTGTATTCAGCTCGTGAAGGCGAATCTTTTGATATACAGGTTGTCTCCAATATCTTGTTTTCAGTAATCTTGAATTTGCATGCCGACGCCTCTTCGCATGGGTGTAACGCAACAAGCATCACACATAGGAGACTGCCATGGGCACCGTTCGATACTCTTTCACTAGATTATCGTGCGCTAAACAGCAGCCGAAGACTCTCTTCCAAAAGAGATAGAAGAGCTGATGAACTCTGGAAAAATCAAGCTGTTCCAAGTTCTACTAGCCGTAACTTTCTTTAAAATGAACATTTTCGAAACCAGAAAGCAGATTTGTGTTCATCTTGTCACGTCGAATCTTACTGTATACAGCATGTCCTTGAAATTCCGTTTTCAATTTTTTCAAAATTTTCTGCGCGCGTATATTCACAAGGTCGCAAGGCAGCGCACATCAAACATAAAAGACTCTATTAAACACTGTTGGATTGTGCTGCTTCCGCAGATTATCAAGCGCTAAGAAACAACCGACCTTCTTGAAAAAAGATAGAAGAGCTGGTGAATTCTGGAAAATCGTGTTGTCTCAAATTTTGCCCACAGTGACCCTAAATGAGAAGCTCTACTGCTAAGCAGATGTGATTTTCGTAATCAGCAGGTCAGATAACCTCTATGAGCAAGTTTTCAAAGAAATTTGGGTGATTTGATTTTTTCTCGTTCTACGCCCTGAAGCTCGCCGATGGGTTTTGGTCAAAATGTCGATGACCTTGGATTGTAAAGAAACTTCGCCCAAAGAGGTTTTCGAACACGCTGTTTACGAAAATAGTGGTCTCTGAAGAAGACAGGGTCTTTTTGTAGAGATATTGTGAGGTGACTGTAAGTGAGTCATGAAAGTTCGTAAATTTGCCTGCACTTTTCGCGAATTTGTCAGAAAACTTGCCTGCTTGCTTTTCCAAGTCAAAATCACTGGGAACTGTGCTATTAAAAGGTGCATGCTCAGGCTCCAGTCTATAAAGTTCGCCGCGTTACGAGCCTACGAAAACACGTCCTCATGAATTTCGCTCAAACTGTAAAAATCGCGTATTTCGTCGAAATTCCACCCTCAGTGGTTGTATAACATAATGATCAAATCTGTTCACATTGGTTAATGGTCTTAATGTGCCGGATTTGGAAATTAGGTAGATCTGAGCTCAAGCTACGAAGGTGCTTGGATATTCAAATGAGCAGCTGAAGAACGCGCGACCACCATAATCAACTCAATGGGATCCCTTAGGCGAGTACTCTGCGTTGATACCACTGCTT
>CATQJL010000305.1:10580567-10891833 GCA_958299035.1 Cylicocyclus nassatus
CGATAACATCAATAACATAAGCTTATTGGGTTTTACAGTCCAGCAGATAATGGTGCTGTTAAAAGGATGTCTAGAATGTTCGATTTTCCGCTTGTCAGGACAATATTTTAGACAAATCAGGGGCCTTGCAATGGGGCAACGCTTGGCACCCGCGTTAGCTATAAGCTTCATGTGAAAAATAGAAAATTGCATTTTAGCCCGCAGGCCCACTCTCTATTGTCGTTACATCGATGATATTCTCATCGTTTGTTCGACACAGACAGAGATGGATGTCTGTTTCGATTTACTTAATAAGCAATCAGCTAACATAAGATTCACTAGGGAAAAGCCAAAGGACGAGTGGCTTCCGTTCCTCAATGTTCAGATAAACTTGAACAAAGGAGAGTACAGGACCAGCTGGTACAGAAAGCCCAGTAACAAAAATATCCTTGTACACTACTCTTCTGCGCATCCTATCCGTACTAAAATCAGTGTAATTGGAAACATGATCCGAACAGCCAAAATGGTGTCATCTGACGGCACGCTAAAGGCTGTGTCAGTCAAGAAAGCACTCCAAATCGCTGAAGCTAACGGATATCAACCCAGAAGAGTACATCGCGTCATCAGACCGCATAAAAACCCTAGCGATAAAGTGTCATTCTGTCTCCCTTTCATTTCAGATACATTGAGCAGCGCGATTAGAAAATGTGTTCGAAAAGCTGGGTTGCAAGATTCATTGCGGCTTGTCGAAATACCCCCTCCAAACCTTAAACGGCGCTTGGTACGAAATAGAGCAAATGATAAAGCTTGCACAGAAACGGATTGCTTGATATGCGCCACGAATAAACAAGGCGATTGCATGTGCTCGGGCGTGATTCACCTTTTGAAGTGTAAAGCATGTGGCGATGAATACATCGGGGAGACGGGTAGGCCACTGCGTCTCAGAATTAAGGAACACATGGACGGGATGCGCAACATAAGAATGTCAACTCCGCTGGGCACGCATCGAAAGCTGCACCACGAAGAAGCAGAGTTCGATATTTCGGTGTCGATTCTGGAGCGAGAAACAGAGGCAGCAGCTCGTAAAACTTTAGAAGCCGGATGGATCCTTACCAGGAATCCAAAAATGAATTGAAAGGAAGAGTGTGTTGCTATAACGAAGGAACTCGCACCATTTATGGAATTATGCGGGTTTTGATATAAGAACATCATCCATACTCACGTTAGCTCATTAATCATTTAACGCCTACGAGTGGTGGTGGCAGTCCCTTGCTCGGCGAAGAGGTGAGCTGTCTACGCGAAATGCAGCTTTGGACTTTACCTTGTGTATGAGACATCTGGTGGATAACTTTCAGTTGCTCCTCGCTTTTTAGGCTCTGACGAAGGCGAAAAGCCGAAACGTTAGCCTAATAAACAACTTTAACAATCTTGGCTATATAAGGCTCAACAACTGCACATAATTAGTCAGAAAACTGTTCGGTCAAGTGTCACAGTCAGTTCACCAGAATGCCACTTATCCGAGGTTGAATTTTCGGGTGACCCGAGAGAGATAGTGTGCTTAAAAGGGGGATCAGACAAAATTCCCGTAAGTTGCTCGTGAGTAACTTACGGGAGAATTCAGTCGACGTACTACTGCGGTACAAAAGTCCCAAAATTCAATTTCGGCGGCCTAAATGGGAGAAGATCAATGAACGATTGCGGCGAGAAAAGCAAATAAGCAGGATTGATTTTTTTAAGGGCTTGCTTACGTTACTCTTTCAAAAACTGCTTTGAACAAGGATTTCTTAAATTGTTTCATTTACTTTATGTTCCAACATTTTCGTTTTTCGTAATATCCTCGCTAAAATGTGATAGTTTTGTTTTATCCATTTGTTTGCTTGGCGATATCCTTGATAGCGATCACCACGATTTTTTTTGATGACGGCCGCTATCAAAGATTGTCCTGCGGTGGCACAAAAATTCGCCACTAGCCGGCTTCGAACTATGAACCTTCGCGTTGAAACCCACTCACTTAGCCGTTCGACCAAACCGCTCAAGGAGATTAGTTTTTGAGAACGCACAAGATTTCTAGGACTAGGGAGCGATCCGAATCCGGATCGATGGCTCACCCACCGGGTGCTGGACTGAGTCGTTCTAGGTTTAAACGTAAGCCCGCCCCCAGCCGAGTTGCGATGAGAGGGGTTTACTACGGGCCAGAGTTTGTGTCAGATGAGTATCTCTGTAGAAGGGTTATGATTTTTAATTAACCGGTATAAACAGCGAAATTGGTTTTTTAGCAATCATGTCAAAAATCTTAATTATTCGCAGAGATGTCCATTCAATATCAACTTCGCATTGAAGAGTGAATCAAAAGACTGCTACAGTGCGGTTCATAACTATACGAACACCCAAATTTTGGAAATTTGTGGACTATTTGGAAGAAACTCAATAAGCCGTGGGTACCACGCGAAAGAGCACAGCGAGAGAGAGCAAAACGGTATACGATCCACAAGAATGGAAGTCGATGTCAATTTTAGGAGTGTTTTTGCGCCTAATGCGAGTTCTGAGCAGTTCATAATTACACGAACACCTCAAAAGTAGGTTCATTTCTCATTCGCTATGCAATCCTTCGCTCCAAATCTTTTGTAGAGTTACAGTAACAAAGTCTGAAAAATCTGCTACATACTGAACTAAGTGCAGTTCAAAAGAAGAGCCTTTTGAAGTTATTGCGCCCCAAAAACGCCCGTTTTTTGTGGTTTATGCATCATGCAAACAATGCAAGTGCTTCATATCAAATGTTTGCGCGAGAGGGAAGCTGAGTTTTGAGGTTCGAAATCATGTTTACCCTAGGATAAGATTGGAACTTGGTTGAAAAGCGTCACGAAAATGCAAGAATTTTCCGAGCGCCAAACAAAGTATCTAACGAAAAAGCTAATCTATCTCAAAGGCTTGGTAAAAGTTAGTTAGATTGCGTAAACCGCAAAAAATGTTTTTGAGCGCAGTAACTTCAAAAGCACTTAAAGCCATCTGTTATAGGTAATGTTCCTGTTTTTGAACTGCACTGGGTTCAGTGTGTAGCAGATGTTTCAGACTTTCTTACCGTAACTCCACAAAAGATTTGGAGCGAAGGAAAAGAAAATTGAGTAGCATATTCGTGATGAGCATGTTAAATAACCTCGAGTTTCAGCATACACTAAGGTCCAAATTGGACCACGAAATGAAATGTTTACCTTGGCACCTTAATGCATTATGAAAATGAGTAAATAACTCTTTTTGCATTTGATACAAAGCACAACTCTTTTTTGCCTACGTGAGAAACCCCACCGTAGGACTATGGGATTGAGATTCTGCCAAAATTTCGTTTGTCCCATTTTCGCTTTCACTGTCAGTGCTTTCAGCAACTACCACTTAGACTAAAGATAACGAATTAAGCTCAAGTCATTCCGAAGGGAACTAAGAGATCTGAGTCATCAAATATATACATAGATTATTGACACCTTTCCAATGTACATAGAGAAGCAGTTTTAGCGTACTATTTGACCCAATATTTGCCACAAATACAGACTCAAAAACAACAATATCTTTCACTAGTGTTTGGATAAAATTCCTATTGTGAAAAGAAGGAGAGTTAGCTGTCTTAGCGAGATAAAACATTCAAAAGTAATGCTTTGAAGATATAATGGAGTTTGGCACACCCGCAGGAAAGTTGTGGCAGCAACCCTTTCTGAAGTCACGTCACATTCCATTAACTTGCCTCCAAGGAAGTTCTCAGCGGAAAAAATATTATATAGTTCACTCGTTGACTGCACGGACTGGACATCACTATGAAGCACGCGCCGCGAGGTAAAACGTTTGCTCCAGTACAAATCCGCCATTGTACCAATCGTGCTCATTTTAGCCGCGCTGCGCGTGTCCTCCGCGTTGCAGTCCGTGCGGTCAACGAATCAACGATACATAGTCCGATACCTAGTTCTTACAGCTGTGATTTACGCCCAATTGGTCTTCTTCAATAATAGTTGCTAAAAGCACAACTTTTAAAGGCGAAACATGAAACAACGAGATCTTAACTAGCTCCTAATTTATAGTTTGGGATTTATCCGAAATGAGGTTCTCATGTAGGCGAAGACAGGACGGTATTAGCTAAATCATCGCTGAAGCCAAGTTAGTTAATTGAAAATAACCATTCTACTTGGGTGGCTCAATATTTGAAAACCTCAGATTTCGCTGAAACTTAGCCCAGGAAGGTTACATATCTGACAAGCTAATTACGAGTATGTCCCTCATGAAATTTGGTAGGGCCTTTTATGCCTGATGATAGATGGACGATAATGCGTGGGGGGGGTATTGGACGTTGCGAATCATACCTCGCGCTTGACCTATATCATCATTATTGTGTAAAGCAAAGCACTTTCCTGATAGAATAAAATTCCATTATTGGTTCGATGCGGAAATGATTCACTTTAAACAGAATATCGTCCTTTTTTATAATTCGAAAAAGTTCAATTTCAATGACCTAAACAGCAGGAGACCAGCGTTCAACTTTGTTCTGCACATTAATGTATTTTCTTACCCTATAAATGCATTTTGCTATGATTCTGTTCTGACATAGTTCATAGATTCATTTTGATTTATAAAAAACAAGATGTCCGAAAGCATGTACACACTTCTCAGTCGTGCTCTCTTCCCATAATGTCCTTTGCTTAACTTGAAGTACCATTAGATTGGAAATGCTTCAATTTAGATTTACAGTACAATGAGTATTACCCATCGCTTTTCACTACCAAATTACTGTAGGAGCATAGAAGAAAGTTTTGAGCCAACAATGGCTATATCTAGCCCAGAAGGATAATCTTAGTCAAAAGCTTCACCGGCTAAACTTAGTCGCTGACTATGTGCAGGGTGTACAGAGTATGGTTATATGTGTATTTGAAAATTCGTAAATAGTTATCAATAAATTTCAGGTTGCCCAACAATACAGCTTTCCACAATTTTTAACATTTTTTCGACTTACTAGGTTGTAAAGAAAGTTCCCGGGCAGTTTTGGAAATTTCATTTTCAAACGCATTTTTTGCCGCTCGGTCGGAGTTTGACACCAAGTGTTGTATAGTGTTCAGTAGAGCGAAGCGTATGCTTTTCAATAACGCTTCTGATTTCTATCGATGCCAATACGTGTTTGATCTACACATTAAACAAGGAAGTCTTTTCAACCATAAAAATTTCACAATTTTTCTTTCCGAGGCCATTTTTTGTGCAGTTCGAATTCCGTTCAAATTATGGGTGATCTGATTGAGGAGCCTTTTGACTTCTAATCCGCAGCTGCACTCGGGTTTTGCGATCTGCGCTCAGGAATTACAAGCTGTCGAACTTGCACCTGACTGCATCTCTTTTCGCAGCTGGCGTCGCTTCTGCGGGAATCGCCACGCCTGGATGATGGGTCCAAAAGATGTGTAAGGCATTAACCCAACAATGTTCGCAGTAATCAAAGATTTGGTCCGCCCTGTGCAAAACGAGAAGACTTCAAAGCAACTTACTCGAAAAACAGTGCATTTTTGGGGGCAAAAAATGGTCGATTTTTCAACTTTTCTGGAAGAGAATTTTTTGCAGGTGGTCGCTCAAAGACTTAAATAGTCTACATAACAGCCCCAGCAGACTTCTATATAAATACAGCATCTGAGCTCTCCAGCTCTTATCATGGCTGAGATAATCCTGCACAAAGAGGCCACTTTTCGCGTTGACCTTTTTCCATTTTGCGCATGCTGGTGTACTGTAGTAAGGTGCTGAAAATCCAGCAAGACAAATATACGTTGTAGACAAAATTGTCTTTGCAGTGGAGTTTGTAGCCCTAAAGAAAATTCAGCCTGTTTGAAGTTACAGTGATTTGAAAAAAATTTTCGCAAGTGCCCGGTAACTTTCTTTACAACCTAATATTTCACATTGTCGCTGTATGCTAGAACTTCCGACGGTAAATTTTCAAGTTCAGTTGGTGATTTGCGTTATACTACAAATATAGTTGAAGCCAGCTCCACAGAAATGTACCGGAACAGCAAAAATCTTTGTGGAATAAGAGATCTTAACAACTCAATGTGTGGATGTACTCTCTAAACACTCTGTATAATATTCAAAATGACTCTTATTTGGGACAATATAAGTGGTCTGACAAGCTACAAGGAGCTACAAAGCTACAAATGTGCTCAAAATGTTTCCTATCTATTGAAGTGGATTAAACTCGATCATTTTCTAAAAGTTGGTTACCGAGGTGGGCAAAATGAAAGCCACTCGCAGTTTCAGTCAAACCATACAGACCAAAACTGTAATTTTTAAGAGTTGTTGGTTGCTATTTTAACAACCTTCTTACACAGTTCCAAGCTGGTGTTTAAGGTTGCAAACGGTTTTATTTCGAAGCTATGTATCGTCGAAAATTAAGAGAATATTGAGAAAGCAGATTTTTGAAGTTGATTGCAAAACTTAGTTGCCAAATGCCAGATATTGCTCTCCCAATATCTGGCATTTTGCCAGCTACCTGCGTGTGCTTCGCAGTTGTAGTGCTCTTATACAAGCAGCTGTGATGAGATAGTGCTGATTATGCGTCGGATTGTGCTATGTGTATAGAGAGGTCAATTTTGTACCTGATTGGTAGAGTGGAAAAAATATGCTATGCGAAATTTAAAGCGATAATAACGATGCGTGACTAGCAAACCTTAGCTTCCCTTCCTGACTATATATCGAATCGTCATGAGAGTGATTTTGCTATTCTTCAACAAGTGCCGCACCCCTCGGAACGAGGATATACAGTGCTGGCCATAGCTATAAAGCCACCCTAAAAACCACTGTAACTCGCTCTTCCTTGTTCGAAATTGCCTGAAAAACCACTGTTCTGTGTGAAAACTAATGTCGTATCATTGACCAGAACGGCTCCCAATTTCAGTGATTTTAACCGGAGAAAAATTGAAAAATTTGAAAAAACGCCACCTCTGATTTCTAATCAGTACTACGTTTTTTGAATCTGAAGTTTTTTGTACATATGCAACATCAAAATATGAGACATTTGTTACACTTGCAAGCAGTCGCCTCTTCAAAAAGAAGATGTATCCTGCATTTTTTGCTTCAAAATGTATAAAAAGTTATAATGTTTGGAAAAACTGTCTTTTCACCGAATTCTCAAGCATTTGTTTGACTCGAATGAAGGTCATAGCTTCGCCGAGCCTTTGCAATGAGAATGGTAAAAAGCGCAAAAGTCAACATGGCGTACTCGCTGGTATCAATATACGAAGCTTAATCTTACCTAGGTGTAAACCCACTTCTGAAACGCAAATCTCGATTTCTGACGCGCGAAAATTTTCGGTTGGAAGTTGATACCTTGTTTGCATGGTGACGTACTCATGCAGAAGCTGACAGGCTTTTTACGAAGACGTATTTGCAGCATTTAACTTAGAACGCCTTGTCTGCAGTTCGGTTGTGCGCAGTGTATCTCACATAACTTCAAATTTTATTGCTTTGAACTTCTTTTCATGTCAAATCTTGCAAAACTGTCAGGAAAACTAGAATTTTAAAGTTTTGAGCGGTCTTCTGTTCGATCGAGAGGTCAGAGTGTGTCATGATCAGGCAGAGTGCACCATTCATTTTTGAAAAAAGGCGTTTAAAGGCAGTGTCCGGGCAAAAAGTCGATATTGAGATTTTGTGCTTACCCGGGCCTATACACTATGTTGAATCCGAAAATCCACATTGGAAAGCGCGAAAACGGCAAAAAAAGGGCTTTAATGCAGGAGGGAAATCGGAAGTGGGCGGGTCTTCTTCACTATGAATTTCGCAATCCCAGCTTCTGCAGCGATCTTCTCAATTCCTCTAGCGCCCTGAGATCTCCATCGGGCAGGTGCGAATGCATGACTTGAAATCGGAACCGAGAAGATCGCTCTGGAAGCTGAAGGCGTGAACTCACAGTGGGGAGGACCCAACCCACCTGCTGATTTCCTTCCCGTATTAGAGCCGTTTTTCGCCGTTTTCGCGCTCTCCAATGTGCATTTTCGGATTCAGCGTAGCGAATAGGCCGGGGTAGGCAAAAATCTCAAGATCGAGTTTTTGCCCGGACACTGCCTTTAAGGCGGAACCAAAATCCTGAGAGTTGCGATGACGTTCAAGCCATGCGCACGAGACTATCGTTGTACAGCTGACGTGCTGAGCACGTGAAAGAGCTGTTCGGGCATTGAAACTCAATTTCTGCGGTTCGAAAACTCGTCTACCTGGAGGTGAGGTTTGGGCTCGTTTATCAATATTAGCGACTACGCCATGTTAACTCCTGCGCTTTTCACCATATTCATTGCAAAAGCTCGGCAAAGCCTAGGACCTTTATCCAAGCCAAACAAATGCTTAAGAATTCGGTGAAAAGGGCGTTCTTCCAAACATTATAACTTATTATACATTTTGAAGCAAAAAATGCAGGATGAATCTTCTTTTTGAAAAGGCGCTTTGACGCTTCCAAGTGTGATAAATGTTTCATATTTGATTTTGTATTTGTACATAAAATTTCAGCCTCAAAAAACGTAGTATTGACTGGAAATGAGAGGTGGCTTTATAGCTGTGACCAGCCCTGGGAACCCCTTTTTTCAAATTTTTCAATTTTTCTCCGGCCAAAATCAATGAAATCGGGAGCCATTCTGGTCAATGATATGACGTTAGTTTGCGCACAGAATAGTGGTTTTTTAGACAATTTTGTGCAAGAGAGAGCAAATTACAGTGATTTTTACTGTGGCTTTATAGCTATGGCCAGCACTGTATTGAAGGCACTGATAGATATGTGATGCAATCTTTTGGTTAGAGGCACCGTCCAACCAGGTCATCGACTTCTACGTTCTGACACTTCCGGGGCCTTCTCATATCCCAACCAGAATATGAAGTCGAGAATCCGCGAAAATTCCGACAATCCTCGTGCCGGAGAACTCGCGGGCCAATTCGGAACGGTGATGGATAGGCGCGCGCGGATGGGCGGAGGTTACTGAAGGAGGGCGGTGCCTACTTGGGGGTCCATAGGCTTCGCTATTCCGAGGCGACATTTTGGCCGCGATTCGGGCATCGGTGGTAGGGGGTCCTACTATCGTAAGCTGCAAAAAACCTCAAGGTTCCCAACTTAGGCTTGATGGTGCCCTAATCTACCCTAACAATAAGTAGAGCAGACCTCAGCTTAGGTTTACAGAATAATGCGAATCACCGATCGATTTGCATTACTGTAGAATCACGATGCGAACTTTCAACATAAGCGCTAATGTATAATAGGCGTTTAAAAAAAAGACCGGAAAAATCTAAAAAGTTGTGTAACAGTGTTTTGAGGAGTTCTGATGTTATAGAACAACTATTTTCGAGTTTTCAAGCGTTAAAATAACTTAATCCCAATTTTGGGAACCTTGAAAAAAACATGCCGTTCTAGCATAACTTACAAAAAAACCCTGCGGTAGAATGCGAACTTCATATCCAAAGTTAGCCCACTATGATTAGGGTAAGGTTTGAGCAGCTTGCTGAGGTCCATTCTGGGGCAAATTGTAGCCATTGTAAACATAAGTTCCCACCGTAATCCCAGTGAAGACGGTGAGTAGTGAAGAGCGATGAGTGATTCTCTTTATACCATAAATCTTTAATACGTAGAATTCTTTGCAATGAATAGTAGTTTAAGCTATAGACATTATGAGCAAAAGAATAACGATTGAAAAGTGTGTACATACTTTTGGAACAACCTGTTTTTTCTTATAAATCAAATTGAATGTATGGATCATTTTAGCGCACTGTCCTAGCGAAGTGCAATACTAGGAAAAAAATGACGCATTTATGTATAAAAAATCACAACAAAGTGCATTTTCAGGTAAAAGATATGACACATTTATGTACAGAACAAGATCAAATGCTGGTCTCTTGCTGTTCATAGATTACTGAGATCGAACTTTTCTAAATAAAAAATAGCATGGAGGAAATTTGGTTCAAAGTGCGTCATGTGCGTCATTTCCGCGATAGATCAAATAGTGGTACTCTGTTGATGTTAAAAAAGTACTTTGGCTTACACAAAAGTGATGGTCAAGGTCTACCATGAGGTATGGCACACAACCGCCGGATATGATCCCCTCCCCCTTGCATTACCGTCTACCATCGTCACCATAAAAATCATATCGGACGACCCATGGTTTCACGAGGGTCATTCGCTGTTTTTTGATATTTTTGTACTGAATACCTGAAGCAGTCCAAGCAATGAATGACTAGAGCAAGCCCTTTAGGATACAAAACAATTCGTTTTCCTCCTTATACTCGTATTAGTTTTTCGACAGAACTTTCAACAACATCACGAATTCCAGCGGACCCAAATCAGACAACAAACACTCGATTTTTGATATAATCAAAGTGAAGATGACCAGAGTTGAGCAAGAGGTTAGGCACAAGTCTTTCGAAAACCACCCCCCCCCCTCCCATAAAAGCCCTTAAGCGACCGCTTCTTTCCTCCTCTTGATCTCCGGGACCTCAGACTGTGACCAAGAGGACAACATCCTTTTTAGAGAGTTTTCAGGTTTTTGAGGACTGTACGCCCGATTTACTGTGACTGCACTTTATACACGTAATTTGACGACTAATTTTGGTCTGAATAAACCTAAAGGGCCACAACTTTTCTATAGGTGGGGCACTCGGCTTTAAATTTTCACTATAGCAAGAAGAAGCTATGAGCTTAACATTCATACTAGGAAAAAACAATTTTCAAGGTAAGTTAAAAGCTGCTCAGGCATGACCTTTTGAGGGGTTGCTCCTGACCCGATTGATTTTATCGCCGAAAAAGCTTTCATACCTTAATTTCATATGATTCGCTAGCATCCTCGAAATTCCTACAACAGGTGTTTGAGCTTACCTCGACTTGTTTTGTGGTAATCGGTGGAGTTGAAGCACTCGTGGCAGAGAACGCGGTGACCAACATTTTGGCAGCAGCAGAACTTCTCAATCCATAATTCGAAAGCGGTAAGAAGTCCAATTTCTAACAGAGACTAATGAAGAGTAGTATTACGTTATAAATGCAAAAAGCTAACTTCTCTCACTTTCATGGCCAAGTTAATCAAGTATGAAGAACACGCTTTTTAAACTTTGGGAAACATTAAAAATGTAATAGGTAGGTTTGTAAAGCTCATTGAGTCATTTGGCATGCTGATCACGGAAATCGTACCCAAATTACACAAAAAACCTTCTTTGGTGACCTTACGGTTTGTGTTAGTGGCGTTCGATAAAATTTTTCATGCTTTTTCAAAGCATTTATATTGCATATATCGCAGTATGGCCATTATCTTTCATATTGCAATTCAACAAAAGAGCTGTCAGAAAATTATCCGGAACCGAGACCCTGTTTACACCTACGTAAAGTTTCGCATTAGTTAAAATTTCTATACTGATTCCCTGAAGGAACCCAAGTAACGGAAAAATAGAGCAAACCTTATAGGATACAAAACAATTTCCCCCTCTTATAGCTTACTTCGAAATTCTTCAAAATATGTAGCCAGATATAGCCTTTCATAGCCTTTCATGAAAGGCAACTCAAAGCTCAAAGGACAACCGGCGCGGGTGTCATTCGATGCAATATTTCTCCTCTTTAGAGCGCATGCTTTCTGTTACTGATTGGTGAAGTTTTGAGCGATAAAATCAACATTTTTTGAAAACGCCTCAAGCTGTGCCTGGAAAAACCAAAAATTTGATTTTACGAATCCCAGAACGCTCGTTTGTTTTGAAATCAATGCTGAGTCATAATCAGAATTGAGCGCGGGGTCAGGTGTTCCGAACTGTGGGGGGGGGGGGTCGTACTGGGGGTAAGAGCAAAGGGGGCTGTTCAAAAAATTGACGAAATATTACGATCGAGAAAAATGAAGAAGAAAAGCGCTCAACCATGAATCTCACTACTTCACTGGAAGATGACTGTCGTGAACAGCATGCTGATTACTCGATTAGCGAAGTCTCAACCACATTTCAATTTTTCATCTTACCTTACACAAACCGTAAGGTCACCAAAGAAGGTTTTTGTGTAATTTGGGTACGATTTCCGTGATCAGCATGCCAAATGACTCAATGAGCTTTACAAACCTACCTATTACATTTTTAATGTTTCCCAAAGTTTAAAAAGCGTGTTCTTCATACTTGATTAACTTGGCCATGAAAGTGAGAGAAGTTAGCTTTTTGCATTTATAACGTAATACTACTCTTCATTAGTCTCTGTTAGAAATTGGACTTCTTATCGAGTACTCTGCGTTGATACCACTGCTTTGCTGCTGCCAAAATGTTGGTCACCGCGTTCTCTGCCACGAGTGCTTCAACTCCACCGATTACCACAAAACAAGTCGAGGTAAGCTCAAACACCTGTTGTAGGAATTTCGAGGATGCTAGCGAATCATATGAAATTAAGGTATGAAAGCTTTTTCGGCGATAAAAAGGTCATGCCTGAGCAGCTTTTAACTTACCTTGAAAATTGTTTTTTCCTAGTATGAATGTTAAGCTCATAGCTTCTTCTTGCTACAGTGAAAATTTAAAGCCGAGTGCCCCATCTATAGAAAAGTTGTGGCCCTTTAGGTTTATTCAGACCAAAATTAGTCGTCAAATTACGTGTATAAAGTGCAGTCACAGTAAATCGGGCGTACAGTCCTCAAAAACCTGAAAACTCTCTAAAAAGGATGTTGTCCTCTTGGTCACAGTCTGAGGTCCCGGAGGTCAAGAGGAGGAAAAGAAGCGGTCGCTTAAGGGCTTTTATGGGAGGGGGGGGGGGGGGGAGGGGGTGGGTTTTCGAAAGACTTGTGCCTAACCTAGTACTCTGCGTTGATACCACTGCTTTTATATCAAAAATCGAGTGTTTGTTGTCTGATTTGGGTCCGCTGGAATTCGTGATGTTGTTGAAAGTTCTGTCGAAAAACTAATACGAGTATAAGGAGGAAAACGAATTGTTTTGTATCCTAAAGGGCTTGCTCTAGTCATTCATTGCTTGGACTGCTTCAGGTATTCAGTACAAAAATATCAAAAAACAGCGAATGACCCTCGTGAAACCATGGGTCGTCCGATATGATTTTTATGGTGACGATGGTAGACGGTAATGCAAGGGGGAGGGGATCATATCCGGCGGTTGTGTGCCATACCTCATGGTAGACCTTGACCATCACTTTTGTGTAAGCCAAAGTACTTTTTCAACATCAACAGAGTACCACTATTTGATCTATCGCGGAAATGACGCACATGACGCACTTTGAACCAAATTTCCTCCATGCTATTTTTTATTTAGAAAAGTTCGATCTCAGTAATCTATGAACAGCAAGAGACCAGCATTTGATCTTGTTCTGTACATAAATGTGTCATATCTTTTACCTAAAAATGCACTTTGTGTGATTATACATGAATGCGTCATTTTTTCCTAGTATTGCACTTCGCTAGGACAGTGCGCTAAAATGAATCATACATTCAATTTAATTCATAAAAAACAGGTTGTCCAAAGTATGCACACACTTTTTGATCGTTATTGGCTCTCTTCCCACAATGCTTATTGCATAGCTTCAACTACCATTCATTGAAAAATTTCTACGTATTATTCATGGGTTAAAGAGAGTCACTCATCGCCCTTCATTAGGATTACGGTGGGAATTTTGACGAATGTTAGGCGTCAAACAATGGCTACATTTTGTCTCAGAATAGACCTCAACAAGCGCCTTTAACATTAGGCGAAACATAGTGGGCTAACTTTAAACATGAAGTCTGTGTTTTACCACAGGGCTTTTTTCGTAAGTTATGCGATACAGCATTTTTTTTCAAGGTTTTTCAAAATTTGATAATTCCATTCCAATCGCTTGAAAGCTCGAAATTAGTTGTTTTATAACATCAAAACTCTCAAAACACCGCTACACAACTTTCCAGATTTTTGCGGAACTTTTTCAAACAGCCTATTATACATTGGCGCTTATGTTGCATGTCCACACCGTAATTCCACAGAAATACATATCGATCTGTGATCCGCATTATACTGCAAACCTAAGCTGAGGCCAGCTCTACAAAACGAGTAGATTAAAGGTGCCGTACACCCTCAGTTGTAGACCTTGAGCTTTTTGCAGCTTACGATAGTTGGATCCCCCACCACCGATGCCCAAATCGCAAGGAAGGGCCCGCCGCCCTTCATATTCGGCTCAGTACGCGTCGCGACAGACAGGCGACACGTGCAGCCGTATACTCGTTTCAGTAAGCATGAGGGAGTTTTACCGTAACTGTTCTAAGTATACCGAACAGTGAAAATTGTTTATCAAACGTTTTTTGTGCGTAAATTTCGTTCTGACTTCATTTGACGAAGTAGTTGGCTAAACATTGTCAGTTTGTTTCGTATGATTTTGTTTGAAAGAGAAATCAACCTACTTTAACACAGCTATCGATCAAACATTGAAATCTGAGCAAATAGTAGGATAGAGACTATGCTGTAGATAATCATGAGTTCAATCAGGCAAAAAATTGTCTTCATCTTTGATTGTCCACTTCTGGATGTGGAGGAGAATAAACATGCATAGATAAGGGAGCCTCCAGACCGCGCTGGTTGCCGCTACTGCAGTTGGTAGCCGCTTTTGCGCTGGTTGCCGCTTTTGCAGCCGGAGCGCATTAGGTCAGACTTCCTCCGTGGGGAGCTTAGCGCGAACATATTTGCAGTACGAAAGAAGGTTTTGTATTTTTTTTTTGATAGGAAGCTACTACACTATGCTGTATGAAGGATATTCTACAGGCTAAAATCCCTTTTGTCTACTTAAGGTCATTAGCTACTTCACTGTACTGAAGTAAACGATAAAACGGATTCTATCAGCTTTGCAAAACGGATTCTATCATCTAGTTTCATAAACTGGCTATTTCTCTTATGCTGAGTGTACAATGGACGAGTCCCAAGACGAAAAAGACAACGAAATGACTCTGCGTTTGGAGGAAATCGTTCAGTCAGCATAGTAAAGTAGTACCAAATCAGAATCTTGTCCCACAACGACATTGCTCCTACAGCATAGCGAAAGAGCTCAAAATGTAGGAATTTACAAAATCATGACGACGTTGGTTGCGCCATCGTCACGATTTTTTGAATCCTCTACAAAAAGAAAACGATATTGCTCACCCAGCATAGCAATACGGTCAAAATGAAATCTAGAGCACAGTGAAGTTCAAAAAACCTCGTTTCTAACGAATTCGGCCAATTACCTGGAAGTGGAAATTGGTAGAAACTTCGTTTAACATCATTTGCTCATTTTAGCATAAACGAATACCTGCGCAATGGGAGAAAGGACTCCTTTGGACAACTATCCAATCGCACAGCATCGAAGAACCGAAAGTGCGAAAGCCGGATCAAAACCACATTAGTAAAAGAACTGTTTACTTATATATAGAAGAAGTTTAAACAAAAGAATAGCGAAAAAAATCAAAATTCTTGCGGATACCACTAGTGTGAATAAGCTCCCGCTATGTGTCCCACGGACAAGATCTGATCCAGTGCGCTTCAGCTGCAAAGGCGGCAACCGACGCGAAAGCGGCTATCGGCTGAAATGGCGGCAACTAGTGCGGTCTGGAAGCCCCTAAGACATGCGATTTTTTTCAGATAAGATCACGAAAAATTTTTTTTGCGCGGTCGCAATTAGACTTACTTTATACACCGAAAAGTTAAGGCTTCGGTTGACCAGAGAGGATGTCAGTGTGGTATGCAAATTTGGGGCCGGTGATGCTTTCAATCCCACGCTCAGTCAACAAGCTGTGGTCTCAGCGCTGATTCCAAATTTCTCAATAAACAGAGTTCTGGCGCTAATTATTATCAATTTTAAACTAGGGGCTTACATGAAAGTATCGCAAGTACCAAACGAGAGTATTGCATTCACTAAGTCACGGTGATCTCTTGAATTCCAGTAGTATGCGATCTAAGGAGAAACGTTTTTTCGCAACAGACCTATTATCGCAAAAAGTATAAACATTTATGTTGTAAGCCCTTCTATCTTGAAACCTGGGCATGTTATAAGCAGTTTCTCTATCTTTCTGTGCCGTACAGGTTTGTTATGGTAGTAACTTTATTGCCTTACGTTTCGGCTACACGCCGTCGTCAGAGGCCTGAAAGGTGTCAGTCACAATGATGTTTGCTCTTGACCACCAAACACTTCCTCTCACTCGCATATTCGATTCGTCTAGTGTAGAGAAAGCAGATCTGGCGGTTGGCTCGTACTCACCAGTGTACTATCGTTATCCTCTCTACAAGCTTTAGTTCTCGAGTAATAACGAATATAGTTTTCCCTAGTCAGGTGGTCCAAGCTAAATTACGTCTCTCGAGAACTAAAGCTTGTAGAGAGCTGAAAATTTACGTTTGTACTTCTACAGGTCTGTGGTATACAACCACTTATGTGAGGATGGCACAGCACCACTTTAGCAAATGCACAAAAATTTCCGTTTACTTGGTTTCTAACAGAGGATAAAATAAGGCCACAGCGGCAATACGGCGTATATGGATGTCTTATATAGAAAGTGTTTACTTGGGCAAGTTAGAATTTTTGTAGGATTTTTACAAACTGAGTTACGATTTTTCTCCATTTTTCAAACAGTTTAAATTTTTAGTTTCAACCTCGAAATTGGAGGTGGATCAGAGCTGTCGCTAAAGCAAGATGGCCATCTTGTAGAGCTTGCTTTTCTCTATCGAATGGTGTGCAGCCTACTTAGAAATGAGAAGCGTATGACTTATTGCGGTTGAAATTTAAAACGGGCATTGATTTCCGGACCTAATACAACCACTCGTTTTTACCATGTCCAACTTTCGCTAATTTTCAAAATTTTTATAACAGACTTTCAGAGGAGCCCTAACAACCGGCAGATAGGGCAAACCCTTTGCCTTAAGCAATTTTTTTCTTTTTTTTCAGCTGCTTTTTCAGTTTGCTAGGTAATTTGAAAGTCTTGTGTTTTGGAAAAATCGTATAAACTGTAATTGCAGCAAATACTGCAAAACCTACAAAAAACTGAGGATTCAACGCGCGATTATTGATACCGCTATCATTACAAAGTAAATGAGCGATTTTCGCTATAAACTATGAAGATTTTGAAATAGGCTACGTCAGTGCGTCCTGAAATTGAGAAATACTTCAATTTTCCCCACAAATTTTGCCTGTCTCGGCAAAAAAAGACAAGTATTAGAAAGAGGAGAAGAGGTTAAATCGAATGGTGACTGAATTTTCGACATTTTATTTCCTATGAGGTTAAAATAGGCTGAATGTAAAATTTGGTCACTTCAAAGAATAAATCGTAGAAATTCTGGAAGACAAGGCGTAGGGCTACAAAAAATTGCTTCTGTTGGCAAAGGGTTTGCCCTATCTGCCGGTTATTAGGGACCCTCCGAAATTCTCATACAAAAATTCTGCAAATTAGCGAAAGTTGGGCATGGTAAAAACGAGTGGCTGTAATTTCCAGCAAATATCTCGTCACTTTCGCTACGAAACACACAGTGGGAGCCTTAGCAGCTGGAAATAGGGAGATTCTGCACATTGGATACACTTTGAAACTTCTGTTTATGTTCATTCCAGCGTGTTTGAGTGGAAAAAACTTACAAAACTTTCGGACCGACCTGATATTACAGAGAATTTCATTTCATCTTATAAGTTTATGCAAATCCGTTGAGTGGACAAAAAGTTATGATTTTCCAAATATGGTGCGAACAAACCCTTGCATTAGCTCAATATTATATGCATACGTGAATGTCAATCGCGAGTCTTTAAGTATTTGAATAATAGTAGGGATAAGTGTATGCGCCACAAAACAGAGCAGTATTGAGACTTTTCATATAAGTAATATATTTGCCCATATATGCGACGAATATATACATTATGTTTATGAGCGCACTATTATGTTGTAAAGTATAAAAAGTCACATTTATGCAATTTGCTACTAGTCCGGCCAGTCTACCATTCCCACTTTAATGAGAGAACTTGCATATTTTGCTATTAGTCTGCCACTTTTTCATAAAACATAATGTTTACACTAGAGTTAGGCGAAAACAGAGTTGATTTAATATTTTAATCTATAATCACCTGTGAATGTGTACTTCAATTTGAATTCTACAGGGTGCGGCAAAAGTCTGGGAGCCTAACTTTGCAGTACTGCAATTACAAAGATACTGATTGTTTTGATTTCAATTTTGTGCCACATGATGCTGCGGTCATCCTTTACAGAATACACTTTATTTGGCTGGAAATGGCTGCCATATGTTTTTCTAAGAATGGAAGTTACCAAACTAGTACTTTTGCAAACGAAAAAACCAGAATTTTTGGTATTTACAATTCTTGCTGAAACTAGAGATGCTGTTAATATTGTACAAAACTTCGATGCACACAACATAGAAGAGGATTTGCGCTATTGTATCCTAGTTTTGCTTTTGCCAGGAGCTGTTCTTGCATGAACGGAAAATAAAAGTTTGCGAATGTTATTCACATGCCAGTGGAAATCCGTCTTTAGAACAAATTTAAAAGCTATAAAATGCCCAACAGGCACTGGGACCAAGGCAGTATTTTTTGCATACGTCTTGTAAATTAGAATCCGTTGAAGTTCGGTTGTGGGAACACTCTTTATATATTTTAAACGATATTTTTAAGTTTTTATTAGCGCATTTTTAGCCAAAATTCCGGTATGCGACGTACACATGCTTCTAGTTGAAAATCCAATACTTTTATTCCTGAGCAATGCAAAAAATTCTTTTGGAAGCATGCTGTAAATAAAAGCTTGCTCTATCGTGCTACACATTTGCCAAGGTAAAAGAAGCAGTTATTGTGAAGGCGTGGGTGAATTCCATTACGACTACCTGCGTGCCATGACAGGTGGACCTGCCAAGATTTTGTAGGGCTGCGTGAAAGCCAAAAGAGGAAGATTTGCAATTCAAGGACTGGGCTGTATCTGCAATGGTTCAAATTATGTGTGCGCCAAATTTTGCGTTTCTAGGTACTCACCTTCTCGTTTCGTACGAAAAAGTACTAGGCTCCCAGAATTTGCCGCACCCTGTATTATTGTTTATTGTGTTTTTGATTTTATTGTTGCATCATTCTCGTGTCCTTCTTCAGGGCCTTATCTCATGTGATATAATACTAGCGACCCTACGGGTCGCTAGTAAGTGGGCTGGGGCAGATACATTGATAACTATCTGCGTTCAAGTAAGAATAGCAAGAGAATGAATTCCCATCTTTTCAAGTTCTTTTTCGAAATGCAAGTATAATAGTAGAAGAAGCAAGATCAGGTTCTCAAGGAAACTTTTTACAGCGATTAACTACCAAATCATATATGCTGTTCTTCTCGCAAATACCTCCAGCTTCTAATTATGGAAATCGCCTAAGCACTCATCTATGTAGAACAGCTGATTCAACCCGAAACTCAGGCTGACTTTCAGGAATGTGCGACGGCCTCAAACACATCGAGCTTCGCGATCATGCACAGTTCCTATTCTCCTTATTATGTCTCGCCAAGAAACGGTCATTTTTTGAAGCGAGACCAAGTTTCGCTCAAAGCTTTCTCCTGTACAATCTTAGCAAACATGTCCTGCCGCATGAAGCCCCCTGGGTTTTGCTTTCCCTAAGATCAAGCTTCCCTTGCTTTTTCTGCTTTAGGCGCAGAAGTACGATTTTCTCGAAGTAGAAGCGGTCAAAAGTGGATATCAATCGAGCTTTTGTATAATTCTACTTTAAACCTAAGAAATTCTTAGCAGAAAAGTTTGCCGGCACTTAGAACTTTCTTTCCTTCGAGACCAAGCGCCTTTTCCTTTCTTGCTAAAGGGCAAAAGTATAATTTCTGCGAAGTAAAAGCGGCCAAAGTGGGTTTCAAGCAATACGATAATTCAGCATTGATCTTGCCGCATAAGCCCTCGGGACCTTTCTCCCCTCAAGACAAGTTTGCTTTGCTTCTTTTTTATAGAAGGTAGAGGTATGATTTCTGCGAAGTAAAAGCGGCCAAAAGTGGACAAGCAAGTTTTTATATAGTTAGCACTGAAACTGAGAAAATCTTAGCACAAATGCAAGCCCTTAGGCCTTCCTCCACTCGAGACCAAGCTCTCGCTTTGCTTCTTTGTTATAGGAGGCAGAGGTTTAATTTCTGCGAACTATTGGGTTGTGAAGAAAGAGTCTGGGCACTTTTGAATATTTTGTTTTCTGATGCATTTTTTTGCCGCTCCGTCGGAACACCAAGTTTTTTTGTACTGTTCGGTAAAAGGAAGCCTAATCTTGAAGCCGCTTCTAATTTTCATCAATGCCAACATGTACGATCTACACGTCAAAAATAGAAATCTTTCTAACCATGACAATTTCACATTTTTTCCTCCTTCGGCTATTTTTTGTGTTCTTAGGTTTTCATTGTGTATGATCAAATCGCGGAGACTATTAGCTTCTGATCCGCAGCTGCACTCGAGTTTTGCGATCTGCGCTCAGAAATTACAAGCTGTCAAACTTGCCTCTGACTGCAACATTCTCGCAACTGACATCGCTTCTGCGAGGATCGCCATTGGGTCCAAAGTATGTATAAGGATTAGCCCAACAATCTTCGCAATAATCAAAGATTTGGTTCCTTCTGTGCAGAACGAAAAGACTTCAAAGTCACTTACTCGAAAAATGGTGCATTTACTCAGACAACTGCATCGGAAAGTTCGCGGCCTTAAAGCGTATTATATGGAGCGCCGCGGCCCCTGAAGTTTGAGCACCGCACGCCGTGGCCCATGTACATTTTGCCGGGAACGCCGCGGCCAAAGTTGAAACTGGGAAATAATTATCGGGAGGGTCGCGGCCCAATCACCTCACTCGGCGGGCCGCGGGCCTTATCAAAGGCCGCACTTCTTACACACTGTAGGATAAGGCGCAACCCGCGTGAGGTGCGCCGCAGCGATGGGGCTACCCTAAGTGTTCATGAGCTTGGATATCACTGCTCTGATTTGGTCCTGTCTGATAGAATCGAGTTCTCATGATCATGAAATAAACTCTAGCAGTCGGTTGAGTGTTATCGACGACACTAGGGCCGGTAGTAATCCACCCCAGAACGCCACAACATAAACGAGTCAAGCTCACGACACTCATTTCAAATTACAAACTTAGCGCGAACTTAGCGCGAGCCTCGCGATGGTCTCCGCAAAACTTGCACGCCCATGGGCATCGTACCTTTGACTTGATGATTGCGAACAGCGAGCACAGCCACTACGCTGCATCAACCAACTTGCTGGCAAGCCTTTGCAATGCATGAATGCAAATGCAATCTTGTGATAACATGTAGCTCAAAATCACGCAATAACCTGCATGTGGATCTGAGATCAGCAGGTGGATTTTCGTGTTTAACGCGGCTCATTCTTGTGATTTCATTCAAGATTGCTCTGCCCTTATCCCTGTCACTTATCTAAAAACGTTGGGTGGGGACGCGTGAATTCCTAAGCTTGGTAACTGACCTGTGACCAAATGTTCCGTGAAGCGTTTTCAACGTTGTGACACTAATTTCGGTCAAAAATTTCGGAGTGCGAGCACAGCACTCATTCTTGTAAAGACGCAGTAACGTAAAGCAAGTGTCGAAAACACGAAATGGAGGAAAGAGGCACGATAGTCGCAGCGAATGCTGGAAAACTTCGTGATGCACGAGCAAGTGGCCAAATGATTATACAAATCAAGACCTTATTCTTGTCGCTGCAGGTAAAATCTGCTCCAATCGTAGTCAGCCCGAACTGTCTGCTAAAGTGGCATGCGTAGCGCCATTACTTTGCGCTGCATGTGCGCGTTGTGGGAAAGAGAGAACGACGAGATTGAAGAGGGAGCAGGCACGCAGGCCATACACGTGCCCGCAAAACCCTAGCGACGCGAACTCCCGCCATGCCAATTTTGGCCTGATTAGGTTAGGATTAGGGCAGACTGTATTACCAATCTATCACTACAGCTTACTTTCACGACTTCAAATAGGCTGCATGCTTTATCAAGCGAGCATTTTGTACTGTTGCAGTTCAAATGCTGATGGGGCTCTGCGTGATGGTGAGGCTCGATGAGTTTGCGGTCATTGCATGCGCATTGATATTCTCACTTATCTTTCTCCTGCAAACGTTGCTATCAGAGATGTCAGCTTCCACTTATCTAGAACGATTTTGAAAAGTACGAGATCGTTCAAAGGCACCGTCCATTAAGATTCTCGACTTCCCGGTTTTTGTCGTTTCAGGGCCTTATTGTTTTTGTTTCCAAATATGAAGTCTAGAATCTGCGAATCCCGAAGATTCCCATTCCGGAGAACCCACAGGCCGGCTTCCCAGAACGGTGATTAGATGAGTTCGCACAAATGGGTGGGCAGGGATGAGGAGGGGTGGATATGGATGGGGTCCTCGTGCATCTTCGCTTTTCCGAAGCGATTTTCTCGCTTCCGAAGCGGTATTTTGCGCCGCGACTTGGGTATTGGCTTGATAGGAGGCCCTACTGTTACATCTTGTCAAAAGCTCAACACCCTCAACTTAGGGACGGTGCCTTTAACTGGTTTGAGGCCTTATGACATCCTGCGTGTGCAATGGCGGCAAACTCACCGACTGTTGCGATCAGACAGAGCTCAATACTCTATCCAAAGGTGGAGTAAAGATTTGCAGCGTCACATGCTAGGTCAAGTCACGCAAAATATATACTGATGGATACTACAATGCAAAACGGTCATTCTCGTTTAGAAATGTGAAGATGTAAAGTGCTGGAAAGTATTAATTTTGTGGCTAATTCTACTGAGGTTTTAATCATGCACTACAGATATTACGCACAATCATTATGTTTATTAAACTTGGAAATTCAGCAATAAGAAAATGCGATGTTAAGAAGTAAGATGCATAAGAGTCTGTTTTCTGCAATGTCTGGTCATGAGTCTATATTATACCAACGACCGCCAATTCATTCGTTTTGGGTTGAAATCAGGACCATTCTATGCGAAGATCTACCAACTGTATTTGGCTTGAATGACCTCTTCTCAAGCGTAATGTCAAATCGATGTTTATGCCATCCATGTTCTCCATCTATGTGACGCGAACCTAAAAGTTTTCATTTTTTTCTGTCAGTTCACTTTATTTTGCTTACAAATCCTACACCATATCGAAGAAGCCATAAAAACTTTTTTGGGTATCAAGGAAGCACTCCAAAAAAGACCACCTGTTCAACTTCGTTTTTAAGGTGGTGCACTTTTTTGGAACTTCCATGGTTTTGGATTTGAAAAAAAAATTTGTTCACCTACAAAGCCTCGTGGATAGTTCACGCGATTTCGTCGCCTTGCAATTCTCCCATTGCATGTCGATCACCTTGCATTACAGTTGTGATGGAGTAACAACTAGCATGTTGGAAAACTATCACAACTAAAATGCACAAGTATCGGCATGCAGTAGACTCGTAACAGTTGTCTTGTTAGAATCGCGAAACGATGAAGTCGCGTGATGTATGCCCGGCCTTTTAGGGAGAAATAAATTTAATGAGAACCCCAACCGAGTTTGAGTGATGATCAGACTGAGATGAAGAGGACAATCATAAACGTAGTAATTCCTCTCACGCAAAGGTGGTGATCAAAGAACTCTGTGGCCGTAATCGAACCCAGTGGATTGGCTTAACCCAGACTGGCACGAACATGGGGGTAACAGAGCGGATCATCTAAAAATATCGATTCCACCCCTTAAGTTCGATCAACGGAATCCACTGGGATGCAGAATCTCATTCGTTGATGAATATGGCCATTAGATACTACAAAAATCGCAGAACCAGCTTGCGAAAAAGCTACCACAAAACGCATGATAATGTAACGAAGCAACAGTATGTAAAGAACATGAAACTAGATCAAAAATAACGCAGAAAGAAGTACCTGCAAAAGCTCCCAAGGTGCTCAAAAGTGAGAAGTCGCATCTCAGAAAGAGCCACGAAATGTTTGGAGGCAGCCCATAAGGAATGGTAACCTCTTTCTCATCTAAAAACAACAATTGATAAGCAAGGGCAAATTTAGTATAAGAAAAGTGGATCATAAGCTCGAATATAAGATTGGTTCTTGGACAGAATAAGAAGCTCAGCCATATTTTATGGAAACTCATTAACAGCACTCGCTCAAAGGCGTCGACCAGGCGAATCTGGACATATATCTTACGTGAAGAAACTTCAAACCCCCTGACTAGGAGGTACCCCATGTCGAAATCGACTTCTCACATGAAACATACACCAATCTAAAGAGCATCAAACGCTAATCTGGCGTTCTGGCTAGTCTGGCGCCTACCAATGCAACCCGCTCTTTGACGGAGAGTGTATGACCTTAGCGCATAGTGAGCCCACTACCATGCTAAATTGCGTAATCTACTCCTTTCTGTAGAAGATTACCAAATTGCTTTTGGAAAAGGTGCCGAACTCGACCTACACTTAAAAAGATTAAGATGAGGTGTGTATGCGTATGCATGAGTAGATTTCCTGCTTAATATAGTGCTCCCGCAGACGCGACAGCGCCAGCGCGTCAACATCTGCCATTGGGAATTTCCGAGCAATATCTTCTACTATTTTCTTTGCTTTGTAGGTAACACGTTGCTGATAAAAGAGAAAAAGGTAAGTTAGAGAGCATTTTCTGTTTTCTGAGTAATTATATGGTCGCTAATTTTGAGTCATCTACGTGGAAGCCACGTCGCATCAGTTTCAAGTATATGGCCCTGGCCAGACTTCGCTCAAAAGCGCCCAAATTTCTCTGATGTCTCTTCACTTTCTCGTATGAGGAGAGATGAGAGAGAGTGAGGAGAGGTTAGAGAAGTTTGGGCCTTTTGAGCGCTTTTGGGCGCTTTTGAGCGTAGTCTGGCCAGGGCTTATTTCTGTCACATGTTGCTTTTTTCTTTTGAAGCATATCGAGAACCCTAGTGGGCTTTGCAGCATTCGGCTTTTTTTTGAAAGGGGCAATTAATCAAGTAGTTCGAAACAAAGACAATAAGTCAAGAAGCCTATCACCGTTCAAGAAATGCTTCAAAAGAAAAGAGGCATTATGTGGCAAAAAGTACACACGAAAATGACGCGAAAAGGCATGAAATGACAAAAAATACTTATGAAACTGACGCAGCTTTCACATAAATCAGAATAAGCGATGATTTACCTACTCAAAAAACGAAAACTTTTTTCTAACTTACTTTTTTCCACTTTGTCAGCAAGGACTCACCCAATAAGCAAAGAATAATAAAAGAAGACACTGTAAAACCTTGCTGAAACTCGCAGGCAATTGTTGACGCACAAGAGTTGCATCAACAATTTCATCGTAGTAAAAGATTACTATAGGCCGTCCGCGCTGCGCACGGAGAGCAACGCTCTTGCGTACATTGAAGCCAGCTCACGACTGGAAGAAGCGCAGAGAAAACAGGCGGCGAGGTGTACGAGGAAAGAGGAGTGACACGCTCTCCGCGCCCTGCGCGGACGGCCTATGCCCGTCTGTATGAGGAGATAAAAAACAAAATATAAAAGGGATATAAAAACGAAAAATGCAAAGTAACAATTCGTACTCACCAAAAAATATTCGCTCTTCTTCAAGAGGATCATTGCTAAACTAGACTTGTAGCGCATTCACCTAGGAGATAATGATTCCAGCGACCGGATGAGATACAAAAGCCTGTGGGAGCCTCTGAAGAAAAATGAGCCTTTCGAATCTCCAGATCTCTTCAAACTTGATAATCTCACCGCTTTATTGGGTATCGTGCCTGGCATACATTTTCCAGCGATTTTGACCATTTCACTGCGCAAATTTGTCGTCACGGTTGTAGGGGACTTAAATGTGGCTACTGTCTCTTTGCAGACAAAATAGAAAACCTGAAACGAACCATATCATATTATTCAACCTGTGTACTGTTTGAAACTACCCCTTATTTTCATTAGTACAAAAAGGTGTAGAGTAAGGGCCCCATCTTCTCCAAAACTAACATGTTTGGCCTGCATCAATCTACATCAGCCAAATTGTCGGTAGCAACCCAACTGATTATCGATGTTGTTTCCCTCAAAGTCATAACTCTTCGATTCTCTTCTGCATAGCTAATGCTGCAAAAACAAGGGTCCTTCAAGCAAGAGGAGCAGACGCATGTTTAGAAGTGCATAGGCTTTGGTCGCAAGCAACAGACTGAACGCTGTTGCTTGCGACCAAATGCGACCGAAAGTTGTTACGTCTCCCGAGATAATTTGTGCTTGAGAGACAGTAGACGGCAAGAGGGGTTTAAAGAGGGCTCGAACAGCGAGACGACGACAGTCGCTACGAGTCACTCAGTCTCAGTCTCAAAATCGAAATGTCAAAATCTCCGCGAAGTCACGTACAGCGTGCATTGATGTTTCGGCGAAATGAGTCGAGACAGAGAATTTCAAGACGAATTTCATGAACGTAGCTCGTAAAATTTTTGCTAAACTACAGAAATATCTCTAATCCAACTTGAAAACCGTTAAACTATAAGGAAGGAAGAGTAAACGCTTTGAAGATGCCATAAAGCAGAAACGCGATTAGCGTCTTGCATTAACCGAGTGCTGGAGTACTGTAGGCGGGTCCCAGCACGATTATCAGGTCGTGAACTTGGCGTACTCGAGCTCTAGTCTCGTGCCATTTTTCTGCGTCTCTCACCATTGCCCACTATCTGAGGAGGAAAGTCGAGCTCGTGTACGAGCTCGTGAGATATGTCGTGTCTAAGGTCACGAGCTTTAGCTCGAGCTTAGTTCACGAGCTGTTCTCGACGTGATTCGACGAGTGTGTTGAAGGATAGCCGGCAAGTCGATCAATGCAGTGAGGAATGAAACTAAGCTCGAGCTTATCTCGCGACCTCGTACGTTACGACGTATGGGGGATTACTACAGGCCTAGATGATGTCGACAAATGAGCTAAAAAGTTGCTCAGTTGGGACTCAAGTCCGTCATTGTGAAGGACAGACTAAATAGTTCTTCACTCTTCCTAGGTCTTACAAGCATGCTAATCGGGTCAACTATAGGCGCCTAACGGGCTCTTACAGGATGCGCCGCGGTCACTTATCGGGTCTAATATATGGATTTACCGTGCAGCTCACGGCATGGATGATTGGTGATCGAACAAGCGCCCGCGAACTTCCCGATACAATTGTCTGAGTATGGGGCAAAAAATGGTCGATTTATTTCGATCAAAGACTTAAAGATCTCTTAGGCTATGTGGAAAAACTTATTTTGCAGATAGTCGCTCAAAGGCGTGAATAGTCTCCAAGATGGCCCCAGCAAACCTACATAAGTACAGCATATGAGCTGTCCAGCTCTCATCATGCCTGAGGTATTCTGCGCAAATAGGCCACTTTTCGCGTCGATCTTTTTCCCTTCTGCGCATGCTGGTGGACCGCAGTGAGACGCTGAAAAGCCAGCAAGGTAAATATATGTTGTAGACAAAATTGTCTTTGCAACGAATTTTGTAGCTTTGAAGAAGAATTAATCTGCTTGAAGTTACAGCGATTGGAAATTTTTGCAAGTGCCCGGGAACTTCCTTTAAGACCTAATAAAAGCGGTCAAAAGTGGAATTCAAACGAGATTTGTATAACATTGAAACTGGAAATTTCTTAGGAGAAATGTTTGCCGCTTGAAGCTCTTGGAACCTTTTATTCTTCGAGACCAAGGTCCCTTTGCTTCTTTGTTATAAGAGGCAGAGGTGTTCTGCGAAGTAAAAGCGGATAAAAGTGGACTTCAAGCGAGCTTTTGTATAATTTAGCATCAAAAACTGAGAAATTTGCGACAGAAATGCACTGCCGCATGAAGCTTCTGCAGCTTTCCTCCCTTTGAGACCAATCTGTCTATACTTTTTTTGATTTTTAAGGCAGAAATACGATTTTCGCAAAGTAGAAGCGGCCAAAATGGATTCCGAGCATGTCTTTGTGAGGAGCCTGAAACCTGAAAAATTATACCAAAAATGACTGCGGCATGAACTCATTACGTCTTTTATTTCCTTAAGAAGGGCTCCCTCCGCTGTTTTGTTTTTACTGGCAAAAGTATGGTTCATTTTTAACACGTTTCGGGCCGCGAACGCGCGCGGCGAAGAAGAGTGCACTTTCGGCCGTTAACCAGCAAAGGCCCCGGTCAGACTTCACGCGACTTAATCGTCGCGATCTAATCGCCAAGATTTCCATTCATTTTCATTTCACATTCAAAAATTTCGGGCTGGAAAAGTATCACAACCGAAATGCAAGTTGATCGGCATGGAATGATGTTGTAACAGTTGTCTTGTCGCGATTCAGTCGCGACGATCAAATCGCGTGAAGTCTGCCGGGGCCAAAAGAACCTTATTTAGACTGTGGATTACATCTGTAATCAGCATGCCAAATAGGCTCCATACCCAAAGATCTGAGTGAATTCGAAGCATTTGAATTTTGTCGCTTGAGAGGAACTTTCGTGTTTTCTTGAAAGATAGGAGCAAGAACTCAGTTTCAAATAGTATCTAAAAGTATTTATGTTGTGCACTGTATACTCGTTACTATTGAAACTACGGTTGATCTCTTTGAAATCGGAGCAAAGAAAAGTTGCGACGTCGCACGCGTCGTTGCGTTGCCGCACTTCGTTGCAAATGTTGTTCGATTTGTCCTCATATCGTGTAAACAAATATCGGCGGCACAGCTCTACAGAGTCATTTAAGAAGTAAGAGCTTGAACCTTTGACTCAATAACTTCGGATTGAAGAAAACCTCCTGCAAACGTCAGAAAGAACCTTTAAAGGTGTGCACCATGTACAGCACCGGTCCGAAACGTGTTAAAATCGTAACGACGAGTTGACTGCGGTCTTTCCGCACATAGAAGGATAAAACACCCATACAAACAGGCAACACCTCAACGCTAAGCTTAGTCACTTCCAGTACCTGAATACTATCATATGTAAGCGGAAAAACTATTTGAGTAGAGGTAGAAATGAAGAATTGGGAGTGCGTGCGTGTTGCGCGCGGTCGCGCCATCGTCACGATTCTTCAAACGCCCCATACAATTTCCACGAAGTAAAAGCAGCCAAAACAGATGTTCAGCAGTTTCCATAAATTTTACATTGAAATCTGATACAAACTGAAATTCAGGCTGATTTTTAGGAACTGTGTCATGTTTCAAAAATCTTCCAGTAACAAAAAACCCAGTCATGAAAATTTTTCAAAGCGACTTCAACCAAATTTCGTGAGGTATCTCCGAACGAAAACGGAGCTTTGCATGATAGCAAAGATTAATAAGTTCACCATTGCTTATGAATGGAGCTCTCTCAATTCTCTTCCTTCTTTTGAACGCTTTTCAACATACTTTAACTTTTGGTTACCTGTAGCGATTCTGAAAAATATGGAGTTGTTCACTGGATAATGGAACCTTACGGAATTCTTCTCAGGCAATGGCCGCACACGCCGACCATCGCAATAATTTCATTCATTTCATTTATTACATAGGGTTGCCCCTATGGCAAATGATAATAAAAGAAACAACACAACAACAAATTAGTATGTCAACACAACCTTAAAATTGAGGTAGTAGTAGTACTCAAACCCGTGTTAGTACCAATATCATCGTGTGACCGTAGATAATTCCTCATGCGCAACTCCACGCTTTGATAATGTCTCCCAATATGAGATCATTTCTTAGGGTGCCTTCATACCGTGCCGGCAGCCGCCGCTAGCAGCCCGTAGCCGCCGCTGACTGCTTTTGTCATAGAAGCGCAAAATCATCAAATTCCTGCTATTTTAAGCGCAAAGGCCCACGCTTTCCATCTTCCACGCGTTTTCCTCCCTGTTGCGGCTAATCTGCAGTTCCATTTTCATACATTACAGAGTTATTCAAGATAAGCACCGGCCAAGGATATAATTGAAGCAGAACCATGCATAAAAATTAAACACTGCAGAAAATGGACGCATCCAAAGTCAGACGATCACACCGCAAAGATACTTTGGCGAAATATGGTTCAATTGCGAAAGGGGAATTGAACCAACAGGATAACTCAATCTACAGCAACAAGATTTTAACAGCAACGGCCAAGTATGATATATGAGATCGAATTGCGACATCAGGGAGGAAAAAGCGTGGAAGATGGAAAGCGTGGGCGTTTGCGCTCAAAATAGCAAGAATTTGATGATTTTGCGCTTCTATGACAAAAGCGGCCAGTTGATCTACGGGCTGTTAGCGGCTGCTACGGGCTGCCAGCGGCGACTGCCGGCGCGGTATGCAGGCACCCTTATAGCGATACTAAAGCTTGCTGAAGCTTTCTACTGGATAATTTAGCAAAAAGGTCTTGCTGTGAAGCCCATGGCTCTTCCTTCTTTTGAGACCAGCCTCCTTTACTTTTCTGCTTTTGGATGCACAAGCATAATTTTCGCGAAGTGGGAAAATGGATTTAAAGGATTTTTTGTGACAGCCTTGAAAACAAGGGATTGTTCGGAAAAATGTCCTGCGGCAGTAACGACCTTAGGGGTTGCTAGTAAGTGGGTGGGGGCAGATACATTGATAACTATCTGCGTGGCTTGAAGTGGATTTCAAGGAGGTTTTTTATAACATAGCCTTGAAAACAAGGAATTCTTAACAAAAATGTCCCGCGGCAGTAGCGACCCTAGGGGTCGCTAGCAAGTGGGTTGGGGCAGATACATTGATAACGGTCTGTATGCAACTAAAAATAGCAAGAGAATGAATTCCCATTTTTTTCAACAATCTTTTTCGCAATGCAAGTAGTAATAGAAGCAAGATCAGGCTCATTTCAAGGTTTCATTTCAAGATCATTTCCATTTCCTCAACGATCTTTTGCGCAAAGTAAGTACGTAGTAGTAGAAGTAAGATTATGCTCTCAAGGAAACTTTTTACAATGAGTAACTCTCAAATCATCTACGCTGTTCTTCTTGCAAAGCTCCTTTATTTTCTGCTTTCGAGAGCACAAGAATTTTTGCTTGAAGTGGATTTCAAGGAGGTTTTTTATAACTTCGCCTTGGAAACAGGGAATTTTTAACAAAAATATACTGCGGCAGTAGCGACCCTACGGGTCGCTAGCAAGTGGGTTGGGGCAGATACATTGATAACGGTCTGTATGCAACTAAAAATAGCAAGAGAATGAATTCCCATTTTATCAACGATCTTTTTCGCAATGCAAGTAGTAATAGAAGCAAAATCAGGCTCATTTCAATGTTTCATTTCAAAATCATTTCCATTTCCTCAACGATATCTGGCGCAACGTAAATACGTAGTAGTAGAAGTAAGATTATGCTCTCAAGGAAACTTTTTACAATGAGTAACTCTCAAATCATCTACGCTGTTTTTCTTGCAAGTACCCTGCCCAGATACCACAGCTCCTGAACATGAAGATCACCTCAGCAGTCATCTATGTAGAACAAACAGCTGATTCAATCCGAAACTCAGGCTGACACTCAGGAGCTGTGCAACGGCCGCTAACACATCGAGCTTCGCGATCATGCACATTGCTAAACTCTCCTTATTATGTGTCTTGCCAAGAAACGGTCATTTCTCAAAGAGAGACCAAAGTTCGCTCAAAGCTTTTTCTTGGACAATCCTAGCAAAAATGTCCTGTCGCATAAAGCCTCTGAGTATTTCTTCCCCAAAGACTAATGCCGTGCTTTTTCTGCTTTTAGAAGCAGAAGTAGGGTTTCTGGGAAGTAGAAGCAGTCAAGGGTGGATTACAAGCGAGCTTTTGCATGATTTAGCATTGAAACTGAGAAATCCTTAGCCTAAATGCACTGCCGCATAAAGTCCTTGAAGCTTTCCTTTCTTCGAGACTTTTGCGTTTTACAGCAAAAGTACGGTTTTTGCAAGATAGAAGCGGCCAAAGTGAATTTCAAGCCTTTCTTGTGAGATTCAGCACTGAAGCCTAGAGAATCATATCAAAATTATCCTGCCGCATGAACACTAAATCTTTTCTTTCATTAAGACAAGCTCCCTCTGCTGTGTTGTTTTTATCGGCAAAACTATGGTTTTCACAAAGTAGAGGCCGCCAAAAACAAATGCAGCAAGTTTCTGTGAATTTTCACATTAGAATCTAGTTGGAAAGATGTGTTTTCGAGTGTATTTGTTGGGTCTTTCCTTCCAGCAGACCGAGCTCCCTCTGCTCATCTGCTTTTAGAGGCAAAAACAATGTTTTCACAATGTAAAAGCATCCGAAAGTGAGCGTTTAACAAGTTTTTGTGAGATTCAGCATTTAAACCTAGAAATTTAACAAAATGTTGCTAGATATCCAGAAAAATGTACTACCGCATGAATCGACTGATTCTTTTCTTCCAACGAGCAGAGGCAAAAGCAATATTTTCAAAAAGTACAAGCATTCAAAAGTGAGGTTTAAGCGAACCCCCTAAAATTGATAGGTTGTATTATCTTATTTTCCTAACCTTCATAATGTTCAGAATCATAATATCCTTTTCGAGAACCAATGAATGTAAGGAGTTAGGCAGGATAGGAAGCGAAATGGGGCGACAGCTTTCCAAATTATGGTAGCAATTAGGGTCAGACATTTGCACTAATTCGGTAGTCTGGAACCAATATTTCGCTGTTGTTTGAGCTCTGTACATGGCACGCACTTAGTCCCTTCTTTGCTTGTTTATAAATGAGGAGGTGATCTTTGACGATTGTTGCTCATTTTTGCACTTTCCATGCGGAGCAAGCTCTATAATTTGCACTTAAAGTGCATACAGTCTGGAAACTAACTACGAACGCCGTCAACTCTACGTCGCTGTTATGCAAACTATGTGGATCCTCCTTGAGTGCATGCGCTCCCCAGTACTCTCTCGTCGTTTCTCTGCACATCCTTGCTAGTTTATTTAACGCAGTTATATTTCGTCGCCGCATAATCTGGACTGCCCTCGTTGTCGCGAATCTGCTGTTAACACTGTAAGAGAACACAAGCACAACGGTAAAGCATATGGGGGAGGAGAGTACCCTCGTCGCATCGCTTTGGCAGTTACCAAAAGATATTATAGTAAGATTTGGTTGAGCCGAAAAAACTGTCGCACCATTTTCAAAAGTTGTAACTTCCTCCTGTCACGATATTCTTGGATGTCAAAAATATCCCTAAAAAGAATAACTCATTCAGTAACTCAAAAATCAGTCTCCCGAGAAAATTGATTTGGGCACTTTTTCCAAAATCATAACTTTCAACAGTAGAGCTCGATCAGCCCAAACATTGCACGTTTAGGAAGAGTAGGTCAGAGAACTTATGATGCTGGCTGTTTTGGAGTTTAATGCACACTTTTTGAATTTTTAACGGACTTGCTGAAAATGCCAAGCCTGAAGACGTTTCCATTTCCCGTTTTTATCTCTGCAATCGAAGCATAGCGGAAAGTAATAAAGATGTCACGAGAAAAGCCATGACTGTTTCTTTCTGATGTTGTCCTTGCTATGCAAGATTATCGTGAAAAGAAAAAGTTACGATTTTTTGAAAATGGTGCAACAGAACTTTCGGTTCAACTTAATATACAGGGTGTCCCTAGAGTATGTTCAATGTTAAGTCGTTAATATTCCTCTTCCTAAGAAGTCTATCGTCTATCACTGCGCACCGTTTTGTAGGACTTAAATTAAAGTGTGAAGCGAACCACACATCATTTTCACTACTGTAAGATTACGGTAAGAACTCTGAACATGGTTTTGAGTCATGATGGCCATATTTTATCCCGCAACGAGAACCGGAGGAGCTGTAAACTGCTACACTGGTTGAATCAAGCCGCTGGTTTCAAAAATAGAACTTATACTTCGCCAAGATGCTCCTTCTATTATAAGTTATGCCAGATGTACCGTGAAAACAGATTTTCGGTTTTTCTTGGAAACTCAGATAAGCCATTTGAATAACTCCGAAAACTGTTGAAAAAAATTGTTGCCATCAAAATCTGCGTGCCTGAAATCCTTGTTACACAATTTTCCAGATTTTTTTGTTTTTTTTCCAAACAGCTTATCCTACAGTGGTGCCATTTGCTGCGAGTTTATAGCGTAATCTTGCAGTAATGGAAAACCATCGCCAATTCGCTCTATACTGTAAATCTAAGTTGGAGCCAGCTCTACAAAAAGGTAGCTGAAGGTTGGCAAAAGAATTCTTGGAAAGAGAGTTACCAACGATTAAATAGTGCAAATACTTTTGAGACAACCTTTATATAAACTAGCGTTCTAAGTTTGCAGTTCTTTTGGAAGTGATGTTCTCTGCTGCAAATAGTATCTTTGAAGCAGCTTTGGTAGAAGTTAGTGTTACTCAGCTTTCTGAAGCCCGCACTAGTGTGAGTTTTTGAAACATAATTACAATAAACACTACCTGTCTGCAGGATTCAGTGTTCAACAGCTGTTCGAGTAATGTCATACTTCTTTCCACGCACACAGGGCCCGGCACGAGGTGGGCAGACGGGGTTTTCCAAAACGAATTCTCCTTTAACCCCAATAGTTTTTACGAATACCTCCTTGAGCCCAAAAATGACGCTTTGTGCTTGTGGAACGAGAGCACCGGCCACACTTCGACTAAAAGCGCTCAAAAGCGTCCAAAATGCTCAAATTCCTCTAATTTCTCCTCACCTGTATCAAGATAGAAAACGGGAAGAAGAATAAGCAAGGAAAATGATGAAGGAATGAAAAAACATCAAAGAAACGCAGTCATAGGACTGAGAGACTCCGTTCCTGCGCATATCGATTGACTGGGGCGCGCTTTCCATCTTAGAAAGCTAGGCTGCTGATGCAATTTTGGGCTCTAACAAAGACAAGAGGAGGAGTTTCGGAACCAAAATCTCAACATATAGTAAACTTTAGGTGAACAACAGATTTATGTAAAAATTTTGAAGAAATTATGTGAATTGAAAGTTTTGCCCACCTCAGGTGGGCATTAGGTGGGCAATTGCCCACCTAATTTGGAAAAAAGTTAAGCACGCTCTTCATTCACATAAGTTTTTCATAATTTTTCATACATTGTTCCTTAGTTCTACTGCGCGTATATACACTAAGTCTCGCGCGATTTCGTTTTCTCTGCGCTGCAAACGAGCCATTTTTTCATTTTCTTGATAGTGGGAAATTTTGCGGAAAAAAGCTTGCCACAGCCTTCATTCACATACTTTTTCAATGAAACTTCTAAGATAAGCCCTGCACGCCCGTGTCCATGTACCTACCAAGTTTCATACCGTATGGTCATCTGTGCGCTGCAAACGAGCCATTTGAATTCACATCTTCATTTACCAGTTTTGCGAATTTTTTGGAAAAAATGCTTATTACACCTCCCATTCACATGAGTTTTTCATAACATTTCAAGCTTTGTTTTTACTAGCCTCTCTTTGTTCGCTTACGTAATTTGGTGCTATATCATTACGCCTGCATTGAGAACTGATCATGTAATCATTCTGTTCAACGGCATCGCTCATGCGACGTCGCGCACACGGCAATTAGCGGCAAGGCGGCGTAGTGCGCACGAAGTCTGCTGTGCGTTGAGGTTTATGAAAACTATTTTCCGATAAATTAGATGTATAAGGTAAGCACGATTCGACCTTCTTTTGCTTGCACTTGGAATCTTCTTCCGGGCTCTGCCCCGGATCCCGCAAAAACGATATCCGCTTTGCTTTTTGGCCCCAAAACGATTTCCAGCTTGTCATTTACCCAACTCGTGCCGGGTCCTACACGCACATTGCTTCAAAGTCGTGTATCTCAACCATATAAAAATGAACGCCTAAATAGCAAAATATGTTGTCCGCGTAATACTAACTAAGATTTTCATTCATTTTTCTCTTGAGAAGTCAAACGCAAAGTAGGCTGATACCATTCACAATAATAATTGCTTTGTGCAGCTACTGCGCTCTCGCAGAGGCCTTTTGAGTTGAAAAATTAGATCGTCCCGAAGTCATTAGGTGCTTAACAAAAAGTTGCAACTTCTCCCATAACTTCTCTTTTTTAAGCGAGGCAAACTCAAACTTGGATTATGATGTGACTACGTCTAAAGCAATTTCCAGACTCTGGCACGGTGAAGCGTTGTGCGGCAGGTATACAGTTGAAAGAAAAAATATTGGATTGTAAAGATACAGAAACTTGATCTAAGAGGAATTTTCGAAACGCT
Source organism: Cylicocyclus nassatus (assembly GCA_958299035.1). Lineage (NCBI taxonomy): Eukaryota > Metazoa > Nematoda > Chromadorea > Rhabditida > Strongylidae > Cylicocyclus > Cylicocyclus nassatus. Next base: position 10,616,519 of record CATQJL010000305.1, read on the forward strand.
AATCACGAAAATCATATTCATTTTGCATGAAAAACCATTTTTGGTAAGGTCACAGATAAATTCTCAACTTGACGGCAAACGAATATTGAAGTCATGTTCAGTGTTCAACGAATACCACCCATGTTGTTATCCTCGTTGGCTTCAAATCTCGGTCTCCGATTATTATCACATTTCTTTAGGCTTGAAGAGCAAACTCTAGCAATAATCATTGAAAAAAGTTTGGGTTACTATGTTTGATTTAGACTGCGAACGGCTTAATTTTTGCCTGTTATCCAGAAAAATTCCGGTTTTTGTATCGAAAAATGCTTGCATTTTTGTCATGTCGTCATCAAAATCAAATAATTTGATCTCATTTGTAGATCAAGTTACAATTTTTGCGAAAGTTGAGTGCGTCATAACTAAAGAAAGAAAGGTTCGGAAGAAGCCGCAAAACTTACTTAACAACCCAATATTCTTGCTTCTTTAGACAGCTGCCACAATCCGCAAAACAAAGATATGTAGATTTTAGTAGCATTCGATGCAGGTTTTTATTTCTTTTATTTGGATCTTTCTTTTACAGTTCAGCTAATGATCTCTTCGAAAATTACCAAAAACTACGGACCATGATTTTTGCCATGGTCAATTTTTGCTATTTTTTCCAAATTTTTTTGATATTCCTTGAAGAACAATGGATAGAGCAAGCCCTAGGATACGAAGCAACATTTCCCTTTCATAGCTTGCTTTTCAAACTTTTTCAAACTACTTTTCACTGCTATCAAGTTTAGGGTGGAGGACATTAGGTCGCCGAAAAAGGGCGGTCCCCGCGGTCACTTGCGACAAGTAAGCACCCTTGTACATGCGCGGACATGCGTTCCTGCAGGGAATCCGCGCGGGACTCTTCCAAATTCGGCGACCTAATGTCCTCCACCCTCAAGTTTATATTCGGTCAAATAAGACATAAGAGAACATCAACCGGCGAGCAACTCGAATGCCTTTCGATACAGCATTTCTTTCTCTTTTTTAATGAAATCTTTTTTGCTTTTGATTAGTAGAGTCTTCGTGAATAAAGTCAGGACAATTCATGTTTTCAAAGCGCTTTCAAAGCCTAGAAAATTCGCGATGGAATATTTCGAACTTTTAAAGGTTCATTTGCTTTGTTAAATTAGGTTAAATCATAATAATCTAGAATTTTAAACTGATTACTCATTGTTTGATACCTTTGTGTTTGAGAAAGATTTGCTAGAATTTGGTGGTTTTGTTGAGAATCTACTACCTACGTCGCGTTGTGGGAGAGAGAATTGCTTTGGTTTGCCTATCCAATAGTTACTTGACTTTTTAAAATCGGTATAAAAATCTAGAGAAATAACGAAACTTGACCATGGCAAAAAGCACGGCATCTCGATTTTGGTGATTTTTTGGGTACTCGTTCAATACATCACAATAGAAACATAATTCTTTGAAAGAGAGCGAAATGCTATAATAATAATATCATAATCATAACTTATAATAACGGGCTAAGGGTTGTCTACGTTTGTCTGTGTGTGAATCTCTGTTTTTCACGAAAATCGTAGTGCGAGGCCAGCCAACCTTCTGGGCTCTGATTTTACACAGCGCATGCTAGCCGCATGAGAGTCCAACATGCAAAGGCACGAGCAGATTTGTTGAGTGGATCCCTCAGAAACTACGCGTCAAACGGATCCGCTTTGCGTTTGGGCCGCAAATTTGGGCCCGTAAATGCACTTTTTACAGAGTCGCGGATGTTTGTGCCAAGTAAATGTGCAAGTCATGAACTTAGGCCCAAAAAAGTGATCAAAAGTCCATTACTTTACAAAAGCGGCGCTAGAAAGCATTGGTTGCGTAAATGGTCAATTTGCCAAGGTTCTACCGGAGCATTTGACGAGATTTTTGCACAAAGATACAGCTCACGGTGACTGTGTTCTTATTGCAATTGTCAAAACCATGGGAAAATCAAAAACCTATAATAATTTGCGTTTGTTCTCCTGCAAAGGTCTCATCCACGCGAAATCACCGATTTCACATAAAAAAAGCTTTTGTAATGAGTAATTGTTTACATTTTGTTCGTGATAGTCGACATTGCTCAGGGAGTTCCAATGCCATCATTATGCGAGAATGAGTAGGGCCTAGATAGTAGAGCCAGTGCGAGCCTCTGCGAAGCAGAGGTGACGCACTGGTAATATAATAATGACATAATGATACCATCATTACTTATAATAACGGGCTAAGATGTTTACGTGACTTTGTGTGTCTGTCTGTGTGTGTGAGAGTGTGTCTGTTACGAAATTCGTAGAGCGTGTTCCAGCCAACGTCCTGAGCTGAAATTTTGCACAACGCATGCTACCCACATGAAAGTCCAACACACAGAAGCACGAGCAGATTCGTTGGGTGGATCCCTCAGAAACTGCGCGTCAAAAGAATCTACGTTGCATTTGGGCCGCAAAATTGGGTCCGTAATTCCACTTTCTGCAGAGTCGCGGATGTTTTTGCCAAGTAAATGTGCAAGCCATGAATTTAGGCTCAAAAAAGTGATCAAAAGTCTATTACTTTACAAAAACGGCGCCAAAAAGTATTGTTTGCGTAAATGGTCAATTTGCCAAGGTTTTACCAGAGCATTTGACGAGATTTTTGCACAAGGATCTAGCTCACGGTAACTGCTGTTCTTATTGTAACTGTCAAGGCCATAGAAAAATCAAAAACCCATAGAAGGCTGCGTTTGTTCTCCTGCAAAGAGTCTCATCCACGCGAAATCACCGATTTCAAATTAAGACGCTTTTGGAATGAGTAGTTGTTTACATTTTGTTCGTGATAGTCCGCATTGCTCGGTGAGTTCCAATGCCATCACTATGCGAGAATGAGTGGGATAGATGATAGAGCCAGTGCGAACCTCTGCGAAGCAGAGGTGACGCACTGGTAATAATATATAATGATAACGAGATCATAGAATATCTTGATATCATACAATGCATATTTTCGAGAATCTTTTTTTCCGCAAATGTGGTTCGTTCAAGAACGCGAAAATCCTGCTAATCTACGGCTTAAGAAGAAGCGAAGCAGTCTTACAATGTGAATACGGTACGGCCTAAACCAATTTATCCTCCCCTGAGTCAACGAGAACTAAGTTCGCGAAATATTGAAAAGCTCTTTTTACCGCAATGCATGCGAGATGTACAATTCCATGATTATATGACGTGATTATGGACAAGATGAAAAGGCTTTTCCTGATCCTAGCGGTCGTTTCACAACGATGCTCTTCCGTAAAAATATGATTGATACGAAGCGCTAATAACAGTCACATGTCGCGAAAACCGAAATCAATCCAACTGAGCTTTTACAGACTGAAAGCGTTAGTTGAGGCTTAAACTTGAAAAGGATTATGCGTTTTTCAAGAAAGTTTTCTGCTCACCGCTTTCTTGACAGATGTGTCTTCTGCCTCTCGCACAGTCCAAGTTATAATTTTTGCAAAGATGATGAATCAGCTTGCAATAGTATCAGGGAATGGGTGGAAGAGTAAAAGTTTAGAAAATTGCTTCAAACTTGCTGTCTGTCATCGCTATCTGCAAAGCTTTTCTGGGAGGAGAGTTATGGAAGTCCTTAAAGCAAATTTTGGAGCGCGAAAGCAAATTTATGAAGGATTATAAATCGTGAGCCCAAAGAAGCCGTTACTGCCAAGGTACAGCGCACAATGAAAAGTTTTGGTTCCAACATAATTAACAATCAAAACTTCATTCTAGCACTGGAGACCCCGCAGTTTTATCCTAATTAAACGTCCAATTTTGATTGATAAAACGCTTATGGCCCCTAGTAATTTGGCGGAAACGAGTTCAAAGCTGCGCTTTAACTCTGAGTTACGTTTTCGAGCTGGGAGTTTCGTTTCTCAAACTCGAATTTTCCTTTGTTGGAAGCAAAAGCTTGGAAGCATCTTTTACTTATAGTCGGAGACAAGAGATTTAAGTGCTATACGAGGCTCTTAAACTTTACCATACTCTTCTACTGTAGACTTTTATGTAGACTTACAGGCTCGCTAAATTATAAATTGCTTCAAACTTTAAACTTCCAGACTTACTGCTCAAAAGTTTGACGAGATAGGAGCGAACATGGAGCATGGGTCATGGCTGGCTGCCTGGGAGAATTGTGCGATAGGAGAAAAAGAAACACCACTTCAATGACACCCTCGCTTCAATTAAGATTGATTTGCATCAGATTACAAATGGCAGCAGTATTTGACTTACTCGCTGTTTTTTCTTAGTCAAAGGTGGGTTTGCCTTGTCCTCTTTCATCTACTGCTTACATATAATGCCATAGCGACTTCTAAAACCCGAAAAATTCCATTTGAACAGCGTTTATTTTACTTGTAATTGAGCTAAGACTTGTCTGCTGCTAGTTTTACTCACACCGTGATCTCATCTTTTAATCGCTTGGTATTTTCTTATTTAATACCACATAAAACAGCAAGCTACATAATGGTTCAAACTTTCGATATGGTGCGTGAAAAACAAAAAACACAAACACAAACAAAACGCTCTTGACCTCAGAAAATTATGGGAAAACCGCATCTCGCATCATATGCCATTTTTGTAGAAGCCAAAATGCGTTATAAGTTCATAATACAAAAGAGGCCACTATTTTTTAACCTGCCGTCACAACAATTCTTTGAGCATTCCAGTAAGAAAACGAGAACTTTGTGTGGACCTGCCCACTTGGGTAAGAAATACAGCGTGTCCCAAAAGTAAATACGCACTCTTTAACCGTTAATAACTCTCTTCCCACAAAGGCTTTTGCTTAGCTTCAAGAGCTTTTAAGTAGAGCAGGCTTGAACTTGGATTCACAGTATGGAGCAAATCACTTAACTTTCTTCGTTATTGCATCGACATGGTATAGAAGCGCCAATGTGAAATGGGCTATCATAACTTATAATAACGGGCTAAGGGTTGTTTACGTTTGTCTGTCTGTCTGTGTGTGTGTGTGAATCTCTGTCTGTCACGAAATTCGTGGAACGTGTTCCAGCCAACGTCCTGAGCCCAAATTTTGCATAGCGCACGCTTCCAGCGTAAAAGCTCACTATACAAAAGCCTGAGCGGATCCGTTGAGTGGATCCATTTAAAATTGCGCGTCAAACGGATCCACTTTTTTCTGGCCAGCAAATTTGGGTCCGTAGTACTACTTTTTGCAGAGTTAAGGGTATATTTGAAAGCTAATGTGCAAACCATGGACGTTAGCCTAAAAAAGTAATGAAAAGTCTACTGCTTTACGAAAACAGCGCCAAAAAGCATTCGCTGTGTAACCGGTCAATTTTTCAAGATTTTGCCTGATCATTTGAGAAGATTTTGCACAGTGATGTAGCCCACTATGTTTATTGTCCTTACGGCGACTACCAAGCCATAAAAATTCCAAAAACCTATTTGAATTTGCATCTGTTCTTCCGGGAGAGATTTTGTCCACGCGAAAATACCGATCTCACATGGAAAACCTCTACGAATGAGTAGTTATTTATGAATTGTTCGTGATAGCCTACATAGCGCGGTGAGTTTCAGTGCCATTATTATGCGGGAATGAGTGAGGCATACAGAAAATAGGGCCAGTGCGAGCCTCTGCGAAGCAGAGGTGACGCACTGGTTTGAAATAAGTTTCCAAGAAATTCTGAAAAGTGGTGTAACAATGTTTTAAGACATGCAATAACCATAGAGCAAAAGGTCTTTGCAAATCTGTGGCCGTATTCATCAACGAACTTTGAGGTTAAAATCCACCTTGAGAACATGCCTCAAGGTAGAATTCAACCTCAAGGTAACTTTGCTATTCACAAATCTACCTTAAGGTTAAAATCTACCTGGTGGTCAGCTGAATGCTCAATGACGCTTATACAGAGCATGCCATGACGTATAAGCGGTGTATGAGTCCCTCGCTGTTTGTGAATCTTTTAATTGTCAAGTTAGTACAAACTTACATACTATAGGTCCAATTTCCGTGTTTTAGCAAAAAAGCATTCTAAAAGACCCGTCGTACTTCACTCAAAAGCGCCCAAAAGCGCCCAAGAGCGCGAAAGCGCCAGAAAGCCCAGCGCTTCCATTCGGATGCGCAGTTCCTAGGAACCACTCATACTCCGCCCAACAGCTCTCAAAGCGCTCAAAAACGCCGAAGCGCCAGAGTGCTTCCTTTACGAGCGTGACTTTGTGCTGAAGCGTTAGTTTTGGAAATATGTATACCAAAACAACTACATTCAGTCACATTTATCATAAAACACGTTCCGATTACATTCAATGTCGGCTCAAGCTTCACCATAAAAGTGTTCTTGCTTTGTAAACACAAGCCAACGCTATTTGCATGACTTTCATTTTCTAAGTTAGTAGTCTTTCGACCGCTAGAAGGATAGATACCTTTACAAATTACTTTGATACATCGTTCATAATTGCTGCTTGCACTCAAAAACTTTCTGAAATAACATGCTGAGAACTTGTAAATTGATTGCATCCTGGCTTGATGTCATCATTGCGATTCTTAATCTACGTTTTTGAAAAATGACGAGTTCCTATTCCGTAATTCAAAATTGATTGTAGCGTTGGCTGGCGTTGTTAGAAATGTCTGCTAAAACTTGCGTTCTGGCGCGTTTGGGCTCAGGGGTTTGCGCGCTTTTAAGCGCTTTTGGGGGAGTGTGACACGTTCCTATGAGACTATGAAATCATCTTCATAATTGAGCGCGTCAACTGAGTTTCATTAGATACAAGCCTACGCTTCTTGACTATCAGAGTGTAAGTAGATTAGAGTTTGAGCTGCACGATATGAACCGCAAATCGACCTACAATTCAATCCTGTAGACGACCGACGTATAGTGCCTCTGCGCGCAAAGATCTTGCTTTTAGCCTTCGCAAGAATCGAACTGACGATTTGAGTGAACATGCATTGAAACTGCTCTATATAGTTATGCGGCGTTTGTAGTCATTATTTGCGCCAGTAGTATTGCTCGCATCAGCTGCAATATCTCCTAACCCATAAATCAAAATTTGATGAAAAACTATTTGAACCATATAACTGCTCTGCGCCGCTTGCGACAAGAAAACAAAATTCAGAAGAAAGCTACCTTAGTAGTCCTCAATATACAATTTGCCTCTGTAGAAGTCGTCAAAGCTTCTCAAGAGAATGCCTGAGGATCTGCTTCATCAAAGTTTATCTCCTAAGGTTGAAGCCGTCTTCAATGAACGGGAAGCATAACATGAGACACTTTCTCGTCTAATTTAGTGTTTGGGGAAGATACTGCAAGTGTGATTGAGTGATTCAAATCTCAAGAATTATATCATCATCACATTATCTAGGAGACAAACGATGTGTTGGTATGGTATATCTCTCAAATTACAATTTTTGGGATTGCAAAATCTGCAATCCAGTCAATCTCAACAGTATCTTTATCAAACTTTATAATATGATGAATACTGCATTGATTTAGTTCTAGCTGCGACCGAGATTGGCGATTATCTATTTAGACTAACGTTTCGGCATCAAGGGCAAAAGCAGTTTAAAAACTACCCGATCAGGCATTCCTCAATCAGCAGAATTCCTTGCTTTTCTTAAATCATAAGCAGTTTGCTACACGCAGTACTCACATTTCGTTTGCGGGTAAGATTCTGGGAGATCGCTTGGTACCGCTTCGAAAGGAATCAAACATGTTTTCACAGTAGGAGATCTGATCCAGATATAACGCGAGTCTTCGCGTAACATGGAGACATTCTTTTTTGAGAATCATCTTGGGCTTCTAAAATAAATTCAAAAGGCTTTTAAAGTTTGTAAGTGAATATTTGAGCTCTGCGCGCTAGGCAAGTTTCACACCAAAAGCAACTCCTTGATGATCTTGTACTCTGTGGGCACCAATAGAGCGGAATGTACGTGATCTATCCTGCCTTTAAGAGGTTCTTTACACTAAAACGTAAAGGGTGTGCCGTTTTTGCCATATGCATAACTGCACAGTCTAGAGCTTTGTTATGTCTGACGTAAAGCTTAGAAAGGAAAAGTATGATTCTTATGGATCTGTGATGACGGCCAAAAGTTGCAAAGAATTTTGAGGAGGAGCTCCCTTCACCTACAAATTACCGATGCGTACTTGTCATTGATTGGTTCGATAGTTCGCCCACTAATGATCATTGAATAACTTTCGAAACCTTGAAAAAACCATGACTAGATGAGAAAAAAAAAGACTAAATAAACAAGCAAAATTCAAGCTATTAAGACTATAATATACTCGTGTTTGGAAAAACGGTTCCGTTAGAATTAAGGAGGTCCTTAAAAAGAGTGCAACTGTTTTGTGCAAAGTCAAGGTAGATTTTAACCCTAGCTATCCTAGGGTTAAAAATTACCTTGAATGCATAGTGGAAAGTGAAGGAGAAATGATGATGGAGGTAGATTTTAACCTTAAGGTGAATAGATGATACTCTAAACGGTGTAACCGCACTTTTTAGGAACAGTGAAAAAAATGGCCGCTACCTCTTATCTGGCATAACTTTTCAGTGAAGCATCATTATAAGTTGGGAACTTTGCAATTAGAATCAGCAACTCTAATTAGCCTAGTGTAAAAGTTTTCAGGCTGTTTTGTTCCCTTTCTGAGATAAAATATGCCCTTTCATGGCTTGAAACTCTCTTTGGAGTTTCCACCGTAATCCTACGGTAATGAAGAGTGATGGGTGATTCGCTTCATACTGTGATTCTAAGATGAAGCTGGCCCTACAAAATGGTACCTAAAGCTTCTCGAAAGACTTTATTATAAGAAAGTTATTAACAATCAAACATTGAGTGCACCCTGTCCAAATATAAGTGTCTCTTCTTAAAAGACGAATCAAAGTTAGTATCCTTCCCTTGTTAGTAGCATTCGATGCAGCTTTTTATCTTCTTTTATTAGGATGATGTTTTTTTGCAGCTCAGCCAAAAAATCTTTTCGAAATTTTTGCCGTGGTCTTTTGCCATTTTTTCAATTTTTTTCTAATAATTTCCTGAAGAACAATGGATAGGCAATATTTCCCTTCCATAGCTTGCCTTCCAAAATTTTAGAAATTTTTTTCTCTGCTATCAAATCATTTTCGGGAAAATAAGACGTCAGAGAACTTCAACCGGCGAGCAACTCGCATGCCTTTCTATGCAGCATTTCTTCCTCTTTCTAACGTAGGTTTTTTGCTTTTAATTGGTAGAGCTTTCAAGGATAAAATTGAAACAATTTATGTTTTCAAAGCGTCGCTGTGCCTGGAGAATTTGGACATTGTATCGTAATAATCTAGAATTCAAAACTCATGACTTATTGTTTGACACGATCGTGTCTGAGGCAGCTTTGCTAGAATTCAATGGTCTTGTTGTGAATCTATCAAAAAATCATGACGAGTTGTGGGAGAGGGAAAACTGCTTTGTTTTGCTCTATCCATTGATTGCTTCAACTTCTTCCTAAAATCAGTATAAAAATCTAGAAAAAGAACGAAATTTGACCAAGGCAAAAAGCATGGCATCACTTTGGTGATTTTTTGGGTGGTCGTTCAGTGCATTGCAACAGAAACATAAACCTCTGAGAACGGAAATATGCATCAAATGATGCCAAGATCTTCTATGAATCTTTGTTATGCAAAATGGGGTTGTCGATCAAGAACGCGAAAATCTTCCTACTCCACGGCTTAAGAGGAAGGAAATAGTCTTACAAGGTGAATACGGTACGGTTTAAATCAATTTATCCGTCACAGTGAATCAACGTGAACTATAGTCGCAAAATATTAAAAAGCTTTTTTTACCGCAATGCATGCGAGATGTACAATTCCATGATCATATGACGTGAATGGACAAGATGAAAAGGCTCTTCCTGATCCTAGCGGTCATTCCACAACGATGCTCTTCCGTAAAAATATGATTGATACGAAGCGCTAATAATAGTCACATGTCGCGAAAACCAAAATCAATCCAACTGAGCTTTTACAGATTGAAAACGCTAGTTAGAGCTTGGATCTAAGAAGGATTATGCGTTTTTTGAAGAAAGTTTGCTGTTCACCGCTTCCTTGATAGATAGAACCCGCAGCACCTGCATCTCGCACAGTCCAAGGTTATGAGCTTTCCAGAGATTGTGAATTAGCTCGCAAGTAATATCAGAGAATAGGTGGAAGAGTAAAATTCTAGAAAACTGTTTCAAACTTGCTGTCTGTCGTCGCTACCTGCAGAGCTTGTGAGGAGAATTATGGAAGTTCTTGGAGCAAATATCGAAGCGCGAAAGCAAAATTGCGTTACGAATGTCGTACATCGCACAATGAAAAGTCTCGGCTCCAACATTATTAACAATTACCACTTCATTTTAGCGCTTGGAGAAACCACAGTTTTAGCCTAATCAGACGTTCAATTGTTGATTGAGAAAACGCTTATGGCCTGTAGCAGTGGCGGACGAGGGGGGGGGGGGGGCGCGCCCCCCCCCCCGAGAATGGGTCGCGAAATTTTTGAAAATTACCTATATGGGTTGTAAAAATGTGCAAACGATTTGTTTGCACTTGAAAATAATTAAAAAAATTTCTAAAATTTTTTAAAAATTCATTTTAGCCTTATAAAAAATTTTTTTTCGGGGGCGTGGTTGACGCCACGCCCCCTTTTTTCAGACTTTAGGAGTCGGGGACCCGCAAAAATTTTGAGAAGCACCCCAAAAGCCCCTGACCGGATTGTACTGTGCTCTACCTTTTACTGTAGACATTTATGTTGACCTACATGCTCGCTGGATTATAAAATTCCAGGTTTACTGCTCAAAAGTTTGACGAGATAGGAGGGAACATGGAGTATGGGTCAAGACTGGCTGTCTGGGAGAACTGTTCGCTAGGAGAAAAAGAAACACCACTTCAATGACACCCTCGCTCAAATTAAGATTGATTTGCATCAGATTATAAATGGCAGCAGTAATTTCACTTACTCGCTGTCTTTTCTTAGTCAAAGGTGGGTTTGCCTTGTCTTCTCTCATCTACTGCTTACATACAATGCCATAGCAACTTCTGAAACCCGAAAAATTTCATTTGAGCATCGTTTATTTTACTTGTAATTGAGCTAAGACTTGTTTGCTGCTAGTTTTTAATCGCTTGGTATTTCCTTATTTAATACCACATAAAACAGCAAGCTACATAATTGGTTCAAACTTTCGATATGGTGCGTGAAAAACACGCTCTTGACTTCAGAAACTTATGGGAAAACCGCATCTCGCATCATATGCCATTTTTGTAGAAGCCAAATGCGTTATAAGTTCATAATACAAAAGAGGCCACTATTTTTTAAGCTGCCGTCAGAACAATTCTTTGAGCATTCCAGTGAGAAAACGAGAACTTTGTGTGTGGACCTGCCCACTTGGGTAAGAAATACAGTGTGTCCCAAAAGTAAATACGCACTCTTTAACCGTCAATAGCTCACTTCCCACAAAGACTTTTGCTTAGCTTCAAGTGCTTTTGAGTAGGGCAGGCTTGAACTTGGATTCACAGTATGGAGCAAATCACTTAACTTTTTTTTAATTAGTGCATCGACATGGTATAGAAGCGCCGATGTAAAATGGGCTATTTGAACTAAGTTTCCAAGAAATTCTGAAAAGTGGTGTAGCAATGCTTTCAGACATGCAATAACCCTACAGCAAAAGGTTTGTCTTTGCAAATCTGATTTGACATTCGTTGGTTATGTTAAATGTTAGCATCAGTTTTGCGCGCACCTACGTTGTTACTCCCACTGGCTCCAGATCTCGTTCTATCTCCGATTACTATTACTTTTTAAAAGTCTTGAAGAGCCAATCTTTAGCAGTGATGATATCAAAAATTTTGGGGTCGCTGCTTGATTTAGGCTGCGAACGGCTCAATTTTTGCAGGGTGTCCGTAAAGTATGGACATACTGTTTGATCGCTAATATCTCTTTTCCCAAAACTTCATCCTACCCCCGGGCACCATTTTGTAGAGCTGGCTTCAACTTAGATTTACAGCATGGAGCGAATCACCCATCTCTCTTCATTACTGTAGGACCACGGTAGAAACTTGAAACATATGGTGTCAATGTGGAAAAAGCTGCCGTTTCAAAAATTTTCAACAAAAAGTGTGAAATCTTGTGTAATAGGGTTTTTATGGACGCTGAGTTCAACACTCAACAATTCACAAGATTGCGAAGCTTTCTAAACGGTGTAACCGCACTTTTTAGGAACATTGAAAAATTGGCCGCTATCTCTTATCTGGCATAACTTTTCAGTGAAGCATCATTATAAGTTGGAAACTTTACAATTAGAATCAGCAACTCTAATTAGCCTAATGTATAAGTTTTCAGGCTGTTTTGTTTCCTTTCGGAGATAAAATATGGCCTTTCATGGCTTAAAACTCTCTTTGGAGTTTCCACAGTAATCCTACAGTAATGAAGAGCGATGTTTGATTCGCTCCATACTGTGATTCTAAGATGAAGCTGGCCCTACAAAATGGTACCTGAAGCAAGGCAAAAGATTTCTTGGGAAAAGAGATATCAACGATCAAACAGTGTATACATACTTTACGGACACCCTGTATGTAAGAGATCTTACAAGGGAAGGATACTAACTTAGATTTTCCTTCAGAAATGATACACATGTGTTCAGAATCACCTTGAACCGCTGATTCCCAGCATGCTGTTCCTGGCTGCTTAGCTTTATTCCGAAGCGAGTTATGGCCTCTTTTCTAGGCAAAGTTTGCGTGCTCCTTGACCTACTGATGCTACGATGTCGACTTATAGGTGGTTTTTCAGCTGTATAATGCTCTCTTTCTACATCGAAAGGATTAATCTGATGCTAGTTCAGCATCCTAGCACTTTTTATGAGCAGATTCTTATCTACACGCCGTCTCACGACATTCAGAAGTTTGTTAATTACTTACAACAGCAAGCCCATAACTCGCTTCGGAATAGCGCTAAGAAGCTAGGAATAGCTTATTTGGAATCAGCGTTCAAAACTGGTTCCATATATAAGTGTCTCTTCTTAAAAGACGAATCTGAGTTAGTATCCTTTCCTTGTTAGTAGCATTCGATGCAGCTTTTTATTTCCTTTTATTAGGATGATGTTTTTTTGCAGCTCAGCCAAAGAATCTTTTCGAAATTATGCCGTGGTCTTTTGCCATTTTTTCAATTTTTTTTTCAAAATAATTTTCTGAAGAACAATGGATAGGCAATATTTCCCTTCCATAGCTTGCCTTCCAAAATTTTAGAAATTTTTTTCTCTGCTATCAAATCATTTTCGGGAAAATAAGACGTCAGAGAACTTCAACCGGCGAGCAACTCGCATGCCTTTCTATGCAGCATTTCTTCCTCTTTCTAACGTAGGTTTTTTGCATTTAATTGGTAGAGCTTTCAAGGATAAAATTGAAACAATTTATGTTTTCAAAGCGTCGCTGTGCCTGGAGAATTTGGACATTGTATCGTAATAATCTAGAATTCAAAACTCATGACTTATTGTTTGACACGATCGTGTCTGAGGCAGCTTTGCTAGAATTCAATGGTCTTGTTGTGAATCTATCAAAAAATCATGACGAGTTGTGGGAGAGGGAAAACTGCTTTGTTTTGCTCTATCCATTGATTGCTTCAACTTCTTCCTAAAATCAGTATAAAAATCTAGAAAAAGAACGAAATTTGACCAAGGCAAAAAGCATGGCATCACTTTGGTGATTTTTTGGGTGGTCGTTCAGTGCATTGCAACAGAAACATAAACCTCTGAGAACGGAAATATGCATCAAATGATGCCAAGATCTTCTATGAATCTTTGTTATGCAAAATGGGGTTGTCGATCAAGAACGCGAAAATCTTCCTACTCCACGGCTTAAGAGGAAGGAAATAGTCTTACAAGGTGAATACGGTACGGTTTAAATCAATTTATCCGTCACAGTGAATCAACGTGAACTATAGTCGCAAAATATTAAAAAGCTTTTTTTACCGCAATGCATGCGAGATGTACAATTCCATGATCATATGACGTGAATGGACAAGATGAAAAGGCTCTTCCTGATCCTAGCGGTCATTCCACAACGATGCTCTTCCGTAAAAATATGATTGATACGAAGCGCTAATAATAGTCACATGTCGCGAAAACCAAAATCAATCCAACTGAGCTTTTACAGATTGAAAACGCTAGTTGAGGCGCGAACTTGAAAAGGATTATGCGTTTTTCAAAAATTTTCTGCTCACCGCTTTCATGATAGATGCCTCTCGCACAGTCCAAGTTATAATTTTTGCAAAGATGATGAATCAGCTTGCAATAGTATCAGGGAATGGGTGGAAGAGTAAAAGTTTAGAAAACTGCTTCAAACTTGCTGTCTATCATCGCTATCTGCAAAGCTTTTCTGGGAGGAGAGTTATGAAAGTCCTTCTCAGACAGCGGATAGGACCCCTCCGGCGGAGGGCAGGGCCGCGGGGTTTCCCCAGCGGTGGGTCTGCCACTCGTCCGCCGGAGCCCTCCCATTTCTGCTCCGGAGACCTCCCATTTCTGCTCCGGAGCCCTCTCATTTTGTGCTCCGGAGACCTCCCATTTCTGCTCCGGAGACCTCCCATTTCTGCTCCGGAGCCCTCCCATTTTGTGCGCCGGAGCCCCCCGATTTTGTGCGCCGGAGCCCCCCGATTTTGTGCTCCGCAAGTCTGCCGCGGCATGCTGTAATTAGCCCTAATTAAGCTCCAAACCCCAATTTTGTCTCTAAACCCCACCCAAATTAGCCGAATAGGACCCCCCCCCGGAGTAGGAATTCAGCACGACCCTCCACCCCGTTTTCTACCCCCTCCCTCTCACCCCTAGCGTTTGTGGATAGAAGATAGAAGAATGAAGAAACAAGACATTTATTAACTGCATTAACTGCAAACAATCTCCTGCAAATTGCAAAACAAAACTTAGCAGCTACAAAACGGACAAAGAAAACAGTTGCCGGCAACCTGTGGCCGTACCCTAAGCGAAAACATAAGCGAAAGTGTAGTGAGTTAGACTGCTTGGAAAAACACAGCGCAAAACCTTTTGTCAGACATTTCTGACATTTTTGACATTTTAGACATTTCTGATGACGGAGGTGCATCTGTTGGATCTTCTCCAAGTTCAGCACTGCCTTTGTATTCTCTCGCCATCAAATTCCTTCAATCTTTGAATTGAGTCTCAAAAAAATTTGGGAGCCATTGAGATTCAGCGAGAGAATATAGAAGCAGTGAAACATAAAAGCAACACTGTACACTTATGCGATTGGATGATATGCGATATGATATATTTTTTGAGGTGCACAAGAATATAGATGGCAATGCTACGATTCCAAGGAAGGGTTTTCGATAACAGTCGATTCTGAACACAAATGTCAGTGCAAAAGTCATCAATTCCTATCAAAGATTCCGTTTTCTGAATAGACGAGACTAGGAACCTGCTAGGATGCATGAATAACACCGTGTCAACTCGTTTTTATCGAAAGGACGAAAGAAAATCGAATTGGCGCTATTTGGCAATACTAAAACATTGAGTATATGAAGTTAGAGGTCACCCATAAAAGAGAATCTTGAGAAGAGAATCTCGCAAAAGAAAGCAACTGGAGTGGGAAAAACCTTACCTTGCTGGTCATTGTCATTTCCCGCGTGGCAAGATTTATTATCAAATGAACTAGTTGTTCATCCAGTTCGTTGACAATTTTCGTATCCGATACTACATTGTTGATAGCTTCCAGAACAAGAGCCTTATTTGATGCTGAGAGTTAAATCCAAAATAACGATCAGCACAGGCACGAACAAGCTTCCTTAAGATAACCTATAAATCACCTTGGGATTCTGCAGCAGGTAGTGATGAAAAACTGTGAGTAAAGTATTCGATTGGTTAACTCCGACAGCTCTCAAAGACTCGGACACCTAAACGAACTTAACTGAAAAAAGCCATTACATTATATATAGGCGAATCGCAGGCAGAGATAGATTGCCACTGCGGACCCTGTAGGCGTCTCTTAGATTAAACACACTTTCGCCCTCTTAGCCGTTTACCGCCTCTCCGCAGCACACTCTCTCCTATGACGCAGCGGCGTCCAGCCTTTGCGTGCAATGAATCGTCTATTGAGAAACACAACGATTCTCAAAAAAAGTCGTAAGGAAAACTTGAATGTTTATACACAAAATATTTGGTGCAATTTTACTCTCGTTCGCTTTTGGCCGTTTCCAAGCGAAGTTTACAACTTTTTCCAAATCAGCGAATGTCTCAACATGTCTCTTGCAATATTCTGCATGAAGATGCGTCGCTTTGAGAATTGCAAGAAAATTCTTGAAACTGCTAATTCTTGAAATTTTGAAACTTTCGTCATCGCGGTCGAGCAGAACGACATTACGACACCAGTGCCTCTAATTAAGGCAATCAGTGAAAGAGAAAGGCAATTAGTGAAACAAGAGATGAGCGAGAACAAGAAATCGCTGAAAATACACCTCGATAAGTGGCTCATAGGATTTTGATTCAGATGTTATGTCCGGTAGATATCAGATATAAAGTTGCCTAGAAACCCTAACGCTTACCTTAGCATGCATCTGCCCGAAAAGCCACAGATAATGTTCGGAACGAGCTCAAATTAATCACAAAAACCACTCCATCAAAAGTCAACGATGTCTCAGCAAGTCGAAGAGAGCCAAACACTGAAAGTGATTGAGTGCATCCGCACGAAAATTTGAAACATAAACCTGAAAACGAGGAACTTACAACAATATAAACGCCAAAGCGACGAAGAGCAACGCGGAAAAGAAAAAAACGGTAAAGAAACGCGGAAAAACAACAAAATCATAGAAACAACGACTAAAATATGGAGAAAGAGCGTAAACAGAGGACTCATCACCGTGGAGTTAGACGTTTGCTTGGCTACGCGCCAAATCGATATGCAGCCTGCTCCGGAGCCCTCCCATTTGTGCTCCGGGGCCCTCCCATTTCTGCTCCGGGGCCCTCCCATTTCTGCTCCGGAGACCTCCCATTTCTGCTCCGGAGCCCTCTCATTTTGTGCTCCGGAGCCCTCCATTTTGTGCTCCGGAGCCCTCCCATTTGTGCTCCGGAGACCTCCCATTTGTGTCCGGACCCCTCCGATTTTCTCCGGCGCGGCTCGTCCAAATCTGGCGGACTCGCGGCGGGCAAATTTCTCCGGCGCGGCTCTGCCAAATCTGGCTTACCTCCGAAGCAGAAATGGCGTACCTTTGCAGCAGGGCCGGAGAAGGGTCCCACTTGCCTGCCAGTGATGTCACCGCGACCTACAAGAAGGGACCGCCCAATTGCCCCGCTCTCATTGGTCAACTGGGTCCGGCGCGACTCTGGCAGATTCCGACTGTCCGGCGGAGGGGTCCGGTCGATTGTCTGAGTTAGAGCAAATTTTGGAGCGCGAAAGCAAATTTATGGAGGATTATAAATCGTGAGCCCAAAGAAGCCGTTACTGCCAAGGTACATCGCACAATGAAAAGTTTTGGTTCCAACATAATTAACAATCAACACTTCATTCTAGCACTGGAGACCCCGCAGTTTTATCCTAATCAGACGTTCAATTTTTGATTGCTAAAACGCTTATGGCCCCTAGTTATCTGTCGGAAACGTTCAAAGCTGCGCTTTAACTCTGAGTTACGTTTTCGAGCTGGGAGTTTCGTTTCTCAAACTCGAATTTTCCTTTGTTGGAAGCAAAAGCTTGGAAGCATCTTTTACTTATAGTCGGAGACAAGAGATTTAAGTGCTATACGAGGCTCTTAAACTTTACCATACTCTTCTACTGTAGACTTTTATGTAGACTTACAGGCTCGCTAAATATAAATTGCTTCAAACTTTAAAATTCCAGACTTACTGCTCAAAAGTTTGACGAGATAGGAGCGAACATGGAGCATGGGTCATGGCTGGCTGTCTGGGAGAACTGTTCGATAGCAGAAAAAGAAACACCACTTCAATGACACCCTCGCTCAAATTAAGATTGATTTGCATCAGATTACAAATGGCAGCAGTATTTCACTTACTCGCTGTCTTTTCTTAGTCAAAGGTGGGTCTGCCTTGTCCTCTTTCGTCTACTGCTTACATACAATGCCATAGCGACTTCTGAAACCCGAAAAATTCCATTTGAACAGCTTTTATTTTACTTGTAATTGAACTAAGACTTGTTTGCTGCTAGTTTTACTCACTCCGTGATCTCATCTTTTAATCGCTTGGTATTTCCTTATTTAATACCACATAAAACAGCAAGCTACATAATGGGTTCAAACTTTCGATATGGTGCGTGAAAAACACGCTCTTGACTTCAGAAACTTATGGGAAAACCGCATCTCGCATCAAATGCCATTTTTGTAGAAGCCAAATGCGTTATAAGTTCATAATACAAAAGAGGCCACTATTTTTTAAGCTGCCGTCACAACAATTCTTTGAGCATTCCAGTGAGAAAACGAGTACTTTGTGTGTGGACCTGCCCACTTGGGTAAGAAATACAGTGGGTCCCAAAAGTAAATACGCACTCTTTAACCGTCAATAACTCACTTCCCACAAAGACTTTTGCTTAGCTTCAAGTGCTTTTGTGTAGGGCAGGCTTGAACTTGGATTCACAGCATGGAGCAAATCACTTAACTTTTTTAAATTAGTGCATCGACATGGTATAGAAGCGCCGATGTAAAATGGGCTATCTGAAATAAGTTTCCAAGAAATTCTGAAAAGTGGTGTAGCAATGTTTTCAGACATGCAATAACTCTACAGCAAAAGGTCTTGTCTTTGCAAATCTGATTTGACATTCGTTGGTTATGTTAAATGTTAGCATCAGTTTTGCGCGCACCTACGTTGTTACTCCCACTGGCTCCAGATCTCGTTCTATCTCCGATTACTATTACTTTTTAAAAGTCTTGAAGAGCCAATCTTTAGCAATGATGATATCAAAAAGTTTGGGGTCGCTGCTTGATTTAGGCTGCGAACGGCTCAATTTTTGCAGGGTGTCCGCAAAGTATGGACATACTGTTTGATCGCTAATATCTCTTTTCCCAAAACTTCATCCTACCCCCGGGCACCATTTTGTAGAGCTGGCTTCAAATTAGATTTACAGCATGGAGCGAATCACCCATCTCTCTTCATTACTGTAGAACTACGGGAGAAATATGAAACATATGGTGTCAATGTGGAAAAAGCTGCCGTCTCAAAATTTTTCAAAAAAATGTGAAATCTTGTGTAATGGGGTTTTATGGACGCTGAGTTACAGTGAAAAAATGGCCGTACCTCTTACCTGGCATAACTTTTCAGTGAAGCATCATAATAAGGTTGGGAACTTTACAATTAGAATCAGCAACTCTAATTAGCCTAGTGTAAAAATTTTTAGGCTGTTTTGTTTCCTTTCTGAGATAAAATATGCCCTTTTATGGCTTAAAACTCTCTTTGGAGTTTCCACCGTAATCCTACGTTCATACTGTGATTCTAAGATGAAGCTGGCTTTACAAAATGGTACCTGAAGCAAGGCATTTCTTGGGAAAAGAGATATCAACGATCAAACAGTGTATACATACTTACGGACACTTTGTATGTAAGAGATCTTTGTAGCATTCGATGCAGCTTCTTATTTCCTTTTACTAGGGTGATGTTTTTTTTGCAGCTCAGCCAAAGAATCTTTTCGAAAATTTTGCCATAGTCTTTTGCTATTTTTCCAATTTTTTCTAATAATTTCCTGAGGAACAATGGATAAACAATATTTCTCTTCCATAGCTTGTCTTCCAAAATTTTTCAACTTTTTTTCTCTGCTATCAAATCATTTTCGGCCAACTAAGACCTCAGAGAACATCATCCGGCGAGCAACTCGCATGCCTTTCGATGCAGCATTCTCTCCTCTTTCTAACGTACGTTTTTTGCTTCTAATTAGTAGAGCCTTCAGGGATAAAATTGAAACAATTTATGTTTTTAAAGCGTCGCTGTGCCTAGAGAATTCGGACGTTGTATCATAATAATCCAGAATTTCAAACTCATGACTCATTGATTGACACGATCATGTCTGAGACAGATTTGCTAGAATTTAATGGTCTTGTTGTGAATCTATCAGAAAATCATGACGAGTTGTGGGAGAGGGAAAACTGCTTTGTTTTGCTCTATCCAGTGATTGCTTCGACTTCTTCAAATCAGTATAAAAATCTAGAAAAAGAACGAAATTTGACCATGGCAAAAAGTATGGCATGACTTTGGTGATTTTTTGGGTGGTCGTTCAGTGCATTGCAACAGAAACATAAACCTCTGAGAACGGAAATATGCATTGAATGATGCCAAGATCTTCTATGAATCTTTGTTCTGCAAAATGGGGTTGTCCTTCAAGAACGCAAAAATCTTCCTACTCCATGGCTTAAGAGGAAGGAAGTAGTCTCACAATGTGAATACGGTACGGCCTAAACCAATTTATACTCACACTGATCAACGAGAACTAAGTTCGCGAAATATTGAAAAGCTCTTTTTACCGCAATGCCCTTTTATTGCGAGATGTACAATTCCATGACCATATGACGTGATTATGGATAAGATGAAAAGGCTTTTCCTGATCCTAACGGTCGTTTCACAACGATGCTCTTCCGTAAAAATATGATTGATACGAAGCGCTAATAACAGTTACATGTCGCGAAAACCGAAATCAATCCAACTGAGCTTTTACAGACTGAAAGCGTTAGTTGAGGCTTAAACTTGAAAAGGATTATGCGTTTTTCAAGAAAATTTTCTGCTCACCGCTGTTTCTGCCTCTCGCATAGTCCAATTTTATGACTTTTGCAGAGACAGTGATCAGCTCGCAAGTAGTATCAGAGAATAGGTGGAAGAGTAAAATTTTAGGAAACTGCTTCAAACTTGCTGTCTGTCTTCGCTATCTGCAGAGCTTAGGAGGAGAGTTATGGAAGTTCTTGGAGCAAATTTTGTAGCGCGAAAGCAAATATGTGAATTTCAAAACGTGAGCACAAAGAAGCCGTTACGAATGTCAAGATACATTAGACAATGAAAAGTGTTGGTTCCAACATGATTGACAATCACTACTTCATCTTAGCGCTGGATCAGATGTTCAATTTTTGATTGATAAAACGCTGGTCTCTAGTGATCTGGCAGAAACGAGTTCAATGCTGCGCTTTGACTCGGAGTTAACTCCGAGTTACGTTTTTCGAGCTGCGAGTTTCGTTTCTCAAACTCGAATTTTCCTTTGTTGGAAGCAAAAGCTTGGAAGCATGTTCCACTTATAGTCAGAGACAAGAGAGTTAAGTGCTATACGAGGCTCTTAAACTTTACCATACTCTAGCTTCTACTGTAGACTTTTATGTAGACTTACAGGCTCGCTAAATTATAAATTGCTTCAGACTTTAAACTTCCAGACTTACTGCTCAAAAGTTTCACGAGATAGGAGCGAACATGGAGCATGGGTCATGGCTGGCTGTCTGGGAGAACTGTTCGATAGCAGAAAAAGAAACACCACTTCAATGATACCCTCGCTCAAATTAAGAATGATTTGCATCAGATTACAAATGGCAGCAGTATTTCACTTACTCGCTGTCTTTTCTTAGTCAAAGGTGGGTTTGCCTTGTCCTCTTTCATCTACTGCTTACAAACAATGCCATAGCGACTTCTGAAATTCGAAGAATTCCATTTGAACAGCGTTTATTTTACTTGTAATTGAGCTAAGACTTGTTTGCTGCTAATCTTACTCACTCCGTGATCTCATCTTTTAATCGCTTGATATTTTCTTATTTAATACCATATAAAACAGCAAGCTACATAATGGCCCGTAGTAAAGCTCGATCAGTTGAGGTGAACTCAACTTATCCCATCAGTTCACCTTAGGTGAGGTGAACTGATCACCGTCCACGTTCCCATGCTATAAGATGGTCAAGTCAACTGATAGTTGACCATCTGTCCACCTGCCGCAGTCAACTCTTCCACATCAGTTCACGTTCAAGTCACCTCAACGTGAACGGATGCTAGAGTGATCCAAATAGTGTGTAGAAGAGGAGACGCAGACAAGAGTTGACTGCATCTAACATAAGTTGCTCCTGAGTAACTTACGATGCACACAACTTTGCCAAAAAATGCAGACAAAATCGGCGCAAAACTGCACAATACCGGCGCCCGAAAAGGGAAGGATCGATGAACAGCTGATTTTGGCGACAAAAGCAAGGATAAAAGTTTTCTTCTTTTTTTGCAGAGCAATCTTAGTTTCTTGTAAAAACTTTTTTGGAAGAGAATCTACTTATTTATTACGTTTTATTTATGTTCCAAAAATTTCAGTTTTTCATGAATTCTCCGTCAAAATATGTCAGTTTTGTTTTATCTGTCCATAAAGTGATATCCTTGTTAGCGGTCATCATCGATTTTTTTCGACAGTGGCCGCTATCAAAAATTGTCCGGCGATGCAGCAAAAGTTGTGGCGCTAGCCGGTGTCGAGCCACGACCGCGCACGTGTGATTCCAATCGCTTATCCGTTTGACCAGACCAGCTCAAATGGTTGATTTTTTGAGAACACATGTGGTTATCATGTCTAGGAAGCGATCCACATCCAAATCAATAGCTCACTGGATGCTGGACTGAAGCGCGATGACCTCAACTCCGGTCCGCGTTGAGAGAGATGCCCGGATGGGGGGTTTACTACGGGCCAATGGGTTCAAACTTTCGATATGGTGCGTGAAAAACACGCTCTTGACCTCAGAAAATTATGGGAAAACCGCATCTCGCATCATATGCCATTTTTGTAGAAGCCAAAATGCGTTATAAATTCATATACAAAAGAAGCCACAATTTTTTAACCTGCCGTCATAACAATTCTTTGAGCATTCCAGTGAGAAAACGAGAACTTTGCGTGTGGACCTGCCCACTTGGGTAAAAAATACAGTGTGTTCCAAAAGTAAATACGCACTCTTTAACCGTTAATAACTCACTTCTCACAAAGACTTTTGCTTAGCTTCAAGTGCTTTTGAAGGGCGGGCTTGAACTTGGATTCACAGTATGGAGCAAATCATTTAACTTTTTTTAATTAGTGCATCGACATGGTATAGAAGCGCCGATGTAAAATGGGCTATTTGAAATAAGTTTCCAAGAAATTCTGAAAAGTGGTGTAGCAATGTTTTCAGACATGCAATAACCCTAGAGCAAAAGGTCTTTGCAAATCTGATTTAACATTCGTTGGTTATCTTAAATGTTAGCATCAGTTTTGCGCACACCTACGTTGTTACTCCCGCTGGCTCCAGATCTCGTTCTATCTCCGATTACTATTACTTTTTAAAAGTCTTGAAGAGCCAATCTTTAGCAATGATGATCTCAAAAAGTTTGGGGTCGCTGCTTGATTTAGGCTGCGAACGGCTCAATTTTTGCAGGGTGTCCGTAAAGTATGGACATATTGTTTGATCGTTAATATCTCTTTTCCCAAAACTTCATCCTACCCCCAGGCACCATTTTGTAGAGCTGGCTTCAACTTAGATTTATAGCATGGAGCGAATCACCCATCTCTCTTCATTACTGTGGGACCACGGTAGAAACTTGAAACATATGGTGTCAATGTGGAAAAAGCTGCCGTTTCAAAAATTTTCAACAAAAAGTGTGAAATCTTGTGTAATAGGGTTTTTATGGACGCTGAGTTCAATACTCAACTATTCACAATATTGCGAAGCTTTCTAAACGGTGTAACCGCACCTTTTAGGAACAGTGAAAGAATGGCCGCTACCTCTTACCTGGCAGTACCTTTTCAGTGAAGCATCATAATAAGTTGCGAACTTTACAATTAGAATCAGCAACTCTAATTAGCATAGTGTAAAAATTTTTAGGCTGTTTTGTTTCCTTTCTGAGATAAAATATGCCCTTTCATGGCTTAAAACTCTCTTTGAAGTTTCCACCGTAATCCTACGGTAATGAAGAAAGATGGGTGATTCGCTTCATACTGTGATTCTAAGATGAAGCTGGCCCTACAAAATGGTACCTGAAGCAAAGCAAAAGATTTCTTGGGAAAAGAGATATCAACGATCAAACAGTGCATACATACTTTACGGACACCCTGTATGTAAGAGATTTTACAAGAGAAGGATACTAACTTAGACTCTCCTTCAGAGATGAGACACATGTGTTTAGAATCATTTTGGAGCGCTGATTCCAAATATGCTGTTCCTGGCTGCTTAGCTTTATTCGGAAGCGAGTTATGGCCTCTTTTCTAGGCAAAGTCTGCGTGCTCCTTGACCTACTGATGCTACGATGTCGACGTATAGGTGGTTTTTCAGCTGTATAATGCTCTGTTTCTACATCGAAAGGATTAATCTGATGCTAGTTCAGCATCCTAGTACTTTTTGTGAGCAGATTCTTATCTACACGCCGTCTCACGACATTCAGAAGTTTGTTAATTACTTACAACAGCAAGCCCATAACTCGCTTCGGAATAACGCTAAGCAGCTAGGAATAGCATATTTGGAATCAGCGTTCAAAACTGGTTTTAAATATAAGTGTCTCTTCTTAAAAGACGAGTCTAAGTTAGTATCCTTTCCTTGTTAGTAGCATTCGATACAGATTTTTATTTCCTTTTATTAGGATGATGTTTTTTTTGCAGCTCAGCCAAAGAATCTTTTCGAAATTTCTGCCATAGTCTTTTGCTATTTTTCAATTTTTTCTAATAATTTCCTGAAGAACAACGGATAGCCAATATTTCCCTTCCATAGCTTGTCTTCCAAAATTTTCCAAATTTTTTTTCTTCTATCAAATCATTTTCGGCCAACTAAGACCTCAGAGAGCATCAACCGGCGAGCAACTCGCATGCCTCTCGATGCAGCATTTTCTCCTCTTTCTGACGTACGTTTTTTGCTTTTAATTAGTAGAGCCTTCAAGGATAAAATTAAAACAATTTGCGTTTTCAAAGCGTCGCTGTGCCTGGAGAATCGGACGTTGTATCATAATAATCTAGATCTCAAACTCATGACTCATTGTTTGACACGATCATGTCTGAGACAGATTTGCTAGAATATAATGGTCGTGTTGAGAATTGTGGGAGAGGGAAAACTGCTTTGTTTTGCTCTATCCACTGATTGCTTCGACTTCTTTCTAAAATCAGTACAAAAAATCTAGAAAAAAAAACGAAACTTGACCATGGCAAAAAGCATGGCATCTTGATTTTGGTGATTTTTGGGTGCTCGTGCAATGCCATTGCAACAAAAACATGAGTCTTCAAAAGAGAATGGAAATATGCATCGAATAATACAAAGATCTTCTATGATCTTTGTTCTGCGACATGTGGCTGCCGTTCAAGGACGCGAAAATCTTGCTACTCCACGGCTCAAGAGGAAGGAAACAGTTTCACAAGGTGAATACGGTACGACCTAGACCAATTTACGTCACAGTGAGCCAACAAGAACTACAGTTCGCGTAATACTAAAAAGCTCTTTTTACCGCAATGCATGCGAGACATACAATTCCATGACCATATGACGTGATTATGGACAAGATGAAAAGGTTCCTGATCCTAGCGGTCATTTCACAGCGATGCTCTTCCGTAAAAATATGATTGTTACGAAGCGCTAATAATAGTCACATGTCGCGAAAACCGAAATCAATCCAACTGAGCTTTTACAGACTGAAAGCGTTAGCTGAGGCTTGAACTTGAAAAGGATTATGCGTTCTGCTCAATGCTTTCTTGATAGATGTGTCTGCCTCTCGCATAGTCCAATTTTATGACTTTTGCAGAGACAGTGATCAGCTCGCAAGTAGTATCAGAGAATAGGTGGAAGAGTAAAATTTTAGGAAACTGCTTCAAACTTGCTGTCTGTCTTCGCTATCTGCAAAGCTTTTCTGGGAGGAGAGTTATGAAAGTCCTTAGAGCAAATTTTGGAGCGCGAAAGCAAATTTATGGAGGATTATAAATCGTGAGCCCAAAGAAGCCGTTACTGCCAAGGTACATCGCACAATGAAAAGTTTTGGTTCCAACATAATTAACAATCAACACTTCATTCTAGCACTGGAGACCCCGCAGTTTTATCCTAATCAGACGTTCAATTTTTGATTGCTAAAACGCTTATGGCCCCTAGTTATCTGTCGGAAACGTTCAAAGCTGCGCTTTAACTCTGAGTTACGTTTTCGAGCTGCGAGTTTCGTTTCTCAAACTCGAATTTTCCTTTATTGGAAGCAAAAGCTTGGAAGCATCTTCCACTTATAGTCGGAGACAAGAGAGTTAAGTGCTATACGAGGCTCTTAAACTTTACCATACTCTAGCTTCTATTGTAGACTTTTATGTAGACTTACAGGCTCGCTAAATATAAATTGCTTCAAACTTTAAAATTCCAGACTTACTGCTCAAAAGTTTGACGAGATAGGAGCGAACATGGAGCATGGGTCATGGCTGGCTGTCTGGGAGAACTGTTCGCTAGGAGAAAAAGAAACACCACTTCAATGACACCCTCGCTCAAATTAAGATTGATTTGCATCAGATTACAAATGGCAGCAGTATTTCACTTACTCGCTGTCTTTTCTTAGTCAAAGGTGGGTCTGCCTTGTCCTCTTTCATCTACTGCTTACATACAATGCCATAGCGACTTCTGAAACCCGAAAAATTCCATTTGAACAGCTTTTATTTTACTTGTAATTGAGCTAAGACTTGTTTACTGCTAGTTTTACTCACTCCGTTATCTCATCTTTTAATCGCTTGGTATTTCCTTATTTAATACCACATAAAACAGCAAGCTACATGATGGGTTCAAACTTTCGATATGGTGCGTGAAAAACACGCTCTTGACTTCAGAAAATTATGGGAAAACCGCATCTCGCATCATATGCCATTTTTGTAGAAGCCAAAATGCGTTATAAGTTCATAATACAAAAAAGGTCACTATTTTTTAACCTGCCGTCACAACAATTTTTTGAGCATTCCAGTGAGAAAACGAGAACTTTGCGTGTGGACCTGCCCACTTGGGTAAAAAATACAGTGTGTTCCAAAAGTAAATACGCACTCTTTAACCGTTAATAACTCACTTTTCACAAAGGATTTTGCTCATCTTCAAGTGCTTTTGAGTAGGGCGGGCTTGAACTTGGATTCACAGTATGGAGCAAATCGCTTAACTTTTTCATTATTGCATCGACATGGTATAGAAGCGCCGATGTGAAATGGGCTATTTGAAATAAGTTTCCAAGAAATTCTGAAAAGTGGTGTAGCGATGTTTTCAGACATGCAATAACCCTACAGCAAAAGGTCTTTGCAAATCTGATTTAACATTCGTTGGTTATCTTAAATGTCAGCATCAGTTTTACGCACACCTACGTTGTTACTCCCGCTGGCTCCAGATCTCGTTCTATCTCCGATTACTATTACTTTTTGAAAGTCTTAAGGAGCCAATTTCTAGCAACGATGACTTCAAAAAGTTTGGGTCGCTGTTTGATTTAGCCTGCGAAGGCTCAATTTTTGCAGGGTGTCCGTTAAGTATGGACATACTGTTTGATCGTTGATATCTGTTTTCCCAAAAAATCTTTTGCCTTTCCTTCAGGCACCATTTTGTAGAGCTGGCTTCAACTTAGATTTACAGCATGGAGCAAATCACCCATCTCTCTTCATTACTGTAGGACTACGGTAGAAATATGAAACATATGGTGTCAATGTGGAAAAAGCTGCCGTCTCAAAATTTTTCAAAAAAATGTGAAATCTTGTGTAATGGGGTTTTATGGACGCTGAGTTACAGTGAAAAAATGGCCGCTACTTCTTACCTGGCATAACTTTTCAGTGAAGCATCATTATAAGTTGGGAACTTTACAATTAGAATCAGCAACTCTAATTAGCCTAGTGTAAAAATTTTAGGCTGTTTTGTTTCCTTTCTGAGATAAAATATGCCTTTTCATGGCTTAAAACTCTCTTTGGAGTTTCCACCGTAATCCTACGGTAATGAAGGGAGATGGGTGATTCGCTTCATACTGTGATTCTAAGATGAAGCTGGCCCTACAAAATGGTACCTGAAGCAACGCAAAAGACTTCTTGGGAAAAGAGATATCAACGATCAAACAGTGTTAACATACTTTACGGACACCCTGTATGTAAGAGATCTTACAAGGGAAGGATACTAACTTAGATTCTCCTCCAGAATTGAAACACATGTGTTTAGAATTACCTTGAACCGCTGATTCCCAGCATGCTGTTCCTGGCTGCTTAGCTTTATTCTGAAGCGAGTTATGGCCTCTTTTCTAGGCAAAGTTTGCGTGCTCCTTGACCTACTGATGCTACGATGTCGACGTATAGGTGGTTTTTCAACTGTATAATGCTCTCTTTTTATATCGAAAGGATTAATCTGATGCTAGTTCAGCATCCTAGCACTTTTTATGAGCAGATTCTTATCTACACGCCGTCTTACGACATTCAGAAGTTTGTTAATCACTCACAACAGCAAGCCCATAACTCGCTTCGGAATAACGCTAAGCAGCTAGGAATAGCATATTTGGAATCAGCGTTCAAAACTGGTTTTAAATATAAGTGTCTCTTCTTAAAAGACGAATCTAAGTTAGTATCCTTTCCTTGTTAGTAGCATTCGATGCAGCTTTTCATTTCCTTTTATTAGGATGGTGTTTTTTTGCAGCTCAGCCAAAGAATCTTTTCGAAATTTTTGCCATAGTCTTTTGCTATTTTTTCAATTTTTTCTAATAATTTCCTGAAGAACAATGGATAGGCAATATTTCCCTTCCGCCTTCCAAAATTTTAGAAATTTTTTTCTCTGCTATCAAATCATTTTCGCCCAACTAAGGCCTCAGAGAACTTCAACCGGCGAGCAACTCGCATGCCTTTCGATGCAGCATTTTTTCCTCTTTCTAACGTACGTTTTCTGGTTTTAATTAGTAGAGCCTTCACGGATAAAATTTAAACAATTTATGTTTTCAAAGCGTCGCTGTGCCTGGTGAATTCGGACGTTGTATCATAATAATCTAGAATTTCAAACTCATGACTCATTGTTTGACACGATCATGTCTGAGACAGATTTGCTAGAATTTAATGGTCTTGTTGAGAATCTATCAAAAAATCATGATGAGTTGTGGGAGAGGGAAAACTGCTTTATTTTGCTCTATCCATTGACTGCTTCGACTTCTTTCTAAAACCAGTATAAAAATCTAGAAAAAGAACGAAATTTGACCATGGCAAATAGTATGGCATGACTTTGGTGATTTTTTGAGTGCTCATTCAGTGCATTGCAACAGAAACATAAACCTCTGAGAGAAATATGCATCGAATGATGCCAAGATCTTCTATGAATCTTTGTTCTGCAAAATGGGGTTGTCGAGAACGCGAAAATCTTCCTACTCCACGGCTTAAGAGGAAGGAAATAGTCTTACAAGGTGAATACGGTACGGTTTAAACCAATTTATCCGTCACAGTGAGCCAACGAGAACTACAGTTCGCGTAATATTAAAAAGCTCTTTTTACCGCAATGCATGCGAGATATACAATTCCATGACCATATGACGTGATTATGGACAAGATGAAAAGGTTCCTGATCCTAGCGGTCATTTCACAACGATGCTCTTCCGTAAAAATATGATTGATACGAAGCGCTAATAATTGTCACATGTCGCGAAAACCGAAATCAATCCAACTGAGCTTTTACAGACTGAAAGCGTTGGTTGAGGTTTAAACTTGAAAAGGATTATGCGTTTTTCAAGAAAAGATGTGTCTGCCTCTCGCATAGTCCAATTTTATAACTTTCGCAGGGACAGTGATCAGCTCGCAAGTAGTATCAGAGAATAGGTGGAAGAGCAAAATTTTAGGAAACTGCTTCAAACTTGCTGTCTGTTAGCGCTATCTACAGAGCTTTTCTGGGAGGAG
Organism: Cylicocyclus nassatus; assembly: GCA_958299035.1. Lineage (NCBI taxonomy): Eukaryota > Metazoa > Nematoda > Chromadorea > Rhabditida > Strongylidae > Cylicocyclus > Cylicocyclus nassatus. The sequence goes on from CATQJL010000305.1 coordinate 10,646,239, forward strand.
AATTATGGAAGTTCTTGCAAATTCTGAGCGCGAAAGCAAAATTGTAAGAAGTTTTAAAACGTGATCCTAAAGAAGCCGTTACGAATGTCAAGGTACATCGCACAATGAAAAGTGTTGGTTCCAACATGATTGACAATCACCACTTCATCTTAGCGCTGAATTTCAGCGCAAAAATCAGATGTTCAATTTTTGATTGATAAAACGCTAGTCTCTAATAATCTGGCAGAAACGAGTTCAATGCTGCGCTTTGACTCGGAGTTAACTCCGAGTTACGTTTTTCGAGCTGCGAGTTTCGTTTCTCAAACTCGAAGTTTCTTTCTGTTACTTGGAATGACTGCCCACCCATAGTGGGAGACAGTGAGATTTTGATGCTATACAGGCCCCTAACTGGATTCAACTGTACTCTACCTTCTAATGTAGATTTTTATGTAGACTTACATGCTCGTTAGATTAGAAAATTCCAGATTTACTGCTCAAAAGTCTGACGAGATGACAGGGAACATGGAGTATGATGGCTGGCTTCCCGATAAAACTGTACGGTAGGAGGAAAAAAACAACGATTCAATGACATTTTTGCTCATGTAAAACTAAAACTGAATTTGCATCAGATTTCGGAAGCGCAGCAGTAATTCCGCTTACTCGCTGTTTTTTCTTAGTCAAAGTTGCTTTTGCCCTGTCCCTTTTATCTACTGCTACACACAATGCCAAAGGCGTAAAAAATTTCAAAAAAAAATCTCATGAAAAATTTCATTTGAACAGCGTTCTCTTACCTTGTAATTGTGCTAAGACTTGTTTGCTCCTAGTTTTACTCACCGCATCATATGCCATTTTTATGGAAGGTAAACCGCGTTACAAGTTCATATTATAAAGGCGAGACCACAGTTTACTCAGCTGAAGGAAAATCTTCGTTCAGACCTTGTTAAGAATTTGGACTGTCGCTACAGCAGTTATTTGCAAGCATTCCAGTGAGTTAACGAGAAACTTTGTGTGTATCCGCCCACTGGGGTAAAAAATACAGGGCGTCCCAAAAGTAAATACGCACTCTTTGACCGCTAATAACTCACTTACCACAAAGGCTTTTGCTTAGCCTCAAATGCAGTTAAGTAGGGCAGGCTTCAGCTTACAAGGAAAGGATTGCGATGACCGTGGCCCTTTGAAATGCGATATACCATAAGGTGCATCGCCAAAAGTTGGTTTCAAATCTGTGCTCGATATCTGCGAAACGTCCTTTTGGAGAAAGCCATAAACTTTTTTGCGGGATAATTGCGTACTTTTGAATAGTTAAAATCTCCAAATTTGTTCTAGTTTACCGTTTGAAGCTATTGAGGAGAGTGTTAAAAAAGTACTGTTATATTTGTACCAGTCTAAACCATATTCAGTATTTTAAAAGGAAAGAAGATTTTTTGTTGATGATTTTGAGCCTCTGCAGTGGCACAATTCATTCTTGAAAAATCGTAACTCCATCCATGTTGTAGTTTCACAGATATGGAAGGCTATTGAAGACAATAGTTGAGCCAGCACTAAAGGCGCATTTTTTGATATACAAAGCGAACCACTTAACTTTCTTCATTATTGCATAAACACGGTAGGAAAGCGCCAGTGTGAAATGGGCTATTTGAGAACAAATTTCCAAGAAAACTTGAATGGTGTAGCAATGTTTTCAGACATGCTAAATTTACTAGACGACTGTTAGCAAGGTTTCTCGAGCGTTTTAGATTGTTTAAACACATTCTTGAAAAACGCTGAGAACATGTTGTTGTGGTTTACTAATATAACTGAAAAAAAAGCTTTACGGTGAAATGAGAATGATCAGCGACTCAGCTCAACCTAATGATAAAGTTTCCACCTTGCTGAGAATCACTTCTGGGTAAAATTTTGCAAGTGACGGCTCAAAACTCCCTTTAAAGATCCTACCACAATCCTACAGCAATGAAGAAAGCTGAGTGATTTGCTCCATACTGTAAATCTAACAAGGAAAGGAAGGTCGGTCGAAGTGGCCTTTTGAAAAGTTATGCATACTATCTTGTAGAGCTTGGAGCGCTGATTCCAAATCTGCCTTCGCTATCTGCTGCGGGCTTCTGGGCGAGGAGTTACGAAAGTTTTTGTCAGTAAAAAGTTGATTGCAAGACTAGTGCAAAATCAGTGGTAACATTTCTTTCTAGGGCTTAACTGGTAGCCGGGTCACTCAGTGAAACAAAATATTTTTGTTTAAAATATACCGACTCGCTGCTGCTTCATTTGAACGTTAGGAAAAGGTCACAACTGATTTTTTAGTAATTTTGCACCGAAGTTTTTACTCACAAAAACCTTCATAACTCCTCGCCCAGAAGGCCGCAGCAGATAGCAAAGGTAGATTTGGAATCAGCGCTCCAAGCTCTACAAATCAGTATACATCACACCTCAAAAGGCCACTTCGACCAACCTTCCTCCCCTTGTAAGTTGAAGCCTGCTCTACTGAATGTTACTTACAGTCTGCTCCAATTGGGATCAGGCCGAACCGTCGGCGTAATTTGCGCGCTCGCAGCGCTAAGCGTTTGCGCTGCATATGCACGCTGTCGAAGAGAGCAAAAGATTGGAGAGAGAGTAGAGAAGCAGGCCGTGGGCGTGGCCGCAAAACCCTAGCAACGCGGACTCCCGCCATGTCAATTTTGGCCTGGTTAGGAATGGGGCAGACTGTAAAGGCAGTATCTCACCAAAATTTGGTTGCTGAGATTTTTGCGTTTTGCAAGCCTGTCGGACCCTGTCCAGCACTGTATGGGCTCAAAATCGCACGAAGTTCCCAAAAACCCCGTTTTGTGGAGGCCCGGAAGCAACGTGGAGGAGTTGTACCTTCCAACGTCAGCCTCAGCCACAGTAGCAGCAACAGAGGGGAGGTGGATGCCAAGTGGAGGGACATGTTCAAACGCATAAGGGGGGAGACCGAAGGAGTCTTCCGCGCGTACCAAATCGCTCCCCGCGTACCATTTTGAGCGAATTTTTCTCAGCGTGGAGGAGGTTTAATTGAGTGAGACTTGTTGCAATGGCCTATATAGAGCTCCCTATAACAGAATGTGTGAAATTCCGCGCGACCTCAACTTTGGTGAGACACTGCCTTTAAAGCTAAGCAAAAGACTTTGTGAAAAGAGAGTTGCTAAAAATTAAAAACTGTGCACTTACTTTTGAGACCCCCCCCCCCTATATTATACAAGTATCGTATATCATTATGAACAGAACATTAGATTCTATTAGGTTGTTGCAAAAATAATGTCCGTTTTTCTAGACCTATATTCCAAACAACTTTTTTCCCATCAGACTTTCTTTCTCGATATAGCATCTGCATATCATTGGAAAGCTCTCTTCATGTACTTTCTCATGGCGGTGAAATTAAGCTGCTATCTTCATTTGTGAGAATTTCACCAGCATTTTCCACATCCGCACTCAAAATCAGAATCTCATAGCTTCCACCTTCTTGACCACAATTCAGGAGTAAATAAACGAATTCTTCTGAAACCATAGCAAGTGTATTGAATGAAGATTATTTACCTACTGCGTGCTTATGTAGATTTGTGGAGAAATGTGGACTGAGAAATTGACGCGTCAAAATAGACACTCGCTGCTGGCATTCTATGGGTCAGAAATTTCTCATGATCAAGGCAATCGCCAAAGCTTCGCCCATTTCTGTAAGCTTGAAATTGGCACACCTTAACTACATTATTTGAAGAGAAACTTAGCTATTCAGTGCGCGAAGAGCTCCAAATTTTCATAATTAGGCACTTACAAGCCTACAACAAATAGGCTCAAAAGAGTGAACATTTTTGAATTTTTATCTTTTCTTTTCGCAGAACTCCTTCGTTGGAGTTTTTTCTACACACACCTATACTATTGGCCTGCGGCTACAAAATAGGCTAACTAGCAGACATAGGGACAAAGCTTGAAGGGAGTTGTAAGCTCTTGAAGACGAGGTTTTCAAGAGAAAAACTTTTAGTTCTCTGACGCATGGTTTTCTTCCCGTTTGCGATATCAGTATGAGCAAGGGCGCGCTAAGTTAAGAAAGGTTTGATGTTTCTGATGGTCTTGACTGCATTCAAAAATATGGAGACTGAACGAAGTTATAGCCTTCCAAAGTGAAAATTTGCAAAACGGACATTATTTTTGCAACAACCTAATATTTTGTCCGATCACCTTCCAATACCAATGCCAATATACGCTTAGTTACATATAAACAAAACGAATACATCGCATAGAGCTAAATGCATTTCTTCGCGACAAGAACATTGAAACACGCAAAGAATCTTCTGCTTATGTATCTTGATCAATCATATATTCGATCGTCCATAAAGTTCGCTCGCACAACTTTCAAAAATTCATAACTTGATTTTTTCAACCGATTTAACTACTTTTATTTTTGGATGAAAGAATAAATCATGCTTTTCTAATTATTTTACATATTTATCAAACAATATCTTATGCTATTTTAAATATCTTAAATATCTATCTTATTCTTTGAATATCTTATCTTGTTAGAGGCTTATTATTGGTCGTATATTGCATAGATAGGAGCGGCAGAAGAAAATTACTCGAATTCCAAATTTTCTGTGCAGGATCATAAAAAAATCTGAAATTTGCAATAAACATCGGAACAGTCGGTATCATAGGTTTTATTGCCTGCTAGCAAAGGTTGCGATAAAAAAAATGCCAAAATGAATCAAACTTGCCTTTTTGTAATACTAGCTCGAAAATCATAACTTTTCGTAGGAATGTTAAATCAGCACAAACTTTGCACAGTTAGAAAGAGCAAGAACCTATAATACCAACTACTCCTATTTTAGTTGCAAATTTTAGATTTTTTATGGCACTACACAGAAAATTCGATTTTTGAGTAATTTCCTTTTACCACTCTTATCTATGCAAGGATGACCGTGAGTAAGCATCTAAGATGTCATTATAAAGAGCATGACTTCTCCTTCATACAAAATAAAAGCAGTAGGGTCGGTAGGAAAAATCAGAAGTTATGTATTTTCGAAAATTGTGCGGACGAACTTTTGAGACGACTTAATATATGAGAATGAAGCGGTAGACGAGAAATATCAAAAATTAGCTCTCCGTATCTTTGCGAAAAAGAAGATTTAGGCTATACTAAGCGCAGTGGACATGTGTACTGAGAATAGTGAATTGAGTTTATTTTTCTTGCTAGCCGCTTAAACAAACTATAAGAACTAGAAACTCATAAATAAGCGAACTGAAAGAATTGTTGAAATGATAAAATAATCACTGGTACCACACAATTGTCACCTAATACAACTTACTGCAAATATTAAGAAACTCACATCGTACCGCGAAATCAAATCCGCACGAACTTACACAACAAGTACCTACACATGTACTTTGATCTACTTTTCCGCCCTCGTGAATCTGTACAGTAACTTCCGCTTAATAACCAGTGAAAGTGGTCTTTTGAAATCCCTACCATTGTGGAAGCTGTGATCAAATCCAATTTTTGAAAAATTGAATAGATTGATTTTATAACTCCACCCACACTGCATAGTCTTTTCGTACTCTAACAAGTATAAAAGCGTTCGCTGGGTATGGCTCATCACTTGAAATATGCTGATTCGCTGTCTTGTTGTTGTGAGTTGGCTTCAGTGTTTTCATGAACAAAGTGAAAAGTATTGCATATTTCAGTTCTCCCTTACCCATGTCGTTGGAAGTTATCATGTCACATGTGGTGGTACACATATATATTCCAATCTTGGACGTTATTGTTGCAACAGACGCGGCGGTGTAGACACCTCCAATCTAATGTTGAAGGATAGAAAAAATCTCGAGGCAGTGTTCTCAGAATGCTCAGCATCACAAACAATATGTCGCGTGGTCAGTAAGCTTTGCACATTTCTGACATCCTTTTATCTTACAAAACCGCCAGATACTAAATCTATGTCGTTTCAACTTTTTTACCACCAGAACTAACAAAAAGAATTTGGATTAGACCGACTATATCATCAGTATAAATGACAAAAAAAGGATTTGGCGTTTTCAATACCCTCTGCGGACATGCATCGAGCGCATTCTACTTCATAGTCAACTACTGAATGCAGTGCGAGCCTATTACAATGACTTACGGGGATCAGCCTACTAACAAATCAGTGCTTTTATCCTACAAGATTACTCTGGTACCCATTTACCGGTCCCGGGAAGTAGAGGGCTTGCTTGGCCCAGAGGCGGGATCGAACCTGGTTCCCATCTGGTCATAGCGGCGCTTCATACCACTACCCACTAGTCCCCCATTCCATAAGTATCATGCTAAATGTTGTCTTTCTATGCAGATCTTATCATATGCCAATGGATTTGAATCCGATTATAATATCTATTATCTCAGACCCACCATTGCAATCTCACGACAAAGGGTGAGTTGTTGACAATGGCTCTTGCTGCTCAATCTTCGCGGAGTAAATTCAATCTCGGTGACCTTGATGAACTCGTGAAGGCCAAAAGCTATACATTTCTGGCCGCGCTTGACTCGTGGGTTATGCTAGCTCTGCTCAACTTTTCCAAGTCAAAGAACTGATTTTAGAGATATCAAAGGAGAAAACCTTGCGGGTCTTTTTAGAAGCAAATCTGTTTTGTACACAGTTTCGGTGAACGGGGCGGATGTGACTGTGGACGAAATAAAGACTGAAAAAGGAGAATGGTTGTATACAGTGTGCCAGGTGAGATAAAAACAGTAAGATAGACCTAGTTACATCCGAGCTTTTAGCAGAAGTGTGACTTTCACTCAAGATTCGTTTCAATATTGGGCTCACATTTTTAGAACTCCTAATTGATTAGAGCGTCCGGACAAATTGAGGGTGCTGGGTTTTTGTAGCGATGTTGAAGTAAGCCCCTACTTGAGCGACTGAAGTTCGAAGCAAAAAAGGGGGTCTAGCACGCTTGAAATTTGCTCCGAAATTGGCCCGGATCTTAGGGTAGGCCCAGAAGCCGCTCGCACAGCGATTTCGAACTGCAAGGCCAGAGCAGACATAGCGCGCACAGTCATGAGCGCATGGTCCCGCAACGACTCTGCGTCTCAACCTTGGCAGGCGTCTCGTACTCACGCGGGCCTACCGTAAGTTCCGGGCTACTTTCGGGGCAAATTTTTGGCTTGCTAGACCCTCTTTTCTCCCCGAACTTCAGTTGTCGCTTGAGTAGGGGGTCTACTTTAACATCGTTAAAAAACCCGGCACTCCCACTTTGGCGGAACACTGCCTTCAAAAGTTGAAAACAACATTTTAGGCAGTCAAATATGCGACATATTTTGGATGCGATTACGAAACCACGGTAAGAGGCCGCATGCTCGTTTGCACGTTCGAGAAACTAGAGCAGCGGAAATGTTAAAACTTCGGTCACACCGGCGAAAAGCATAACAACTAGCTGGCTGTTGAAATTGTGCGGTTTTTGATTAGGTGTAGCATATCTCTTTGGAATAAAGAGTGCTGATCTGTTTCCATTATGTAACCTCCGCAAATGGTTTTATTTATGAAAGCAACAACCTTTTTACTCACTCAAATACTGAGCTTAGTAAAAGGAATGAGAATGATTTGATAATTTCCTCGTGTTGGGTACAAAACATCTCCTTTTTGAAATTCAGTTACCAAAGCTCTTTTCAAAGATAATCTTTGGGAACTTGATAAGTGACGTTACAATCTACAAAGCTTTGGCGTTTTCACTACATACTTCAAACTCCTTGCAGCGGTAGTAGAAAAGGTTTTCTAGGAGAAAATCGTCAGACATCATCTACTAGAAGCCCTCCACTTTGAGAAACCAACTACTTGTTCGAGATGTAATACATAGAACTGCACAAGCACTGCTCTTGTCCAGTCTACAGTTGGCTTAGTACTGCTAACCTTGTATTACATTTAACCAAACTGATTCACGAAGATTCTTTGCCAAACGTAAGGACCCAATTCGGCGCCTATTCTCGATGTACAGAGCGAAAGTTTCGTGCTTGCAGCACTTATAATTTTTGCAGCTTGAAATTATCAGGCTGTTAACCAAGTTTCGCAATTGAGTCCGTAACTTTTCGCTTTTTGATATGGCGCTCTCATTTTTTGTCATTTATAGGATGCCGTGTAAGCTACATACTGGCACAAACCGCTCGCTTTTTTTTTCAATGACTAAGGGGCCTGAACCTCAAATTCGCCGATATTTTGCATAACGCGTTTATTTGACCTGCCAAACACGAATATCACATTCATTTGTCAAACTAGCGCCTCTTTCTTCATTTAGGGTGGGACCTCATACCGTAAACCTACAGTAATCTTATAAAAAAAAGCCCCTACCATGCAAATTAGTATCGTTTTTGTGATCAGCATGTCAGATAACTCCTTTTAGAGAAGTTTCAACCAAATTTTTAGTGAGCTATGGTTTTTCCCTTATACCACATGCCTTCCCGTAATCCTAACCGCAACTTCGCAATTTGGCGCAACACTTGTAGCTTATGTCATAACCTACATAACGGCAAAATTTGAGCACTCATATTCAGTGAGAGAAAAGTTATAAAAGAGTACAAAACTTCATTAATAACTAATATAACGGCGGGTCATCTTCGTGCTGAGAATTCATCGTTCACAAATTTCTTCAAATCACATCTTAAAGGCACCGTCCACCCAAAGCGAGGTTGATGAGATTTCGGTGGCATACTAGTGTGGGCCCCCACACTAGGCGAACCCCCAAGTAGCGCCGCAAAATACTCCTTCCGAAGCGAGAAATCCGCTCCGGAAGGGACGTAACCGGAGGTGGTCACTCTGCCCACTTTGCAGGCGCGCTGATATACGCAGGGCGTCATTAGCAAACTAGTCATGGGCAATTGTGTAATCGATTAGGAGTATTAGGAAATGTTTGCCCCGGTCTTGATCCAGGCCCCGTGTATTTAGCACATTCACACAGAAAGCAGTGAAAGCAAGTGTTTTAGCACACAGAAATGCGTGATAGTTTATTGCAATGATCCATTAGTCATGTAGACGGCGTCAACGATCATTTTGACTACAAATACTTTTCAATTTGATGTACATTGCAATGAAAAAACTCACGTCGCATGTTCATCTCGTTTTATTGAGCACAAGCGTCGTCCATAAAGAAAGATCATGTCATGTTGACATCAAGAAAAACAGCTATGCCATGTTTATATCAAGAAAAACAGCTATGCCGGATGCTGATAATGGCTATAATCGGAAAAACAACTTTGTCGTAAATTTGGTCATGAGTGAATAAAAAATGAACAGTTGAGAATACAAGTACAGGAAATAACACTAGGAAAACTGCGATTAGTCGCCTACGACGAGGCAGCGTACTGCGCTGTGCGTGTAGTCTCTCCAACGGTGCGCCTGCAAAGTGGGCGGAGTGACCACCTCCGGTTACGTCCCTTCCGGAGCGGATTTCTCGCTTCGGAAGAAGTATTTTGCGGCGCTACTTGGGGGTTCGCCTAGTGTGGGAGCCCACACTAGTATGCCACCGAAATCTCATCAACCTCGCTTTGGGTGGACGGTGCCTTTAAAGGGTATTTCCTATTACATCTTCAGCAAGCACTGCATATATTTTAAAAGTAATTCGCTCCTTTCTCTGCTGACTTTGAGGCACTAGAGTACAGAGGAAAATCCCACACTCGTTTTGTCTTTTCAATGTGTGGGACCAGAAAATGAATGAAGTTTTAAAAGAATTAAACCTCATAAAAATAGTCGAAGAAGAGTCTTCGAACGATATGAGCGATCTTCATAAAAAGTGATAAACGGGTAGGACTTTTGAAACAACCTGTGTCTGCTTTTGGGTTGGCAAAAAATGTAGAAGATTCCTAGATTTAAAGAAGAGAGCAAAGGTTTGTTTGTGTCCATTTCCTCGGTGATTCTTACAAATAGATTTTACATGACACAAGTGCAGTCGAGTTCACTCTTTATTAGAGTATACCTAGTTCCGCGCGGGCCTGTCAATAAACTATGATAAAGCTCACCTGTTTGTGTACAAGATGACCTCGTCCCCTTTTCTGGGTACCCTTTTTAGACCCCTCTTCCCCCTCTTTTTAGACCCGAAGTGGTCCAAAACCCCACTATTCCCGCTCGCAATATAAAGTAAGATTGCTTGAGATGATCGACAATGCTCTCATCTACGATCTCGGGTTTAAATGGAAATCTTATACAAGAAAATTCACTTCTACAATTTGATGTAGCATTCCTTCAGTAGTATTCTTGTACAATCAAATGTTAGAAACTTTCAAAGTAATCGATACCATTCAAAGTCAATACACATTCATAATGTTGGAAGCAGCAAATGCTTGGTAACAAAAAGAAAAAGAGAAAAGAAAGCTTGAGATGGCCACTTATTGTTAGACCCCAATATTTTTGTTGAGTTCGAAACGGCACAGCGATCTTTTTAGGAAAAAATTAATCAGCATAAAACAACATTTTCAAAAGTAACAGCACTAAGCAGAAATCCATCTACGTTCTGGATTTTTCAGATACAAAATGGGGAAAATAGCTTGGGTGAATAGATGGTGGACCTACTGTTTTTCGTTCAAAAAGGCACTTACACTTTCTACTGGAAAAGTGTAACATGTAAGACAAAATTTGAACTATTCAGCAGGAAAATTTTAACCATTTTTCAGAACCACAGAAATAAGAATATCGTTTACATGACTAGGTTTTGGATCATCCCTCAAACAAGAAAGGGCGAGAAAGCTCAGATTGATAGATGGTTGGGCATGCCCAATTTTTGTTTAGTGAGGAACTACCATGCCCGCTTTACTAAATGAGTCTGCTATCTATATTTGAATATGAAAATTGTCAGTTTGGAGGGTATGCGCGTTATAGAAACGAGCGTTGCTCAACCAAATGAGCTGACATTTTGCGCACACATACATTTTACGACGATCTGTTGGGCCCTTCTATCGATTTATAAGTTTGTTTGGGTTTTTCTAAGGATGAAAGCTTATCATGTTCAACCAAGCTTTTTTCCATGGTCACTAAAAGAGGCGTTTAAGTCTCATCACCTCAGGATCACGATGGTGTGCTGTCGAAGTGGAGTGTCCTAGGGAATAATCCATGACATGGAAGAGGGAGGGGGGGGGGGGGACTTCCAGTGCAGTAATCTTGCTGACAATCTATAGCATTTCAGCCATTGAACAGTGGCCGGGGCTGGACTGAGAAGTCAACTGGTTTGAAATGAAACCTGAAATCCTCCACAAAAAGACATTCAACGGTCTGCAAAAATTATAGCATCAAGCAGAGATTCATTTACAAGAACAATGGAGTTTTTGGATCAATCCTAAAAGATGGAAAAAGATCTCAGAATGATAGATAATTAAGTCTTATGTTTGTTGTGAGAAGCACTACCATATCACTACCCTACCGACTTCCTACTCAATGGATATGATTGCAAGACCTGAATTACTCAGCAAAATCATTTTCAAGAATCACGACATACATCAGGAATATTTATGAGATTTGGAAAATTTGAGCGTCTGGAGTTTTCGGCTTGTTCCTCAAATGTACATAAGGGGGCAAAATTTGAACTTGTAGAGATTGCTTATCTCTTTGTTTTCGCTGACAGTATAGTGCTCTTCTAAGTAATCTGGGAGCATGTTTCTTAGGCTCCCGCCAGAGTGCCGAAGTTATGCCACCGCTACGCCAGCATTTCGATCGATGCACGTGCATTTCGTTGGGGCGGGGCTAGCTGACGTCCCCAACGAAATACACGTGTATCGATCGAAATGCTGGCGTAGCGCTGGCATAACTTCGGCACTCTGGCGGGAGCCTTACAGTCTAAGTGAGCGCTCTATTTAGCAGTGTCAAGTTTATGCTGATCGAAATTTTCTACAGTGCTGGCCATAGCTGCAAAGCCACCCTAGAAATCACTGTAATTTTGACTTCCCTTGTCGATTTTGACCGTAGATAAATTGAAAAATTCGAAAAAACGGGTTCCGAGGGCTGGCCGCAGCTATAAAGTCACCTTCCATTTTCGGTCACTACTACACTCTTTGAATCTAAAAATTTTTTACATGTACAACATCGAAAGATGAAGCATTTTTTATACCCGGGAGCTGTCCCCTTTTATAAAGAAGATTCATACAGCATTTTTTGCTTCAAAAAGCATAAAAAATTATAGTGTAAAAAAAACTGCCTTTTCAACGAATTTTCAAGCACTAGTTTGACTTGGAAGAAAGCTCTAGGGCCTCGCTTAACCTTTGCAATGAATACGGTGAAAAGCGCTGCAGTCCACATTGCGTAATCGCTGATATTGATAAACAAGCCTCACCTTACCGAGGTGTAATCGCGCTTCATCTAACAAGGGAAGGATACTTGGTCGAAGTGGCGTTTCCATATAAAATATAAATTGTCTTATAGAGCATAAAACGCTGATTCCAACTATGCTTCCCATATCTGCAGAGCGCTTTTGTGAGGGGAGTTTTGGGATTTTTTTTTTCAGATAAGAATTCAATAGTTGGCTAAGGTAAAAACAGGCGATGAGATCTTTTCGGCGCTTGAAAGGATTAATGACTGAAATGAGTTTGTTAGAATGAAGGTTTTGGTTGCATAAAAGGTCCTGGAATGATATCCACGAAAGTCCCCGCGAAATGGGCTTTTCGTGCGAATAAAATGGACTTAGCCTATGCGGTGCGATAAGATATCGCATCCGCGAATCCATTCATTCCACACAAAACTTCTTCAGCAACCCTTTCTCCAACTTGTCTCAACCTGTTTGCTCACTCTTGCAAACTCATTTCCACCAAGTGGTTGATGTCTGACTAGGCTGACCTAATAGTACAATGTCAGTCACGTGGATTTTTTATTCTTTCCCATTTCGTTACTCACAAAATACCATTTATTATCGATGACTATGCTCTAAATTACCTCCAAGAATAAAATTCATATAATATCGGCCTTCGCCTTTCGAGACTTCTATGGATCTGCATCAAATTAAATTCGTATGTAGAGCTTTCTGCGGAACGCAAACTTTGGCTGGACTTTCACTACAACCTGTGAACCAAAATGCTTATCTTATAGAAAACCTTGTATTACACTACAACTCAAAAGGTTTTTAAGTCGGAAACACTACGAATCTGCAAAAGATGGCTTTGCTAATTTTCTACTTTAGCTCTTCTTTGTCTCTCAACACTAATGTTTATATCTCTAAGTAGTAGAATGTATGGACTACTGCTACTAGGAAATTTTTCACAAAAATTTTCTTGCTAGCTAGCGCCACTTCAGTTCTTGCGACCAAACACAATATCGCGTTTGAAATGCCGTCTTTGGGGTTCGGTTCTGCGAGATTAGTCAAAAGATAGTTTCTGAGTAATTATATTGGAACGCAAATCTTTTTATTTTTAGATACAGATCATAAATTTAGTTTTGGTTGATGATTTGAAGAGTTAACAAACTTTACTTGATTTGTATAGGAATTTTCGCATCGATCTAATATTTCGAAGCATTTGAGTTTGTCAGCGTTTATTTTGGTGAGTTTAACCTTCTTCCATGATTTTTATAGCTTTGTATAAAATTAGAAAGAAACACTTATTTCAGACTTCATAAAAGACATGTAATTTTTTCCACCCACTTGCTACCTTAGAATGGGCTAAGGAACACATCCTCAAAAAATCGCCATCAAAATTTTGCAAAAAGGTCAAAAATGGACTTAGTCCCAGCTCACCTTGCTGCTGGGAGTAAAATGGGCTTTCAAGTCCATTTAAAATGGAGGTAAATCCCATTTTGTCCCATTCTAAATGGACTTATGACGTCATCTTTCGCAAGCGAGAGCTCAGGTAGGGTTGATCATTTTTATTTCACCGCTTTGCCGTGGTTGCGATGGGATGAAAATTTTTGGATAACGCGAGCGAAAGCAGATTCCGACCATTCTTCACCCGAACGAATAAAACTGGGTTTGAAAGTCCATTTTCCTCCATTATGGACTTTCGTGGATATCATTCCTGGTTGTAATCATGGCCCCATCTGAGCTCACGGATCAAAATTTTGAATGCTTTTATTGCAGCTGCGTTTTCGAATTTTTGTACCAAAAAACCTTTATAACTTCTCTCGCAGAAGCGCTTTGCAGATGAGGAAAGCAGATTTGGTATCAGCGTTGCCTGCTCCATAAGGGAGTGTACATTTCATATGAAAAGGTCACTTCGACCAAGTATCCTTTCCTTGTAAGGGGCAAAACTGGATTTCTGTAGCGCGAAAACTTCTGGGCCGGTAGTAAACCTGTCGAAACGCGCAGCTCAAACTCAGAGTTAACTCTGAGTTAACGCGCACCTTTCGGGGACCATTAACACCTGCATAAGCAAACCAAATTGGGGAAAGGGTTATATGGCAGGATACCCCGCAAGACGTACTTTAAGGATACCCCGCAAGACGTACTTTACGCCAAGTATGGAAACGTAGCGTAATTTGTTCCACGCGAGAGCTACGCGAGTTAACGCGCAGCTCAGCTGAGTTTGGTGCGCGTTTCAGGCTCGCGCGAAACTCGGAGTTAACTCCGAGTTTCGTGAGAGAAAGAGAAATAGTGCGTAAGCGCAGAGGTCCAGAAAAAAGTCCTCCGGGGTAGATTTTGCTCCGAGTTTCATGAAGCATGATGGGGGGTATCATGGTGCACCGTTGAACACAAAAATTTGAAATTTTGTAAAATTTTGGTCCCGGGGGTTATCCGATGGGCTGATCACGAATCCGATGCTCATTTTTCGCCATTCGCCCACATAAGGGAGTTACGGTAGGGATACGGTAGTTAGACGAAAATCACGAAATTGCCTGAAACTTGGCACATTGAGGTTATTTGGCACGCTGATAACGAATATGATAGTTATTTTTCGCCATTCGCCCACAAAGCGAGGTTACGGTAAGTATTTGGGCGAGATTCAAGCAGTTGACTGAAACTTGGTCTTGCGGGCTTATTCGCTGCGCTATTTCGGATGTGGTAATCATTTTTCATCGCGGAGAGATAGAGCAGGGTTACTGTAGGAATTTGGTGAAAGCCAAAGTCCCATAACAGATTTAAAATTGGTTGGCTCAGTGGCGTTACGCGGTGTGTTGTTTACGATTACACTGCGCGTTTTTCACTACAGCGGTTTATAGCGGAGAAGAGATACGGTAGACTACCCAAAACCACAGGATTTCATGAAAGTTGGCTTCGTTAATTCCGCACGTTAATCAGGAATATCATAATCGCTTGAAAATACCTTTTTAAAAGGATTGTCGATGGATTTACGGTAAACGGATAAAAAAAATCTCACTTAGAACTTTTTTCAGGGGAAGTTTAGCTAAATACTTAGTTACCAGTGACGGTCGAAGGATTTTCGTTCGGGAGGAGGGGAACAAAAAATTTTCAAGTGAAGGTGCATGGCGACAATTTTTCGGGGTGCTTCTTAACATTTTTTGCTGGCCCATACCCCTAAATTATAGGAAAAGGGAGCTTGTCAGCAGCTACGCCCCCACAAAATTTTTTTACAAGGCTAATTTGAATTTTAAGAAAAAATTTTATTATTTACAAGAACAAACAAGTCATTTGACATTTTTATAACACAGTAAGTAAATTTGCAAAAATTTCGCGACCCATCCCAGGGAGAGGGAAGCCTCCCCTTCGGTCCGCCACTGTTAGATACTTACTATTTCTTCTTACTGCAGGATTATGCGATGGGGCTGCAGTAGATGTAGTGAAATAAACTTACTGAACTGCTCTTAAAAATTCGCCACTGAGTTCATTTGGCATTGCAATGAGGATTATTACGGTGGGCATATACGGAAGAGCGGCAAAAATCCCAGGTCGAGTTGAACTTTCTTAGCAAAAAAGTGATGAAACCAGGGCGTGTTTCTTGAATTATTTCTTTTTTATTGTGTCAACAGAAACCTCGAGAAAAATTTTTCGAAATTTGCTACATTATTCAGAGGCCTTTTGGAATTCTAACAGTCGATTTACGAATGACCTGTAGACTTTGTTTACTACTTGAAGCCTATTTTCCTAAAATAATGGTCTATTTCAAGATTACAAATTATAGATCATTCGAAAAATTTGGAAACTAACAGACTTTCGAATTTTATCAAGTATAATAGCATATCAAAATATGGTGGGAGGGGAGGGGGACGGATTGTTAGGTTACTGTCTATGTCCATGTTTTATCCTGCTACTTTTTTGAGAATCTTTAGGATATATTATGGCTAGGCACCAGTAGCGGATTGAAGGGGGCGGGGGGCGAAACTTGCCTACTTGGTTATAAAAATGTGCAAATAACTTGTTCATTTTTGTAAACAATCAAAATAATTTTTAGAATTCTTTAAAAATGCAAATTAGCCTTGTAAATGAATTTTTGGGGGCTTTAGACCCGCAAGAATTTTGAGACGCACCTCAAAAAAATTCAGAGAGCGTGGCTAACGCCACGCACCTTTATTTGAAAAATTTTTTTGCCGCCCCCCCCCCTCGGAACCGCTCTGAGACCGCCACTGCTAGGCACCTCATAGGCAAGCCTAACGCCTTCCACGTGTCTTGACATGTGAGATCTTGATTAAGTGGATTCACTAAGCAGTTGTGGCAATTGTGAAATAGTGGTGTTTTAGCTTAGCGGTCTAGAAGTAGGCACTTTGCGCTAAGCAACGGAAGTTCGAGACCCGCCTTGATCGGAGCGTTTTGCGATGAAGCGTGTGGCGGCTCCTCAACAACTAGAGCGGATCCTCAAGTAGCAGAACGAAACTCCGAGTTTCAGAGACGAAACTCGCAGTTGACTCAAAGTAAAAAAAACGAAACTCAGAGTTAACTCTGAGTTAACGCGCAGCTCTAAACTCGGAGTTTCGGCCAGATTACTACCGGCCCTGATTGGAAGTTGACAGTTTATTTGCATAGAGACTAACTTATGCAGAAGCGGTCGAAAATCTTACAAGACGTGTTTGCGGCATTTTATAAAGCTTTATCTGCAGTTCGATTGTACGCAGTAAAGCATATATGGCTTCAAATTTCACACCTTTGTGCTCCTCATTAAGTACAGGGTGTCCCAAAAGCTTTGAGCCTAACTTTCCAACGTAGTAACTTTGTTAGTATTCCTCGCTTTTCAATCAAATTTTGCGTCTGAGTACTCCGTCTAGTTTTTAGTATTCCTTAAGAAATTCGTACCATTTGCGCTGTACATTCTCAAAATATTGTTTTTGGAGCAAACAATACTACGATTTTGAGGGCAACCCAAAGTCAATGTACTTTTTACTCAGACATCTATAGCTCTTTTGCGTTTGAAGCTCTTGCGGAATTTTGGATTGCATATTGTAGAGCTAGCTTCACTCTACGTCTACAGTGCAAAACTAATCAGTGGTCTCTATTCATTGATGCAGGGTTAAGGCACAAACACTTAGAGTAGTGCCGTGTCAATAAGAAGAAAAAGTTCTCAGAAACAAAAATCCGAGAAAGCTGAAATCTCCATCACCAATTTAGTTTAAGTCACTAATCCCAGCTGTAAGCTCTACATTCTTTACTGAAATATCATTCTAAAGGTCATTTCATGCACGCCAAAATTGCTGTTTTCTTGATGTTCTCAAAAACTTGATTGCTACATTTTAACATTTTTGTTAATTCTCACAGACGTGCTTCTCAGTCCAACGTGTTTCTAATCGCCGGCTCAAAAGCCTTTGAATTTTCTTTGTGAATAGTCATAGAAAGCAAGGCTTGCTCTGTTTTTCACTAAATTTTGGGCAGTCTGGAACGCTTGCTTCAGAAGGTGTGACATTCTTGACGTCAACTATCTGTCAGCCACGATGCATGCGTCTCGCAAGAGTGTGAAGGCTCGTGTGGAGGCCAAATAAGGGTTTATTGAAGGCTGAGTGTACCCATGTTATTTTGTAGGTTCTTCACAAGATTCCTGCTAAATTTCATGTGACAGTGAACTCCAGTGGCCGTATTCATCAACGAACCCTTGAGGTTAAAAGTTACCTCAGCTAGCATTTTAGTTTATAACCCGTATTCACAACATGACCGCAATGAAATTTTCTCGTGGGTTAAGTCTACCTTGAGGTAGAAATGAACCTTCAAACGCATAAACCCGTATTCATCATTCTACCTTGAGGTTAAAATCTACCTCAATCATCATTTTTCCATCAACTTTCTATTATGCTTTCAAGGTAAAATTTAACCCTGGGATAGCTAGGGTTAAAATTTACCTTGACTTTGCACATAAGAGTTGAACTCTTTCTAAGGACCTTTTTAATTCTTACGCAACCGTTTTCAAAGACAAACATATCTATATCTATAGTGAGTTTCAACTCAGTTTAGGCGGAAATTAAACTGGCGGGAGTCCGCTTCGCAAGGACTCGCGCCACTTGCAGTCTGCATATTTTCATTCTAATCTGTCTCGCTGAGCCAGTGACATTGCAGACGCGCTGCTCCATTTGAATATTTCGTCTACACCGGGTTTTAAGAGACTGTAAAACTAGCTCAAATTTTACTTGTTTACTTAGTCTCATTCCTTACCCCTAATCAAGGTTTTCAAGGCTCTAAAAGTCATTTAAAGACAATTAATAGGCGAAGCGTCGAACCATTCGACAGATACGCATCGATGATTTGAGCTTCAAGCGAGCTCCTTTCTTCGGAAAAATACTTGTGGCCGTCAATACAGCCAAGCTTCACTAATGAGAACCATGCTGTTTGACTTTCTAAACTTAATGTTTGGTTCCTTTTCAAGCGGTCAGTAAGCGATCTTCCAGAACTTTACAGGCGAACGAAAGGTGATTTTTGCGTGTAGCAAGTTTCTTGTGGTTGAAAGCATAGAATGCTTTTGAGATTCTAAGGAGATGTTTGGTCGGGTAGTTTCTAAATTGCTTTTGCCCATTTCAGGCTTTAAAGAAGGCGAATCATTGCTGAAACGTAGATAATAACCGCCAATTTCAGCCGTAGCTAGAACGGAATCGATACAGTACTTAACAAATAATAAAGTTTGTCAAAGGCAGTGGCTCGGCAAGTCCTCAACCTGTGGTTTTTTTGCTCATCTGGGGTAAATTTTGAGATGTTTGATTTTGCCGAGCCACTGCCTTCAAAGACACCATGTGAGACTTTTGCAACCCCAAAATATGTAACTTGAGACATCAGGCCAGTGCACACCTTTCCTCTTAGATAATGCACTGATGATATACTTCTTGAAGCTTTAAGCAGAATCTTTCCCAGACGGTAAACTAGCACAAGAAAGTGTCTCACGCCAGTGCTTTCGCCTGTTCAATAGAGAGGCTTCTTAAGACTTTGGAAAATAAACTTTGTTAAATCACACCCTTTTCCTCAGTAATCTCTTGAGAATCTTAGACAGCTTCTACAGAGGAAATCTGTATCTTGAAAAGTATTCGGTTGTCTCCTTTAAAAAACTAATGTCCGTCTCGGAATTAAACCGCAATAAGTCATGCACTTCTCAATTTCAAGTTTCAAAATACCATTCGATATAACAAAGCAAGCTCTACAAGATGGCAGTCTTGCTTTTGCACCTGCTTTGATCCACCTCAAGTTTCAAGCCAAAAACTAAAAAGATTTAACCGCCCTAAAAATCGAGAAAATTCGTAACTTAATCCATAGAAATCCTACAAAAATTCTAACTTGTTCGGGTAGACACTGTTCACAAAAGACATTTATCTAGGTTAATGCCGTGATTTTTCATCTGTCAGAAATCAAACTAAGCGCAAATCTTCTTTTGCCAAAGTGATGCTGTGATGTCTCCACATAAGTAGTTGCACGCTACAAAATATAAACATAAGTTTTCAGCTCTTTACAAGCTTTAGTTCTTGAGAAATAGCGAATATAGCTTTCCTTATTCGGGTGATCTATACTAGAATCTAAATTTCGCAAAAACCAGAGCTTATAGAGAGCTGAGAATTTAGTTTGTACTTCCACAGGTTGGTAGTATAATATCACATATGTGTGGACAGCACAGCATCACTTTGGCAAAAGTATGAAAATCTTCGTTATTTTGTAATTTCTAAGAGAAAAAAATACGGCCATGGCGTATATAGATGTCTTACTTGGATGCTGTTTATGTGAGCAAGTTAGAATTTTTGTGGGATTCTTATGGACTGAGTTAGAATTTTTCTCAGTTTTTCAGGTATCGAATCTTTTAGTTTCTTTTAGTTTTTGGCTTGAGATCCGAGGTGGATCAGAGCCGGTGCAAAGCCAAAATTGCCATCTTGTAAAGCTTGCTTCGCTCTATCGAAAAATAATTTGCCACTATCTAAAAATGAGAAGTGTATGACTTATTTCGTTTCAAATTCAAAAAGACATTATTCTCCGGACAACCTAATAGCTACTTGTGGCGACTCGGTGGGCTTAGGGCACCTAGATGTAACCAGGGTCAAGCGTGGGGTGCGGCACGCCACACCTGGGGGGTCGTAATGAGGAGTCAAAAGGGGAGGGGGTCGTAGTTGGGTAATCTGATAATAATGATAACATGATATTCGTATCATATCCATAATTATCATGTCAATTGACCCTGTAGACAAAGTGTGAGCGAATTCTGAAGATTCAAGATACTAGGCTACCTAAATGTAATGGTCAAATTCCAATTTGTTTCAAAGGCGAATTAGCTATCCATTTTTGCACTCAAGACAAAGCACTACTCCTTCTTTGTCTACCTCAGGAATTCCGCTTCAGAAGACCTGCAAACTGTGGAATAAGAAGCCAACCAAAATCTCGTTTTTACCATTTTTCGCTTTTGATCGCTGTGTTTCAACAAATATTACTTAGAGCTAAGAAGACAAATCAGGCTCCAAACAGTCCTATGGAATCTACAAGTTTTAGGCTATCGATTCATATAAGTACTGTCCGCTAAAAATGTTTTTTTGATATAGTTAATGGGGTGCGGCCCACCCCCTTAACTTGCCTTCAAAATCCAGAAAGCGCTCCATTGCTGGTATGAGTATTGAACACATAGCTTCTTCTTGTCACATTGGAAATTTGGAGCCGAACGCCCCACCCATAAGAAAATTATGGCCCTTTCAATATGCCCATTCAGATCCAAATCAGCCGTCAAATTACGTGTGATTGTAAAGTGCAGTCACAGAAAATCGGGCGTACAGCTCTCAGAAATCTGAAAACTCTCTAGAAAAAGATGGTGTCCTCCAGAATGTCACACTTTGAGGTCCAGAGGTTAAGAGGAGGAAGAAGGGGTCGTTTGAGGGCTTTCATGGGGGGGGGGGGGGTCGAAAGACTTGTGCCTGACGTCTTTCTCAACTCTGGTAATGCTATCTTAGGTATATAGTTCAGGGGGGGGGGGTTATTAAGACAGCAATCAGGGGGGGGGGGTCGTAACCAGCGATCGTGTGCCACACCCCTTGCTTGACCCTGGATGTAACCCGAGGCCTGATGCTCGCCCGATACGAAGCGACGTACCTAGCCTACTGCGCACTAACGCGCGACCGAACGGAACATAGGGTTAATTAAGTGGTTTATCTTCATGACACTAAACTGCAGCAAAAATAGATAAAAAAGAATACTACACTAAAGCAAAAACAAATTACTACTACCGCAAAGTTATACACAGGACGACGGCCCGTCCCATGCTACCGATGCGCGTCTATAAACAAACTCAAAAATACATGAGGCTCTCGAGGTTTCGCGCAACAAATCCACCGCGCAACGCCAAGGCCCTTAGACTACGGCACGTCCCCTCCAGCTCCTGTAGATGATTTTCAACTTGACATGCAATTCCGGTGGTACAACGGCGCGTTGGAATGCGCTAACAAAAAAGAATCCGTTTTTCAATCCAAGAACTTCCGGCTCAACTGCTCTTACAAAAAAGGACAGGAGCATAGCGGCTGTAATGATATTCGAACAAGAAATGAAATCAATCAATAAAGACGAAGACGAACAATGGCACCCAACTGAGGCGCCGCAGCCTTATATAGCCGCCTGGCTGGCAACGAGCCAATTAAGGAGAGGTCCGGAAGCGATCGCGGCAGCACGCGTCTCGGCTGCCGAAACCGTCGCCGGATAGCGCGGTAACCGATGCCTTATTATACGAGGTTCATATGGTGCAGCTCAATTTAACTTTACTTACACTCTGATAGTCATGAAGATGTTTCTGATAAAACTCAATTGGAACGCTTAATCATGGAAATGACCCTATATAGGGATCTTTTATACTCCGCACAAAAGCGCGCCCAAAACCTCAAAAAGAGCCCAAAAGCGCCGGAACGCCACTTTTAGCAGACCTTTTTAGAAGCACCAGTCAAAGGCAGTGTCCAGGCAAGTTTGGACACATGGGAATCTCACGTGGATAGTAATTTGGGTCCCTAACTAAGCCACTGCCCAACCGGCAGCTCAGGTAGTGCTCTAACGGCTGAAAATTTTCGTCGAAACTGGACCCCGCGATCGTATTTCGCATGGATTCATGGCGCAAAGCGTGGATCCTGGCGCGAAACTGCCATAAATTCATGCGACTAAGATCGCGGGGCCCAGTTTCTAGGGTGATATCCCAGCCATTCGAGCACTAGCTGCGCTGCCGCTTGGGCAATGCCTTAGTTAGGCCCCGGACAGACTTCACGCGATTTGATCGTCGCGACTCAATCGCCGACATTTCCATTCATTTTCATTTCACATTCAAAAATTTCGGGCTGGGAAAGTATCACAACCGAAATGCAAGTTGATCGGCATGGAATGATGTTGTAACAGTTGTCTCGTCGCGATTCAGTTGCGACGATCAAATCGCGTGAAGTCTGTCCGGGGCCGTAGGGCCCTAAAAGTACTTTCCACGTAAAATCCCCTTAAGTCCAGATCTGCCTGGACACTGCCTTCCGCTACAGCTAATCGTGAATTGCGGAAGAGGAACTCGTTATCTTTTGAAAATGTCAGTTAGGAACCATGAAGATGACATCAAGCCAGAGGCAATTGATTTCTGAGTTATCTCAGTACTGTTGTTTCGCAAAGTTATTAAGCGCGAGCAACGATTATGAACTATGCATCAAAGTAATTTGTACAGGTAGCTACCCTCTTAGCGGTCGAAAGCCTATCAACTTGAAAACGAAAATGTGCATGCAAATAGCGTTGTGAAAGTTTAGAAAGCTAGAACAGTTTTATGGTGAAGCTTTCCAACACTGAGTGTGGTCGGAAGATGTGTCATGATAATTGTGAATGAACGCGTAGTTGTTCTAGTATCAGCATGTTTCTAAAACTAACGCTTCAGCGCCAAAAATCGGGCTCGTGAAAGAAGCATTCTGGCGCTCAGGCGCTTTTCGGCATTCCTGGGCGCTTTTCATCGATATGACGGGTGTCTTAGAATGCTTTCCTGCTAAAACACGGCAATTGGACCTATAGTATGTAAGTCTGTACTGATTTGGCAATTGAAAGGAACACTAACAACGAAAAACTTCATGCACCGCTAATACGTCATGGCATGTTCTGAATAAGAGTCAATGAGTATTCAGCTGACCGCCAGGTAGATTTTAACCTTAAGGTAGTTTTGTGAATAGCAAAGTTACCTTGAGGTTAAATTCTACCTTGAGGCATGCTCTCAAGGTAAAATTCAACCTCAAGGTTCGTTGATGAATACGGCCACAGGTTCTCTCTTTTTTGAATCTGGGCATCTTATGTCGTAATTTGATGTAGTTGATGTTTTCGCCAAGCCCAGATAGTACGGTGAATCTTTATTTGACCTAACGTTTCGACAAGGTCGTTTTCTTCGGAGGTCTGAAAGATGATTGCAGTCTTGACCTATGAAACTACGCCGCCAAACGCCATCTCCGCACCTATCGAGTCTAAACCTCGTTTCATGCACAACGTACAGAGAGGCATGCTGGCAGAAGAGACCGACCGTTGATCCACCGTGGTAAGGATGTTAGTAGTCCGCAGGAAGTAGCGGACGATAGCCGCAGAGTTGAAGACGGGCGACACTGAGTGTCACTCGGTGTGTCACGTCTATACATACGGCAAGCTACTGTTCACATAGTGATAGAAAGGGCAAAAGATCACTTGTCATTGATAGGCATTCATTTTTGTTGTTCATGCTTGGGCTCTTCATAGAGATCCACAAAGCTTCTAGTATCTTTCGTGAAGAAATTTCTGTCTCGTACGCCAAGATAAAACATTTGACCTTAAAATCACACATTCGCAGGTGTCTGAGCTTACCTCGACTTGTTTTGGCTTTGTGGTGACCGGTGGAGTTGAAGGATCGTGGCAGAGAACGCGATGACCAACATTTTGGCAGCACTTCTCAATTTATAATTCGACAGCGATAAGAAGTCCAATTTCTGAAGGGCCAGGCATACTTCATGCGACTTCAGTCGCGACGCGATTTGGCAATTCGCCAGAAGTCTTCAGGTCCAACACTAGCAAACTGCACATGCATAATGTATAGCTTACGTAGATTGATAAAATGGCCTACCTTCTGTACATTTAATATGTGCCTGCAGTGAGTTATGGACAGTTGGAATATTGCTAAATCGCGTCGCGACTGCAATCGCGTGAAGTATGCCCGACCCTTAAGAGAGACAAATGAAGAGTAACATTACGTTATAAATGCAAAAAGCTAACTTCTTTCACTTTCATGACCAAGTTAATCAAGTATGAAGAACACGCTTTTCAAACTTTAGGAAACGCATTAAAAATATAGTAGGTGATGGTTTGTAAAGCTCATTGAGTAATTTGGCATGCTGATCATGGAGATCGTACCCAAATTACACAAAAACCTTCTTTGGTGACCTTACGGTTTGTGTAAGGTAAGATGAAGAATTGAAATGTGGTTGAGACTTCGCTAATCGAGTAATCAGCATGCTGTTCACGACAGTCATCTTCCAGTGAAGTAGTGAGATTCATGGTTGAGCGGTTTTCTTCTTCACCTTTCTCGATGGTAATATTTCGTCAATTTTTTTAACAGCCCCCTTTGCTCTTACCCCCATACGACCCCCCCCCTCCACAGGTCGGACACACCTCACCCCGCGCTCAATTCTGATTATGACTCAGCATTGATTTCGAAAGATTCGTAAAATCAAATTTTTGATTTTCCAGGTACAGCTTGAGGCGTTAAAAATGTTGATTTTATCCCTCAAAACTTCACTAATCAGTAACAGAAAACATGCGCTCTAGAAAGGAGAAATATTGCGTCGAATGACACCCGCGCCGGTTGTTCTTTGAGTTTTGAGTTGGCTTTCATGAAAGGCTATGAAAGGCTATATCTGGCTACATATTTTGAAGAATTTCGAAGTAAGCTATAAGAGGGGGAACTTGTTTTGTATCCTAAAAGATTTGCTCTATTTTTTCCGTTACTTGGGCTTCTTCAGGAAATTA
The DNA here is from genome assembly GCA_958299035.1 of Cylicocyclus nassatus. Classification (NCBI taxonomy): domain Eukaryota; kingdom Metazoa; phylum Nematoda; class Chromadorea; order Rhabditida; family Strongylidae; genus Cylicocyclus; species Cylicocyclus nassatus. The sequence continues at coordinate 10,671,460 of CATQJL010000305.1, forward strand.
GTATAAAAATTTTAACTGATGCGAAACCTTGACGTAGGTAAACAGGGTCTCGGTTCCGAATAATTTTCTGATAGCTCTTTTGTTGAATTGCAATATGAAAGATAATGGCCATCATACTGCGATATGTGCAATATAAATGCATTGAAAGAGCATGAAGAATTTCATCGAACGCCACTAAGATTTCCCATAGATCTTTGTACCGCAGAATGTCGCGCTTGTTTAAAAAAGTGATGTTATTTTCAGAATAACTCAACATTATTTTTCTTTGATTTTTATGCGCACTAGCCGTGCCACATCAACACAATCAACGGCACTCAGAACATATTAAGTAGCAAAGAAAACAAGGAAAAAGTCAGTTTAAGTCCAGCTCGTGACTAGTTTTTGAGAATAGAAAGGAATCAAGCCTCTTTAGAACATATATAAAATTGTATTTATCACTGAAGCTCGGTGGACTCTGTCTCATGCCCTTGCTTGCAGCAAAAGTGCTCTTTGACTGTTCAAAATAAGCAACTGTATATGAAGGAAGTGGGTGCATTGGCAACCAATTTCTGGGAAGTGAGCAACCAAGAGATTTGCGTAATGTTGACCAAGCCTAATAAACTATTCTTAAATAACAACGAAAGTGGTGAGCTGGAGCTGAACCTACTGTGCGAAAGTTAACAACAGTGAACTTTACGAAAAAGCATTCAAAAATTAGTGAGCTTGCAATTATGTGGCAATCTGAAAAAGAGCAAAAACTTGGGAGAAAATTCAATAGGTTTTTGGTTTCCTAACCTGCAACAAATCAACTTCGATGAGATTGAGCTTGAATGCAGCTAGCTTTGACAAAACGGAAGGGGATGTTGCAAACCACTAGATCGTTGTAAAAAAGGCGCTTCAGTGTCAAATGGAACGTTTCTTCTTGATACGGGATATTGCCTTGACATTCTTTCCTCTATTACTCATATATGATCTATGCCACCTCAAAAGTTAACGCTTAGGCCCGACTGTTTCAGCTCGCTTAAAAGCTTGTCATGATCTACTCTATACCTTCGACACATAGAGCCATGTACTCTGGTAACCTTTACTTTGAGCGTCATGATGAAACTTAACCTTTACCTGGAGAAAAGGATAGAAGTCATCCGGAGCGAAGCCCCGGATATTGTGACATGATTACATAGGAGTGAATGTGATTGAGGCAAGTATAGTGAGTGAAATTTTGAAAAAAAGCTCAGAAAGCGAAAAGATTGCGTTTTTGTAATTTTTCTGCTAAAAAAAGATTTTTATGTGAAAATTCCCTTAGAATTTGGGACGACAATTTTCATTCAACCTTTTTATAGATACGTTTGAGTATTAGAAGTTCACGAAAGCCGTTGGTCAATAGAAACGAGAAACTGCGCTCAACTTGCGCAGAAAATCGCCACTTAATTGCTGGTTTATCTCGTTAAGGGGTGATTTCCAACATCAGCGACGTTGTCAGTGGCCCTGGTCGGTCATGGGGATCACAATGATGTATGATATCACAGGGATTCGTTGAGACCCTACCGAGATCTACGACCAGAGTCAAATGCCCGTCGGCTCTGGTCTGTCTCTGTTGCTCGCCTGCGCCTCCGCGTACTGCGCGCTACTTCGCTACCCCAAAGCGGGAGGTGGGGCATTTGGCTCTGGTACTCTTTTCTTCGTTGTTTTCAATAATCCTAGCAAACTGATATCACATTGAAGCTCTTGTTCTCTACTTTTACGCTGACAACGTCGTAGAGCTCCATTTTCTGATTTGAACGAGTAATTTGGCAAAAACTGTGTTTTCCAAAATTCCTTGTTTTTTCTTCAGTTTAGCTCTTTGCAAGCGGGTTTTTGCGCATTCCATAGATGTTGCTTCCGTTCATATTGCAGACAATGTCACGGGGCTAACTTCTTCGATTGTGGTAAAATATTTATTTATATAATACGCTCATAGGCGTGCCACTTTGTTAGTAAACACCAACATAAGACGTCAATGAAGTTAGTAATACATCAAAGAGATTTAAGAAAAACACGAAAACATGAAAAGGCATTCGGTCTCGGTATGAAAAAAATGCGGCGATTGAGAATTTGAATCCGCGCAGGCCAAAGAACATTGATTCGATGAACCGTTGTCGCCAACGTTAACAACACAGCTGCAAGAACCAATGGTAGAAGGAGAATAGAACGATTAGATGACCCATCCTAAACATCAACTATATGCAAATATTCCAGTACATTTATGGGTCCTAACTTCTTGCGAAAAGAGGATGCGTTTTTACTAGAAATTATTAAAAAAATTAAAATATCTAGCACAAAGGTGCAAAAAACGTGTTTTTGTTCATAAGCCTTCATCGGAGTTAGTAAGCAACCATTTCTCACATGCTTGGGGGCATGCTCGCGAAGAAGAAGAACAGCGTTCACATATTCCAAAAGCAGTAACTAACCCGAGGCTCCCTGGCTGCTCGTCGTTGTTACTCTATCAACTTCTAACGCTGCTATTTTTCTTCTTCGCGACGACGAAGCTCTTCATCAATCTTAGCCTATAACAGCAGGTTTCTATATAGTAAATAAAAAATTGCAGATTCGCATATATAAGCTTACCCGTGCCAACTTCTTTCGTCGTTCCTTCTTGCAAGGCTCTGCTCTTTCTTGAAGACAAGCGGCTCTTACTGCATCCAACTTGATCTTCCAATCAGCAGCCTAAATCGGATAAACTTGCGAAGTCCTTTGTGCTCAGCAAAACAGATCAACACCGATACGCTAATCTTCTTAGCGAAGCCTTCCGCGTTCTCCTCTTTAACTTGCGCGAGTCAGTCTTTAGCTTTCTTACGGATCTCACCAAGACGTTCCCTCCCACATCTGCACGGCATTATTATGACCGTCGCTAAATACGCAAGTATTAATCATTGAGAAGAACGCTTGCGCCAAGAATATAAGACTTACTTGGCCTTCTGTATTCTTCTGTTCTCGTAATTCTTCGGGAGCACCTCCATGGACTTCATTATAACGGCTTTTCTAAAAAAAAGAATTGTTTCTAAATAAAATCCGACATTGATATACAACGCTGACGTATGTAAACCTAAAAACCCAAGAACTCTGCAATATAGACAGTTTGTTTCATGCAAGCTGCTATAAGATCGCAATCAAAAAGAAATTAGCGAAGCATACCCTATCTTTCTGGGTGAGTGACTTTTCATACGATGAGCAATTCCGAAGTGCGAGGTGTGAACACCTACGGCTAAGTGTCAAGTCTCGCACCTCCGTGTCTAGTATACTGTAGAGGGGGGGGGAGGGGGACTTTTCATACGAATGCCTCCACATCATCTTTTGGCAAGGATCCAGTAAAAACTGGCACCATGCCAGGTTTGGGCCTGCTGGCTCCATTCCAAAAAAAAACATCTACATAGATTAGCTTTTGCTTTTGCGATTAGCCACCGCGAATTTGGATAAATTTGGAAAACTTGAATACTGTATGGATTCAAAAAATGTTTTGCAGTGAAAAATAACACTATAATCGTTCCACTTACGAATTTTTTATTATTCAAGTCGACATAATTCGGTCTCTTTTGCAAACGTTTTGAACTGACTTGAGTATTGTCACATGCCTCTCCGACCTTTCAGCATGACCTGGAAGTGCTACTCTTCCCATAGGGAATATTGGAGGGGGAAGACGGTCAAGAGGCGCGATTTTTCTGGGTGTCATCAACTTAAACTTAAACTTAACTCAACTTGAACTCCAGTTTCATGCTATGGGAAAATTCAAAAAGTGCCGGACAAAGTTCATTGGCTTACTAGCTGTTTGAGGTAACCACTTGATAAGTTTGACGACTTTTGCTAGAAAACTGACAGAATTATCTACAAAATTGCTGTTAAGTGCAATTTTATGTGTTTTTGACCCTTAACAATTTTTTTGAAATCGATTTCAAGATGATGAGATTGAACAATCTCTAAATTCCCCATTATATTTCTTTCGAAATTTCAAGTAATTCTAGAACTTCATAAAACACTAAATATGTGCTATATGAGGCCCATATGGCAATAGGAATCGCGTCTCTTGACATATCTACACCCATTGGAGGGTATGCGATTCGATGAAGCGAACTATTCATTACCACAATTGTGCCAGTTGTTTGCGAAAATGAATTCGTTGTGGCCTGACGATTTTTACTATGATACGCTATTTCAACCCGATAAGCTTTATACAACAGATAAAATCAGGATATTCTTTAGTTTACGCATTTTTGATAATAAACGTTTCATTTTAGTCCATTGTAATCGATAACTGGACGTATTATCAGCACCCTAGCATACGCTAGAAGGTCAAAGTGATCGGGGAGCGTTCGTATGAAAAGTCCCCCTCCCCCCCTCCCCCTCACCTAGGCGTAGTGGAGAATCTTACTCATTACATGGATGGAGAGGTGCGATGTAGGTGTGAGGTAGGTGCGAAGGCTAGGTGCGAAGTCCCCGATCGTATGAAAAGTCCCCCCCCCCCCTATCTTTCTAGCATCTCTTTCAAATGAAGCGCGCGTACATAAAGTCAAACGTCTTGTTTTGCTGTTAAAGACGACGTTGTGTCTCCATTCTTTCTCTATACAATCGTTTCTCTAAAAATTTCTTTTTTTTTCTTCAAGCCAGACGTTGAAAACAAATTTTATAATGATACCTGCTTTAGGCACAACTTTGGGATCCATGTCTTAGAAGATTTGGACTCCCTTTCCTCGAACAATGATACACTTGATAAATGGCAGTATTTTGTGTCCTTAGCAACTGATCTTGTTCGGGAGCGGGGCAACCTCTGCCGTTCTATCTTTTGGAGGACTTTCTTGCTTTGTTATCTTGCCGTGCTTTTGGTCAGGGCTGCTGCAACGACCGATACAAGTTTTCTTTACCAATAAAGACATGCCATTACAGGGACCAAATAGGCGTGAAATGAATATGGATTCGAAAGCAATGGTCGATTCCGACTGGCGTGGTGGAATGCGTGAGCGTCAAGCTATTCCTATTCGTCCATTGGCGAGTCGCGATCTTGAGGTAATTTTGAACGAAGTGATTCCATATGAGTCGGATCTGCCGGTGAACTTTATCGTCTTCTTTACCACCGGATTTCTCGTCTGCAAAGGCTACCCAGCCCTTTTTGCTCATCTCAACATCTGAAGACTGTCCACAAAGCTTGGCTGACTTAGCGTCAGTCAGACCATTAGACAAATATAATCTTATGAACTTACTGCCACCAGGTTGTCTGCTAAGTCATTTTATTGCTCACGTATATCTCTCGCTTCGCTTATCTAGACATGTGCTTTAAGTGCAATATTGTAAGCTTAGCTGTGATGAAGTTGCTGTGCACGAGTTCCTTATATCATTGAATAGTGCCCATAATCGCATCATCAAATGTGTTCAATGATCGTTGGAAGAAAAAAGAAATCGATGCAAACCATCGTGTTACTCACCTCGTTCTCCTTGAGATGGCATGGTGGAAGGTGGACGTGGCTCGCAAAGACATCTGAGTAGAGGTCGTGGTTGACCTTCTCCACTGGTCTTCGGGAAGCAGTTATGGTTCCGTTAAGAAGACGAAGTGCGGTCATCTTTGTCTTGAAGTTGACGAATTCGCGATATCACGGGATTTGCGGGATTCGCGAATTTGCGGGACATGCGGGATTTAGTTATACCTTTCTTGAAACAACTTTATATAAAATCTGCAAAAAGATTCGGCTTCAGCTCAATGAGGCCAATTTTTTGGTATACAATATGTCCGTAATTCATGGTGACACGGCAGACATATGGTGATACGTTGTTATTTTCTATGGTAAGGCTTTTGTGAACATTTATCACAGCGTTAATCGCGAATAGCAATTCTGGTACGAAATTCTCATTATCGAAAAGTATCGCGAAAAATTGAGCAGTTTTTATTCATTTTTATCAGTGATATAAGCATTTTATCATTTATCACTGATAAGTATCACATTTTTGGATCATTTTTGTCATATGGTAGGAAAAGTACTGCAAGAAACGCTGAGTGAATTTCTATCGCTCTTTCTCCCATTATAAGATCTACAGGCTTTTCTAGTTCTCTTGCTCGGTGCGATTGGTAGATCCCTCGCTGCAGTAATCGATCGATTTCTCATCGGCACATGCCATTGCTGCCAATTCTTACAAAATGGCATTTTTGCTTCAACTCGCTTCACGCCGAAGCCTGGGCTGAAACTCTGCATCTACATGGAAGATGAACGTGGGAATCGACGGCATGAATTTAAGCCATTCTTATCTGTCGTTGTCATTGATATCATCATTTTTCATTTATCACTGATGATATCACAAAATTGATTATTTTTGACATACAGTAAGAAATGTTTGCGCAAAGTTTTGTTTTTTCTAAGTCGAAATGCACGTCAAAGACAATCTAAATTTTGATGCTTCCTTTTGATTTTCACTTCCTTTTTGTAGTTTCTGTCTTTGGCGACGTTGTCAGCTTGTTATGCTCATAATCTAAGCACAATGCTCCCAAGCATGTAAGAAATGATTGCTTACTAACTCCGATGAATTCCTATAACAAAAAACGCTTTTTGCAGCTTTGTGCTAGATATTTTACCACAATCAAAGAAGTTAGCCCTATGACATTGTCTGCATTATGAACGGAAGCAAGATCTATGGAATGCGCAAAAACCCGCTTGCAAAGAGCTAAACTGAAAAAAAAACAAGGAATTTTGGAAAACACAGTTTTTGCCAAATTACTCGTTCAAATCAGAAAATGGAGTTCTACGACGTTATCAGCGTAAAAGTAGAGAACAAGAGCTTCAATGTGATATCAGTTTGCTAGGATCATTGAAAACAACGAAGAAAAGGGTACCAGAGCCAAATGCCCCACCTCCCGCTTTGGGGTAGCGAAGTAGCGCGCAGTACGCGGAGGCGCAGGCGAGCAACAGAGACAGACCAGAGCCGACGGGGCATTTGACTCTGGTCGTAGATCTCGGTGGGGTCTCAACGAATCCCTGTGATATCATACATTGTGATTCATTGTGATCCCCATGACCGACCAGGGCCACTGACAACGTCGCTGATGTTGGAAATCACCCCTTAACGAGATAAACCAGCAATTAAGTGGCGATTTTCTGCGCAAGTTGAGCGCAGTTTCTCGTTTCTATTGACCAACGGCTTTCGTGAACTTCTAATACTCAAACGTATCTATAAAAAGGTTGAATGAAAATTGTCGTCCCAAATTCTAAGGGAATTTTCACATAAAAATCTTTTTTTAGCAGAAAAATTACAAAAACGCAATCTTTTCGCTTTCTGAGCTTTTTTTCAAAATTTCACTCACTATACTTGCCTTTATCACATTCACTCCTATGTAATCATGTCACAATATCCGGGGCTTCGCTCCGGATGACTTCTATTCTTTTCTCCAGGTAAAGGTTAAGTTTCATCATGACGCTCAAAGTAAAGGTTACCAGAGTACATGGCTCTATGTGTCGAAGGTATAGAGTAGATCATGACAAGCTTTTAAGCGAGCTGAAACAGTCGGGCCTAAGCGTTAACTTTTGAGGTGGCATAGATCATATATGAGTAATAGAGGAAAGAATGTCAAGGCAATATCCCGTATCAAGAAGAAACGTTCCATTTGACACTGAAGCGCCTTTTTTACAACGATCTAGTGGTTTGCAACATCCCCTTCCGTTTTGTCAAAGCTAGCTGCATTCAAGCTCAATCTCATCGAAGTTGATTTGTTGCAGGTTAGAAAACCAAAAACCTATTGAATTTTCTCCCAAGTTTTTGCTCTTTTTCAGATTGCCACACAATTGCAAGCTCACTAATTTTTGAATGCTTTTTCGTAAAGTTCACTGTTGTTAACTTTCCCACAGTAGGTTCAGCTCCAGCTCACCACTTTCGTTGTTATTTAAGAATAGTTTATTAGGCTTGGTCAACATTACGCAAATCTCTTGGTGTCCTGCTCACTTCCCAGAAATTGGTTGCGCGCGTGCCAATGCACCCACTTCCTTCATATACAGTTGCTTATTTTGAACAGTCAAAGAGCACTCTTGCTGCAAGCAAGGGCATGAGACAGAGTCCACCGAGCTTCAGTGATAAATACAATTTTATATATGTTCTAAATAGGCTTGATTCCTTTCTATTCTCAAAAACTAGTCACGAGCTGGACTTAAACTGACTTTTTCCTTGTTTTCTTTGCTACTTAATATGTTCTGAGTGCCGTTGATTGTGTTGATGTGGCACGGCTAGTGCGCATAAAAATCAAAGAAAAATAATGTTGAGTTATTCTGAAAATAACATCACTTTTTTAAACAAGCGCGACATTCTGCGGTACAAAGATCTATGGGAAATCTTAGTGGCGTTCGATGAAATTCTTCATGCTCTTTCAATGCATTTATATTGCACATATCGCAGTATGATGGCCATTATCTTTCATATTGCAATTCAACAAAAGAGCTGTCAGAAAATTATTCGGAACCGAGACCCGTTTACACCTATGTCAAGTTTCGCATTAGTTAAAATTTCTATACTGATTCCCTGAAGAAGCCCAAGTAACGGAAAAAATGGAGCAAACCTTTTAGGATACAAAACATTTTCCCCCTCATATAGCCTTTCATAGCCTTTCATGAAAGCCAACTCAAAGCTCAAAGAAAACCGGCGCGGGTGTCATTCGATGCAATATTTCTCCTTTTTAGAGCGCATGTTTTCTGTTACTAATTAGTGAAGTTTTGAGGGATAAAATCAACATTTTTAACGCCTCAAGCTGTACCTGAAAAATCCAAAATTTGATTTTCCGAATCTTTCGAAATCAATGCTGAGTCATAATCAGAATTGAGCGCGGGGTGAGGTGTGTCCGACCTGTGTGGGAGGGGGGATTCTTCATCTTACCTTACACAAACCGTAAGGTCACCAAAGAAGGTTTTTGTGTAATTTGGGTACGATTTCCGTGATCAGCATGCCAAATGACTCAATGAGCTTTACAAACCTACCTATTACATTTTTAATGTTTCCCAAAGTTTAAAAAGCGTGTTCTTCATACTTGATTAACTTGGCCATGAAAGTGAGAGAAGTTAGCTTTTTGCATTTATAACGTAATGTTACTTTTCATTAGTCTCTGTTAGAAATTGGACTTCTTATCGCTGTCGAATTATGGATTGAGAAGTGCTGCCAAAATGTTGGTCATCGCGTTCTCTGCCACGATCCTTCAACTCCACCGGTCACCACAAAGCCAAAACAAGTCGAGGTAAGCTCAAACACCTGCGAATCATAAAAAATCAAGGTATGAAAGCTTTTTCGGCGATAAAATTAATCGGGTCAGAAGCAACCCCTCAAAAGGTCATGCCTGAGGGATTGCTGGGGGTTTAAGGGGTTGCGCCTGAGCCTTTCAACGTACCTTAAAAATCCGAAAATCTTTTTTTCCTAGTATTTCTTCTTGATACAGTGAAAATTTAAGGCCGAATGCCCCACCTCTAGAAAAATTGTGGCCTTCTAGGTCAATTCAGACCAAAATTAGTCGTCAAATTACGTGTGATTTTGAAGTGCAGTCAGTAAATCGGGCGTACAGTTCTCAAAAATCTGAAAACTCTCTAAAAACGATGTTTCCTCTTGGTCACACTCTGAGGTTCCGGAGGTCAAGAGGAGGAAAAGAAGCGGTCGCTTGAAGGCAGTGTCAAGCAAAAAGTCGATTTTGAGATTTTGTGCTTGGCCTATTCGCCATGCTGAATCCGATAAACCATAATTGATAGCCCCAAAACGCCGAAAAAAGGCCCTAAGGCAAGAAGGAATTTGCAGGTGGGCGGGTCCCAGGCTTTAGGAGCGATCTTCTCGGTTCCGATTTTATGTCATGCATTTCGCAGTTGGATGGTGGTGATGTTAGGGTGACTAGCGAAAGCGAAAAGATCGCTCCTGAAGCTGGGGGTGTGACGCCACCGCATGAACAGCCTCGCCCACCTGCAATTTTCCTCCTCCGTTAGAGCCTTTTTCTCCGTTTTCGCGCTCTCTTGATTTTCGGATTCAGCATAGCGAATAGGCCCAGGTAAGCACAAAATCTCGAAATCGACTTTTTGCTTGAACACTGCCTTTAAGGGCTTTCATGAGAGGGCGGGGGGGGGTCGAAAAACTTGTGCGTAACCTTTGCTTAACTCTGGTCATGATCACTTTGATTATATCAAAAATCGAGAGTTTGTTGTCTGATTTGGGTCCGCTGGAATTTGGTGGTGTTGTTGAAAGTTCTGTCGAAAAATTGATGCGAATTATAAGAAGGATCAAATTGTTTTGTATCAGGGCTTGCTCTAGTTATTCATTGCTTGGACTGCTTCAGGTAATCAGTACAAAAATTCCAAATAGCGAAACTTAACCTTGGTAGAACCATGGGATATGGTTTTTTTGGTGATACGTAACGAAAGCTAGACGGTAATGCGGAAGGGGGGGGGGGGGGTCGTACCCGGCGGTCGTGTGCCACACCTCATGCTCGACCTTGACCATCACCATTGTGTAAGCCAAAGTACTTTTTCAACAGAATTCCGCTATTTGATCTGTCGCGGAAATGACGCACTTTGAACCAAATTTCCTCCATGATTTTTTTTATTCAGAAAAGTTCGATCTCAGTAATCTATGAACAGCAAGAGACCAGCATTTGATCTTGTTCTCTACATAAATGTGTCATATCTTTTTCCTGGAAATGCACTTGCTGTGATTATTATACGTAAATGTTTCATTTTTTCCTAGTATTGCAATTCTAGGACAGTGCGCTAAAATGATCCATACATTCAATTTAATACATAAAAAAAACAGGCTGTCCCAAAAGTATGTACACACTTTTCAATCGTTATTGGATTTTCCCACAATTCCTATCGCTTAGCTCCAACTACCATTCAGTTAAAAGTTTCTACATATCATAGATTTACGGTATAAAGAGAATCACCCATCGCTCTTTACTACTCACCGCCCTTCGCTAGGATTACGGTGGGAACTTTGTAGAATGCTTTGGGTTAACAATGGCTACAGTCTCAGGAATGGACCTCAACAAGCTGCTTTAACATTAGGCTAAACATAGTGGGCTAACTTTGCATATGATGTTTGTATTCTACCGTAGTGCTTTTTTCGTAAGTTATGCTAAAATAGCATGTTTTTTCAAGATTTTTCAAAATTGTGGTAATATTATTTCATCGCTTGAAAATTCGAAAATAGTTGTTTTATAAAATCAGAACTCTCAAAACAGGCTATACACTTTCCCAATTTTTGTGGAACTTTTTTCAAACAGCTTATACATTGGTGCTTATGTTAGAAGTCCACACCTTTTCTACAATAATACAGATCCATCTGTGATTCGCACTGTATCGTAAACATAGCTGAGACCAGCTCTACAAAACAGATAGATTAAAGGCACGTCAACCTTAAGTTGGGGACGTTGAGCTTTTTTTCAGCTTACAGTAGTAGGACTCCCTACCACCGGTGCCCAAATCGCGGCGCAAATTATCGCTTTGAAAGCAAGAAAATCGCTTTGCAGCAGCGAAGAAATATAGGAACTCCAAGTCTCCCTCCCCCCCCCCCCCCTTCTAGTGACCTCTGTCCATCCGCGGGCGCCCATCCAATCACTGTTCCGGAAGAACCAACCTGTGGGTTTTCCGGCATGGGAATTGTCGAATTTTTGCGAATTCTCGACTACACATCCTGGATGGGACATGAGAAGGCCTCGGAACTGTCTAAACATGGAAGTCGATAACCTGGGTGGATGGACGGTGCGTTTAAGCTAATCATAAGACTGCATCATAGACATGTTACCAGTACCTTTAATACGTCCTCGCTCCGAGGGGCGTGTCGCTTGTTGAAAAAAATCAAAATCACTTTCATGACGACTCAATCTATCAGTAAGTTAAATGTTCTCTCTTCTCTGAACTTGGGCACTTGGACTGATGCTAGTAATTGTCATATGATATTATGCCAGTGCCAGGTTTGTACGGTGGAATGTTTTATTGGCCTTACGTTTCGACAAAATCGTCTTCGTCGGAGGCCTGAAAGTAGATTGCAGTGTTATCTGTGGGACCAGACCGCCAAAGGCCTCCCCGCACTGCCGAGTCTAGACCACGCTCCGAACTTAACGTACAGGGGCATGTCGATGAGAAGACAAACCTTTATCCTTTACCTTTATCTGCACAAACTGCGCGTAGCAATGGTTACTTGTCACAACGTTTAAGCTGCGCTTCCAAGTTTGCGAACAGTAGCCACGCTCAAGATAACAAGGTGCCCTTGTGTATGCCTTTCATTTCCGGCAAATTCAGTGCAGCAATTAAACAATGTATAAGGCGAGCACAGCTGCAAAATGATGTTATGCTTGTGAACATTCCGAATGAGAACATCAAGAAGCAGTTGGTAAGGAACAGGCTCTATGATGCAGAATGTCTATCAGAGCAATGTATTGTCTGCCCATACGGAAAAGTAGGTGATTGCGCGAAGGCAGGAGTAGTGTATGAATTGAAGTGCTTGAACTGCAAGGCGACATATATCGGAGAAACGGGTAGATTGCTGAATGTTAGACTTGAGGAGCATCTGGCGGCAAAAAGACGAGCAAATGCAATGTCGCCGTTGGGAAGACACAGAATAGAAACGCACAACGGCGGTGAATTTGACGTTAAGTGCACTATTTTGTCATATGAGGCAGAGATTACAGTGAGGAAAACCGTTGAGGCAGCGTGGATTTCCCTTCGAAATCCTAGCATGAACAACAAAAATGAATGTGTATCAATAACAGCCGAACTCTTGCCTGTCTTAACGATCTGTGAGCGATAGTCTGCACATATATAAGTGACGATCATAGGACAGCACTTAGTGTCGTCTGTCTCTTCGGTGCGACTAAGTACTGACTCCACTGACTCTCACTAACACCACGGTGGATAAAGGTTCGTCTTCTCATCGACATGCCCCTGTACGTTGAATTCGGAGCGTGGTCTAGACTCGGCAGTGCGGGGAGGCCTTTGGCGGTCTGGTCCCACAGATGACACTGCAATCTACTTTCAGGCCTCCGACGAAGACGATTTTGTCGAAACGTAAGGCCAATAAAACATTCCACCGTACAAACCTGGCACTGGCATTATCATATGACGACTCAATCTATCGTCAGCGAAGGGAAGCTCTAATTTGCTTGCCGCGCATCGTTATTATCGCTTTGAATATCGCATAGCGAGTTTTTTTTTCACTACACCAATCAGGTACAAACTTGACGCCTCACTAACCATTGATTCAACTGGCTTGGCTTCGAGAAGGCGAGGCTTTGTTGATGTAATTAAGGCCTCGCGCCCGCGACGCATCTGCGTCTCTCTCGCGTGCGTCCTCTCTGATCACTATCTAGCCTTAATTAGGTCACGGAGCCCCGCCTTCCCGGAGCCAAGCCAGTTGAATCAAATGGTACACATGGGACAATCCGATGCATAATCAGCATTATCTCATCACGCTGCTTGTACAAGAGCACTACAACTGCTCCTGTGAATCACATGCAAGTACCTAGGGAAATGCCAAATATTGGGAAAGCAGCTAAGTTTTGCAATCAATTTTAAATATCTGCTTTATCAATATATTCACTTGATTTTCGGCGATTTTAGCTTCGAAATAAATCCGTTTGCTACCTCAAACATCAATTGAAACTGTGCAAGAAGGTTGTTCAAAAAGCAGCCAACAACTCATTATGAATTACAGTTTCATCTTGAATGGTTCGATTGAGTTTCATTTTGTCCACCTCGATAACCAACTATGAAAATGATTGAGTTTAATCCCCTTTTTCAAAAAAAAAAGAAAACAGTCTGAACACATTTATAGCTCAGACCACACTACACTGTCCCAAAAATGTGTCACTTCATTGTACACAGAGGTGTCTAGAAAGTACGTCTACAATTTTGATCGTTGATATTTCCCCACAAAGTTTTTGCAAGCTTCGGGTACCATTTTGTAGAGCTGGCGCCACCTAAATTTGCAGTATAATGCGAATCACCAACCGAATTTGACTAATGCAAAATCCGCAGTCTGAAGTTCTAGCATACAGCGACAATGTATATAGGCCGAAAAAATGTCAATATCTCTGAAGTTTTATAGTGGGGTTAAGCAATCTGAAATTCATTAACAACTATTTACGTGTTGTCAAATACACATATAACGTTTCCTTGCACAAAAATATTTAGTAAAAAGCGAAAAATTTTCTTGGTTAAATGCAAAGTAAATGTAACTTCTGGTTCCTTCGTACTTACACTCTTCAAGTAATTAAAATGTTTGCTCTTATGTTTCAGAGACATTGGAATAACATTGCTGTTTACCTGGCATAACTCAAGAAAGCCATACGGTTAGAACAAATGTAGCTGCGCAACTTATGTTGAAACAAAGCATGTTTGAACGTCCGTGAATAAAAGAAACCGATCTCTTTTCACAAAGAAATTACTTTATTTTGGAATTTCAACTAGAGCAGAAATAATTGAAGACAGAAATTCTGGTGCCAGATTGCGATCTTGTTGGTGTCAAGTTTGTTTCTATCAAAAGCTCAAATTTTCTCTTGTTGCTCATTTTGCTAGGCTAGAAGATGGATAAATTTCGTTGTTTCCCAATTAACAGGTTTCGGACCGGTGCTGCACATGGTGCAGCACGCTGCTTTGGAATATCTTTTTGACTTTTACATGTCGCGACTTTTATCAAAAGTTACATGAAAACGCTCGGAAAAAATTGCCCGTTCAGATTTTAACGAACGGCATCGTCCGCCACACAGCGACAGCGTGTGAATTAAGAACTTGCATTTTCTTCTTTTCTTTTTTGAATTGATTTCATGTCCCTTAGACTGTTCAACTTCAAAACTCTTTCAGTGTTTAAATTTTTTTATTTTTTATTTTTTTCCAGTTTGTTTTGTCATGGTACCGTTACTTGGTTGTCATTTCAAGTTGTGACCTGTGGCCTAGATTGCAGTCGAAATTAGTATCCCTTCGGCAATGCTGACCTGCTGCCGTAACTTACTAGCACAAATGTCTAAGACCGTAATAAATTTCCATGATGCCGAAACGATCATTATGATTACTCAGCAGCATACATGTTTCCAAATAACTCCTTTTACGCTCCTCAAAAAAAAGAAAATGGACAAATTTTTCTTAGTTTCACACCTTATTGCGTTGTGACGGATGATGCCTCACGTTGAAATCTAAAAGAGCAATTTTTCCTAGTGTTTTCATGTAACTTTTGACAAAAGTCGCGACATCGCGGCGACGTCGCGACGCGGCGAGGGTGGACGAGTCGGTGTTCACGCGATTGTATCATGGTACACGCGCACCGGTGCAGAATAGGTGCGGACTTACGTAAACCAGCTCGGCGCGCGTGCCGATTATGGCGGCGAGTGCTTTGTAGTATAACGCACGTCCTCCGAGCTGGAGCTACAGTGTACTTGGGAGTCTACTCTACTACCCAAAACTGCCATAATCTGACAAGGGTCCATTTTGCCGATCCACACTTAAAGTAAAAAAAAAACAGGTGTTTGTTCTGAGAGTAAGCACAGCTTGATTATAGCAACTGTCTTACATCTTTGGATGCGTGTTGCGTAAAAAAATTTTGGAGCCAGGAGTATTTTGGTGATTAAAAAAAATTTGAGTGGAACTATTTTGGTCAGCCCTTGAACCCACTTTTTTCAAAAAATTCTGATTTTTTCGGATGACCAAGCGAGAATCAGGTTTGTTTGCCAGTGGGCTGGTATACCAGCGTTACCAAATTTCCGCCCAATTTATTAATTACCAAGCTTAAGGCATTTTCTGAGCGGACCTAGAAATTTGGCAGGCACTGCGTGATGACAGAAGTACCCGGTGGTCCAACCTAATGTAGAGCTTTGGCCAGAGACTGAATTGTTTCAGTCCTTGGAAATGTAGGTTGCTTCTTCGCTACGATCTTTTTTAGCAGTCATTCTTCCAGGAATCTTGTTCACATAATACAAACAATTCCAAAAACTTCGTTATCTTTTGACCTTCGCAGGAGAGTTTCTGCTCTCAACACCTTTAACTGCATTGCCCTAATGAAGAAGGAATGTCAATCCTTCAAAAAAAGAGAAGAGAATAAGATTTTATAATCTTGAATCATTTTTAATCGTGTGTTTCCCATTGATACTTACACTGACGTTAGAATTCTCCACCATTGCTGAAATCTCAGGTTTTTTTATAGTATTCATTCAGAAAAATTAGAAAGGATTCCGCAGTTAGAGATTCGTAAAATATGGGCTATACCTAATTCGTAAAAGCTTGTTCAAGTTTGTTGAATAGTGGCAAATTTATATAGGAAGCGCTAGTGAATTGTAAGCCTGAAAGGGTACGAATCAGTGGTGAGGTGCAGATGAGGTCAAGTACAAATATTGTTAACAGCAACCTTCACCAAAGAAGTCATCAGCACACCGAAGTATGCGGAAGGTTGAGGGTATCCATCTCAATCAGGCAGCGTTGTTAGGGTGTGTGGAACCGCTCACATGTGAAGACACATAGGTTACTATAGCGAATCGAAAGTAGCTTTGATTCAACTGTGTTGGTGGCTGGAAGGCAGAGCTTTGTAACCTAATTAAGGCAGCTCGCGCTTGCACGGAGTCTGCGTCTCTCCCGCGCGCGTGCTCTCTGATCATTATCTAGCCTTAGTTAGGTCTCACGAAGTCCCGCCTTCCAGCCGCCAAGCCAGTTGAATCAAAGGGTAATTCACCGAGAATTACAAAATCTCCCGGTTTTTGATGTCTTCATGCAAAATCATTATGAGACATTCGTGCCTCAATAAGCTTTAAAAAAGTATGCTTGCGTGTTTGATTATTTGTGCTCTACTTCGAAGAAATCTAATAGCACAAAAATTTTTTGCGTTCAAAGATTTGTTTGTTGTCCGCAAAACTATTTTTGAAAGCCTTGGAATTTGTATTTCACGGGAAGCGGCGTGCTGGGATTGTAGCTCTTGAAGAGCTTTAGCAACATGTTCATTCAGAATTTTTCAACCTTGTTTTCCTTCTGTTTACAGTCCATGAAAAAAAGTTGGTTTCTGTTGTAGAACCGTCCCTTATATTGGAAATTTGCTCATTCACTATAGGCTAGGTCGACATGGTCTCTGTGGTTGCGGCGTACCCGCCGCACCTTGATATATTTGCGTGTGTTGTTCTCTAGTATTCCTAGTGAACTCTCGGCATGTACGCCGATAGGCAGAGGGGGAACTCTTGTGTTTTTCTAATAAATCGTCAACGGCTCAACGCGTTCCACATCAACTGGCGATCAGGATCAAGGACAAGAAAAACTCCACCACCAACTGAGGACGAGAAGAAGCTTCATCGCCGACCAAGGAGAAGAAGAAGCCTTCAATCGACTTCGAGGACAACTTCTCCAGACAAGTTCCATTTGACAGCGAAATCGATCGACGAGAGGGAAGAAATCTCGTCGTTGCAGCGGAGCCATGCCGAAGGTTGCAGAAGAGCGGCATGCGGCGGATCTGTAGAAGGTCCTCAACGTCATGTTGGAGCAGATGCGGCTTCAACAAGAAGAAGTTCGGATCCAGATGCAAGCTCAACAGGAGCAAATGAGGATGCTAATCGCTACTCTGGCCAACAACCAGAGTGTAGCCGTACACGATGCCAGCAAGGATCAATACGATCAGCTGAGCAAGGAGGTGCAAAGGTTCGTCTCCGATGAAGACACAGGTAATACCTTTGCCTACTGGTACAGCAGGTACGGACCGGTCATAAGCGATTTCTTGTTGCCGGACAACAAGAAGCGTGACCTGGTCCTCATGAAGCTAGACGCAGAAGCATACCGGAAGTATGCAGATGAGGTCCTGCCTGCGAAGCCACACGACTTGGATTTTAGCACAACTATCGAAAAACTTCAGAAGCTGTTTGCATCCAAGAAGACGCTGATAAGAAGAAGATTCGAGTGCCTCCGCGTCACCTGCCCACCGCTTACGCCGACGTGTGTACCCTTCCGAGAATACGCCAACACAATCAAGCGGATGGATGAGGACGCTCGACTCAAGGAGCTCGACTATACTGGAATGAAGACGCTACAATTTGTAGCCAGTCTTCAGGACCCGTCATTGCGAGACGTCCGCCTCAGGATGATTCGCAGACTGGATGCACATACGGACGAAACACCGCTGACCATCGAGGACTTGGTCAGCGAATGCGAGAATTACACCGCGTCGAAGATGGACAACACGGATATGGAAGGAACCCGCGATGTCCATGCGGTATGGAAGAAAAAGGTGGATTGTTCCAGATGTGGAGGTCCGCATTTTAGCAGGGACTGTCCACAATCTCCCAGAACAAGTCGAAAGAAGCGACGGAAGACAGGGACTCAGCCCTATGGTCGAAGAAGACAATGCAAGAACGTGGTCGCCTTCGACGCCGAGAACGCCCGCACCTACCTTGACGTTGTTGTCAAAGGATGTCCCCTCAAGCTCCAGTTGGACACGGGTGCGGATATAACGCTGATATCTCGTAAAGCCTGGAAGAGGATAGGATCTCCAGCTCTAGAACCGTGCGTGATGCCTGTTAAAACTGCAGATGGGACGCCGATGCAGATCGACGGTAAATTTTCAATTGATTTCAAGGTCAAAGATCGAGTTACAGGACGGATGGTCCATGGAAAAGGAACATGCTATGTCACCGTAGGCCCGAATCTCCTGGGATTGGAGTGGTGCATCCAGTTGCCAGCCTACAAGAAGTTGAAGACCAAGTACAACTGCAGAAAGGTGACTAGCGAAGAAGAAATTCGAGCCGAAGTTGTCGCCGACTTGAAGAACAAGTATCCGGATGTTTTCAGCAGCGAACTAGGGAAATGTAAGAAGAGCAAGGCTAGGTTAGTCTTATAGAAGGGTGCTGTCCCACTCTTCAAAAAGAAGAGGACAGTTCCATACGCTACAGCACCGAAACTGGAGGCAGAAATTGATAGGCTGGTAGCCGAAGGTGTTATTTCGGCCGTAGAACACTCAGAGTGGGCCGCTCCAATAGTCGCCGTCAAGAAGAAGAATGGCAGGATCCGTCTATGCGCCGACTTTTCGACGGGACTCAACGATGCATTGCAGCTGCATCAGCACCCATTACCCACAGCGGAGGATGTGTTCACCAAGCTCAATGGAGGCCATCTCTTCACACAGCTCGATTTGGCCGAGGCATATTTGCAGGTGGAAGTTGAGGAAGCATCGAAGGAGACTAACTATTAATACGCACAAGTGATTTATCGCTGCAATCGTCTACCCTTCGGAGTGAAATCGGCTCCAGGTATATTCCAGCAGATTATGGATTCCATGATAAGCGGACTTGAGGGCGTAGCCGCTTATCTCGATAATATCATCATCACGGAAAGGCTTTGAGGAGCACCGACAAAACTTGGAAGCCTTGTTCAAGCGAATCAAGGATTACGGATTCCACGTCAGGTTGGGAAAATGCAACTTTCTGATGCCAGAAATCTGTTACTTAGGGTACATCATCGACAAAAACGGACACCGGCCGGACCCAAAGAAGATCGAAGTCATTCAACAGATGCCAGCGCCAAAGAACATAGCGGATGTTCGATCATTCCTCGGCATAATCAACTACTATGGACTGTTCGTAGCAGAGATGCGCCAATTTCGTGCACTCCTGGACGCAGTGCTCAAAAAGGACGCAAAGTTCGAATGGACAGAGGAGTGCCAGAACGCATCCAAGCGTGCCAAGGAAGTATTAGCCTCCGATCTACTCCTCACACATTTTGATCCTCACTTGCAGATAGTGGTAGCTGCCGACGCATCGGACTACGGAATCGGAGCTGTGATTCTGCACAAGATGCCAGATGGTACAGAGAAGGCCATTTGCCATGCAAGCCGAAGCCTCACAGCAGCAGAAAGGAACTACGGACAAATTGAAAAAGAAGGATTAGCACTGGTGTTCGCAGTTCGTAAGTTCCATCGGTATATATACGGACGACGGTTCAGATTGCTCACCGATCACAAGCCGCTGCTACACATCTTTGGACCCAAGAAGATGGTGCCTGTGTACACAGCGAACAGATCGCAACGGTGGAAGCTCATTCTACTCGCGTACGACTTCGACCTGGAGTACCGCAAGACGACCGAATTCGGACAAACCGATGCACTGTCTCGACTGATTCCTCCCCGGCCATTCCAGACCGAAGACGTCGTCATAGCGAAAATAGAAGAAGATGTGCGAGCCGTTCAAGCTGCTGCTGTACAAGCGTTACCAGTAACCCGAAGAAGGATAGAAGAAGAATCCCGCAAGGACGAAACCATTGCGCAAGTCATACAAATGCTGCAATCGGGAGCATGGCCGTCCAAGCCGAAAGAAGAAGTTCGAAACTGGAGAGCACTGAGGGAGAATTATTTCGCCCACAGAATAGTCCTTCCAGCCTCGCTGAGACAAGCCGTTCTGAAGCAGTTACAGGAGGGGCACCCTGGAATGAAAAAGATGAAGATGCTCGCGAGAGGATTCGCATATTGGATGGGCATCAACAGAGAAATTGAAGATTCAGTGCGCCGCTGTAGGGATTGTCAAGAAGCCTCCAAAATGCCAGTGAAGACGTTGCTGCATTCATGGAAAGTAGAAGACAAACCATGGAATCGACTTCACATTGACTACGAGGGCCGCTGAATGGTGAAATGTATCTCGTCGTAGTCGACGCTTACTCGAAATGGCCAGAAGTTTTTGAGATGCCTTCATCGTCAACTACAGCTACTCTGAAGGAACTCATATCTCTATTCGCACGATTTGGAAATCCGCGAGTGATCGTGTCGGATAATGGAACGCAGTTCACAGCAAAGGAGTTCCAAGATTTTGGTAAAGAGCGAGGAATCAAACATATGCGTTCGCCTCCATTCCATCCACAATCAAATGGACAAGCGGAGAGGTTTGTGGATATCTTCAAGAGAACCTTCCAGAAAATTAAGGAGGGAGGAACGGCAGAGAAGCTCGCGGAGTTTCTACAGTCTTATCGACGAACGCCATGTACAACTGCTCCAGAACAACGTTCGCCTGCTGAGCTGCTCCTGAGACGTCAGATCAGGACACCGCTGTCGCTGCTGAATGAAGACTCCAAAGAAGAAGGAATGGGCAATGAAAACATGAAGAAGCAGTTCAACCGCCACCATGGAGCACGAAAGAGAGCGTACCAGCCACAAGAAGCCGTGTGGGTACGTGATTTTCGCTCTGGATGTAAAAAATGGATTCCAGCTCGAGTGAAGAAACGTTACGGAGAAGCATTATATGGCGTGCTTACTGAAGACAATCAGTTATGGAGACGACATGCGAACCAGATGCGCCGAGCAGCAAGTATGAATCGACATTATGACTCAACACAGTCCATTCCCGATGAAGGACGTAACTATGGCATGGATGCTGCTGAACACCAAGCCACCTCGTCTACGCCACCGACATCAACCAGACCAAGTCGCCATCGTCGCCCACTAGAACGTCTACAAGTAGATCCTTGTTATAAGATGTACCGTTGTTCATCTTAGGCCCCGGGCAGACTTCACGCGATTTGATCGTCGCGACTGAATCGCGAGGAGACAACTGTTACAACATCATTCCATGCAGATCAACTTGCATTCGGTTGTGATACTTTTCCAGACCGAAATTTTTGAATGTGAAATGAAAATGAATGGAAATCTTGGCGATTTGGTCGCGACGATTAAGTTGCGTGAAGTCTGACCGGGGCCTTAGGAGGGAGGTGTTGTAGACCCGTCCCTTATATTGGAACTTGCTCATTCACTATAGGCTAGGTCGATATGGTCTCTGTGGTTGCGGCATACCCGCCGCACCTTGATATATTTGCGTGTGTTGTTCTCTAGTATTCCTAGTGAACCCTCGGCATGTACGCCGATAGGCAGAGGGGGAACTCTTGTGTTTTTCTAATAAATCGTCAACGGCTCAACGCGTTCCACATCAGTTTCGCAAATTTATAAGGGCAGAACCCTCAAAGGTTCGAGCAGTTCTCAAGCCTGTCTTTCATAACATTTAGTTCACAACTCAAAGAAAACCCGATTACTGCAAAACATTCATGGTTATATCTAACATCAATACGCAGACTATAAATGTTTGTTTCCCTTCATGGACCTTGTCGGGTTAGATGGTCTTCGCCCTGTTGGAGTGAATATTGAAAGATGGGCCTTTGTGTGCATGCTCAAACTAAAGATACCACTCATATGATTTGAATAATGAAGTCATGTAGTAGGTTCACGGTACTGATGTAATCATAAACTGCGATACTTTCCCGTTATCCGAACCCATCCTTTCAAAACTGATATTGCTTCTTTTCTTGTAATAAGTTTGGTCATAACTTCACAGGAAGAAGTGTCAGCCTCCCGCCACATCTCAAAAAAATTGTCATATCATCTACATTTTTGACTGGTTCAACCAAAAGTCTTTTTCCGATCGATAATGACCCCGTTTTTATTCAGAAGTTATAAAAATGCACATCAATTTTGTTAGAAAAACTTAGAAAAAACTAAACTTCAAAAACTAAACCTTCGTTCCATGTTTTTGAAGAACATATTATATTTGTCCAAATTAGAGGCGTACGCTATTTTCTATTATGGAAGCGGCAAAAGGCGTCCACAACTTCAATCATCATTTATATGATCTTTCCTGGCTAAATTTGCATAGCGAAAATGATTCAAGAAGGAGGATATTCTTAAATCATTGCTGAAAGCAAATAACGTTTCAATGAGTGCTTTGGATTGCTTTACTCTCATAAAAAACCGCTATAGAGCCTTCAATTCATTTCAAATGTTTCGCCTCAGTTTTCAAAGAAAACTTGTCAAACTAAGTCTGAACATATTGATTTTTGAAAGAACATCGCAGGAGGACAGTCCTCATGAAAGCTAAGAAAAAATTTTCAACGCGAAGAAAGTTTTTCATTAGAACATTTCGAAAAATGGCTCTGGACAACAGAAAAGTACCAAATCTGCTGCTATAAATAAAACGTCTGTTCGTCTGTCAAATATCTACAACGTAATAAAGTGGTAATGATAGGGTAAGACTGGAAAAAGAGACATACTGTTTTCAAGCTATCAAACAGCCCTCTTGTTGAAAACTTCAACAGGAAGTAGACTGTTTTAACAATGCCAAAACAAGTGCGTGCAGGTCTGAATAAACCCGTCTTGCTTGTAGGTAAATTCGTGTTTGTATGGTTGTATAAAAAGGACGCCTCCTCTATTCGAACCCAGATAGTCGAACGAGCTGTCCAGCTCGACGAATTCGAATATCTCCATCATAAGCCGGTCCTGAAGCTTTGTCCACAAATCATGATACCCGTTAGTGGGCCCTGATGTCGTGAATGTGACAGAAATTTGAGTTTTTTGAATTTGTGCTTGAGCCATCACTGCTTCCATAACCTTCTGCATGTTTATTGTTCTTCAAAACAGAAACATGAACACTTATCGACTATGAATGAAAAATCTTTTGAGGATTCTTTTATTAGCCGTCCCGAAAATATTTTCGTTTTTGAACAAACGCCACAGTCCGCATGATTAACTTTTATGGAAGCTCTTGAAAATATTTGATGCGGTTTTTATGGTCTTTCAAATGGTCAACTCTTTATTGCAGTAAAAGCAATGGTCTCTCAAAAAATTGCCATTGATTGCGACCCATGCTTTTTACCAAAGTCAAGTTCCGCTAGTTTTTTAAATTCTTTTCTGATTTTCGAAAAAGTTCAAGTAACTTATGTATATTTATTCATTTATTTATTTGAATGAGCCACAGGCGCGCCATAGTTTTGGGGGTTATAAATAACAAATTTTTTTATAAAAATCAGTGTTAAAAATAAAGAAAAGAAACAAAAAAGGATTGACGCAGAAAAATGAGATTGCTTTTTTTAGACCATTTGCCAGTCTAGGTTCAAAATCTAATAAATGATAGGACAAAGATTTAGAACACAAGAATAGAGCAAATTTACTAGGACATGACACGATCTCGTCCCCCTTCATAGCTTATTTTCGAGATTTTCAAGGTTTTTTTTTGATCCTATCAAAACCCATGTATGGTTGACTCAAACCTCATAGAACATTAACTGGTTAAACTGAGTGTTATTCGATGCAGCACTTTCTCCCTTTCAAAGACATGTTTCTTGTTCCTGATTCGTAAAGCTTGGCGGATGAAGTCGACAAAATTCGCGTTTTGAGGCTCTCCCAGCTGTTTCTGAAAAGTTTAGAAATTTCGGGGCGCTTACTTGTTTTGTAAAATTACTGCTCATGATTCAGTTTTGAAAGTCAAAGATCGAAAATTCATTGATGTTTGACGAGCCTGTGCCTGATATTGCTCTGCCAAGATTCGATGGTGTTGTTTGGAATTCTGTCAAAGCGTGTTATAAAATTATATGCCGTTGTAGACTTAGGCCCGTATGCACGTACATCCCCGCGGGGAGGGGAGGGGATCTGAGAGGGCAAGCGTCATATCTCGCTAGTCTACATATTTATTTATTTATTTATTCTATTTACAAAATGCACAATAAATGCGCACGAGTAAATGTATTACAATAGATAGATGAGAGAGTATGAGAGAATAAGGATGAAGGAAGCCAACATGAGTAAAAAGTAGACAACATCAATTCAGCAGTAATCTATCCAAATCGATGTTGAATAATTTTCTCTTGAACATTTGGGCATTACTTGATTGTAGAATATGAGGCGGAAGATGTTGTAACCATCTTGCACCTCTACAAAACAACACGTTAAAAGTTAGCAGAAATTGCTTTTTATTGATTGGGGGATAATGCAAGTTGAACGATCCAGAGCGTTGATTGGTGGATATAAATATCCAGTATTTACTAGCTTTGAGTCTGATTTCTCTACGTAAGATTCTAAAGCAGAGAACCAGATCAGAGACTTTTCGACGATATGCCAAACTTCGCATATTGAGAATTTTCAGACGATCACTGTAATCGGGAACGTTTTTGTTGAACCAGCACCTGCGAAATAGTAATCGAGTAAAAGTATGTTGTACCTTTTCTAATTTCCTCACATCTTTCTTACAGTAAGGACTCCAAACTTGTGAGCAATATTCAAGATGAGGTAACACATATGTTCTGTACAGGAGCTTTAAAACTGAAGGATTTTGTGAGTGTATATTCCGAAAAATGGCATACAGTACAGTATACGCCTTTCTGACCATACAATCTATGTGTAGTGAAAATTTGAGGGTAGAGTCAATAAGAATTCCCAAATCTTTGATTGAAGTGCACTCCCTTAAAGTTATTCCGTCAATTTCATATTTTGATGTTGTAGTATTCCCAATGTGCATAACGCAACATTTGTCCAGGTTGAGAGGAATATCCCAATTTACTGACCATTCAAGCATCCTTCTGATAGAATTTCTAAGGGCTGACTGAACCTCCAAGAAATCATTAGAATCGTAGATACCGTAAATTTTTATATCGTCAGCATATATCTGTACTTTGACTGAAGATGAGGTTTTCAGTATCTTAGGTAGGTGTAAAGTGTATAAGAGGAATAGCAAGGGCGAGAGCACACCACCCTGTGGGACTCCGCTTTTGCATGCGTACTTTTCAGAGTAACTATGGCCTATTCTGACAGTCATATGTCTGTTTTGCAGATAAGAAATTAGCCAAGCTAGCAGAGTACCAGAAATTCCAAGTCCTTCGAGCTTTTTTATGAGTTTCTCATGAGGAATGAGGAACTTTGTCAAAAGCTTTCGAAAGATCGAAGAAAATTATATCTATAGATTTTTTGTGGTTGATAGCTAAGGTCCAGTCAAAAATACTATCCAATAGGTTGGTGGCAGTAGATGCTCCCTCAAGAAAGCCATGATGCTCTGTGGGTATAAGATTTGCTTTGAAAAGCAATGATGTAATTACATCTCTCAGGATTTTCTCCATAACCTTGACAGATGTGGAGGTTATGCTAATCGGGCGGAAGTGCGATACAAGGCTTGGGTTTGAACTTTTTGGGATTGCTGTTATCAAACCCTCTTTCCATAATCCAGGTAGTTTGCCAAACATTATGGAAATATTAAAAGTGTGTGTCAAGGGTTTGGAAAGTGCATCGGCACATTCTTTATAAATAATTTGAGGTATACCATCATATGGTTCTGAGAGTGATGGCTTTAACTTCTTTAGAATCCGGAGGATGTCATTAGTATTGAAATAAAATTCATGTAGTGAGCGATTTTCAAATTTTGAAAAATTCGTTCCTTGGTTGGCAATCGTGTTGTTGGGGTTATGAGTAAAAACACTAGCAAAGTATTTAGCTAGGGCATTAGCTTTGTCAGCATCACAACAATAAGCGTTTCCGTAAGTATTTGATTACTGGTAGACGAGGACATCCTTTCAGTTTTCTGTTAATGTAATGGAAAAGATATTTCGATGATTCTTTGGAAAGCAATCTACGTTCACGATTAGCAAGAAACTTTTTCAAATGTAGATTGAGATCTAAGGAAACTTTCTTATAGACAACATTAGCCCTAGGATGAGTTAGATGCATAAAAAGGCGATGTTTTTGTTCAAGTAAATTTCGAATTTGTTTAGGATATCGTACTTCGGTATGTGAGGGAATTCGAAAGGGTACATACTTGCATAGAGCTTCATAGATAACTTTGCAAAATCTCTGATAAATATCATCAACTGATAAATACTGGTCGAAGACATGCAGCCAATCAACACTGAGAAGATATGCATTAAGAGAAACAAAATCAGTTCTAAGGAAATCAGGTATAGGAATGAGTGACGAAGAACATAGTGTTTCATTTAATTCAAATTGCACCATGGAATGATCAGAGTTTGCAAGGGGGGCTAGTACTCGTACATTCGATATAATAGGCGAATTAGAAAGGATTAGGTCAAGGGTGTGATCTGCATGGGTTGCTTTATCTACATATTGACGTAAGTTTAATTGATTGAATAAGCCAAAAAATCTAGCAGAATATACATCATGAGGCTTATTATTGTTCCAGTCGATATGTAGATTGAAATCACCTAGTAGTACAGTATCAGAATTTGTACTCGCTAGATCACTCAAAAGTTGCAAAAGGCAGTCATCGTCAGCTATCTGACAGTTAGGAGGTCGGTAAACTAATATAAGTCTAATTTTGCAGGGTTTCTGACTCGAATATAGGTCAATACACAAAACATTAGCTTTCATATTTTCATTAATAGCGACTCTTTGGAGTACTAATGAATCGTATGCTAAAATGCACACTCCACCTCCTTTACAAGTATTTCTGTCAAGACGAAAAATTGTGTACGGCGTGTCTGCTATAATTTCGCCATCAAAAATCTTACTCGTAAGCCATGTTTCAGTGATAAAGACAATGTCTGGTTTAATTTCTGTTAAAATAGAATGGAGGTGGTGTAATTTGTTGACTAAACTTCTAGCATTGATGAGCAATGCGTTAATACTGTTCATCGCACCGTGCTGACTTAGAAGTTTACCGACCTTTTGCTGGGCAGATCATCGACATGAGTTAGCCTTCCGCGATAGACGACCCATTCTTTCCTTGGTTTGCCATTATTCCGTTCTTGTGCAGCTTGTCTCAACTCATATTCATTCTGACGCTCTTCTCTAGTCATGCTTTTTCTGATAAACACGTTTGTCATTCCAGCGCGATGAAGTAGATGAGCATTCCTTAGAGCTAGTTTCCAGTAATAGGTCGACGGTAGAACTAGCTTCACTAGTCTGGGACGAGTTGAACTGGGTTTGCCAACCCAATAGATTTCGTTGGGAGAACAATCGACATCTAAAACATCTAATACGTCGTCGATCTTCTTTCTCAAGTATTCTCGCCGTTCCGATGCTTTCATTGATGATGATGGTTCTTCAATACCAGATATTATCAAACTGCGTGAGCGCTTATCTGTTTCTATTGCATCCGATATGTCAGCGTTAACCTTTTCTGCAAGAACGGCTAGCATTTGAGCTATAACTGGGTTCCTGTTAATTTTAGCAATCGAAGAAATGAGTTCAGCAGCTGACATTCTGCTCAGATCTTTTTCCACAATGCTAGGAAGCATCTGACTTTCTTCAACGCTTACTTCACGATGATCTTCATTGATATTTGTTACTTCTCCTTGACATATTCTTTGCAGCCTCGGTTTCACTGCGGGCGCTTTCTTCTTGGTTCGAGTACCAACCGGCATTTCGAGTATAGACGTGGAGGATGAATAAACTGCAGCACCACTCACGGTCGAGTCGAATAAGGGAATGATATATATACATATCTTTCTCCTTCTTTCTCTATCTTACTTATGAAGTTTCTCATACACTGATACCTGCGCATAACGGATGCCAGGTTACTGCCATGCAAGGTTAGATACTCACTATTTCGTCTGATCCCCTGGGGATCCCCAGGGGATCACCTCACATTTTCAAAGTCACTTATCTTCCTAAAAACTCGATGAAAATGCTCTAAAATTGTACTGTGGATATACTACAACACTGCTAAACATGCTTATGGTAGAAATGAGTGAAATCTCAAGATATCAAAATCTTCGATGAACCGCTGCTCGCGAGCCAGGGATTATCGAAAAAACCAAAATCTTCAGATTCCATTTCTTTTGTCGAAAATATGCTCAGCGGTATCGCAGTATATCTTCAGTATAATTTTGCAGCGTTTTCATTGATTTTTCAGGAAGATAAATGACTTTGAAAATGTGAGGTGATCCCCTGGGGATCCCCAGGGGATCAGACGAAATAGTGAATATCCATTATGCGCAAATATCACTGTATGAGAACCTTCAAAATCAGGACAGAGAAAGAAGAAGAAAATTATAGACTAGCGAGATATGACGCTTCCCCTGTCAGATCCCCTCCCCTCCCCGCGGATGTACGTGCATACGGGCCTTAGACTTCCTCAGCTTCAAGGATTGCTGTACTCTGCTGTACTCGTTCCTTCATCTGCAATATAAAGATCACAGTTTGAAAGAGCATAAAAAACGCATCGAATGCTAGTTAAATCTTCTATAAAAATTTGTTCCGCGGATTGTGGAGCTTATTCAAAAAAAGCGAAATTCCTTTTGCGACGAGCTGATATAACAACTTTGGTAAAGGTTTGCAAATTCTCGAACGAACTTCTATTTGATACAGATTGGTTTACGAGATTGTGATTCCTTAGCATTGGCAGCTTATAGAGCCTTGTATAAGCCTTCACCGAAAATCTGCATTTGCTAGATAACTTATTGTCAATTATAGAAAATTGATTTATAACAATGGTAAATACGACGCGGGCTCCAGGTTATTCTTCCAGTGGACATACAATGAATACTGAAGACGATATGGAATTACTATGTAGCACTTGCATAAAGTGAATAATTGCAGATCCAGTCCAAGGTCGCGCGAACGTCAGTGAATATGTTGATCAGATCTGTAGGCAATTGGCGAAATGGCCCTTGTCAAGCAAGGATAAAGTCAGAGCCCCTCCCCCCCCCCCCGAGAATGGATCGCGAAATTTTTGAAAGTTACTTAAATGTATTATAAAAATGTGCAAGTGACTCCTTTTTCCTTGTAAATAATTAAAATAAGCTCTTAAAGGCAGTGTCCAGGCTAAACCTAACCCCCTCCGATTAGTGTTGATCCTGAATGTAGTCCCCAGAAAAGGGGCATCTGCGTTGGTCCGGTCTTCTAACGTTGTCTCTGAATGGAGATAAGGGGCCTGAAAGTCCCTGGCTGGGCGGAGTCTGATATCAGACTCCGCCCACCAGGGACTGCTCACTATCTCGTCAATACGTGCCTCCCGACACGTACTGACAAGGTAGTGAGCAGAAGCTGCACACTGCACCCTGCAATGCAACTGCACCCATGCAGTTGCAGCTCCTTCCCGCTGGCCTGCTGACGGGGACGAGCAATTCGAATCTCGTCCGCGCCCTCAAGAGCGGGTCTCCAAGAATCGGTTTTTTTGTGAATTTTAGGGAGTTTGAAGTTCGGGACTGTAATCAGGGCCACAGAAAGGCCCCAGAATGACGAAAACATGGGGGGCCAAATTCTGGGTGGACGCTGCCTTTAAAAGTTCAGATTACAGCACTGGCAATGCCGCTTTTCAAAACAGCGTTTTGAACGCAATAAAACGCCGTAAGTGCCGCATTGCTATATCTTTCTTCAGGTTACTCCTATAGAGCTCTGGTTAAAATATTTGAAACCAGCGCTGTCTGATGCATCCGACAGTATGTTCGAAAATTGTTTAGTGAATTACACGCTCTAATTCTTTTTGATCCCGTTTTGGGCACTGATAAGCTGATAACAATCTTCAAAGTAATCGTACACAATTCTGAATAACATATTTGAACCAGCTCTTTGCCAGCTATCCAATGATGTGTTTAAAAACCTAAAAATCTCAAGTTTTTTGTTTCCGATTTTATTGGTCCCTCATATCGGTATTATTAGCTAGGCTGGCACCGGCCCCTGGCCGCAGTGACCTATCATTATCGATTTTTGTCATCAGAATGCATTCAGTATCTTACTATAATATCTTTTGGTAACTGCCAAAGCGATGCGACGAGGGTACTCTCCTCCCCCATATGCTTTACCGTTGTGCTATGTGTTCTCTTACAGTGTTAACAGCAGATTCGCGACAACGAGGGCAGTCCAGATTATGCGGCGACGAAATATAACTGCGATACATGAACTAACACGGATGTGCTGAGAAACGCCGAGAAAGTACTGGGGAGCGCATGCAATAGAAAAAACAGGGGAGCTACGTCTCGTTGGAAAAAAAGAATCAGTCGATTCATGCGGTAGTACATTTTTCTAAATTTCTAGGATTAAATGCTGAATCTCACAAAAACCTGTTAAATACTTACTTTTGGATGCTTTTACACTGCGTAAATATTGTTGTTGCCTCTGAAAACAAATGAGCAAAGGGAGCTCGGTCTGCTGGAAGGAAAGACCCAGGATATCCACTCGAAAACACATTTCTTTCAACTAGATTTTGATGTGAAAATTCACAAAAACTTGCTGCATTTGTTTTTAGCGGCCTCTACTTTGTGAAATCCCTACTTTTGCCAATAAAAACACAGCAGAGGGAGCTTGTCTTAATGGAAGAAAAGACCTAGTGTTCATGCGGCAGTACATTTTTGATATAATTCCCTAGGTGTCAGTGCTGAATGTCACAAGAAGGGCTTGAAATTCACTTTGGCCGCTTTTATCTTTCGAAAAACGTACTTCTGCTTTAAAAAGCATAAGTCTCGAAGAAAGGAAAGCTTCAAGGACTTTATTCGGCAGCGCATTTAGGCTGAGGACTTTTCAGTTTCAATGCTAAATCATGCAGAAGCTCGCTTGAAATTCACTCTTGAATACCCAGAGGGCTCATGCGACAGGACATTTTTGCTAGGATTGTCCAAGAAAAAGCTTTGAGCGAACTTTGGTCTCGCTTTAAGAAATGACCGTTTCTTGGCGAGACGTAATAAGGAGAGTATAGGACTGTGCATGATCGCAAAGCTCGGTGTGTTAGCGGCCGTTTCACAGTTCCTGAGTGTCAGCTTTTCGGGTTTAATCAGCTGTTCTACATAGATGACTGCTGAGGTGGTCTTCATGTTTAGTAGCTGTGGTATCTGGGTAAGGTAGTTGCAAGAAGAACAGCTTAGATGATTTAAGAGTTACCCGTGAAAAGTTTCCTTGAGAGCATAATCTTACTTCTACTACTACGTACTTACGTTGCGCCAAGCGTTGAGAAAATGGAAATGATCTTGAAATAAAACTTTGAAATGAGCCTGATCTTGCTTCTACTACTACTTGCATTGCGAAAAAGATCGGTGAGAAAATGGGAATTCGTTCTCTTGCTATTTTTAGTTGCGCAGACAGTTATCAATGTATCTGCCCCAACCCACTTGCTAGCGACCCGTAGGGCAGCCTACTGCCGCAGGATTTTTGTCAAGAATTCCTTGTTTTCAAGGCTAAATTATAAAAAAAATCCTTAAAATCCACTTCAAGCAAAAATTCTTGTGCTCCCAAAGCAGAAAAGTAAAGGAGCTCTGCAAGAAGAACACCGTAAATGATTTGAGAGTTATCATTGTAAAAAGTTTGCTTGAGAGCATGATCTTACTCTTACGACTACATACTTACGTTTCGCCAAAAATCGTTGAGAAAATGGAAGTCCATTTCCTTGTCATTATAAGTTGCACGCAAATAGTTATCAATGTATCTGCCCTAACCCACTTACTAGCGACCCCTAGAGTCGCTACTGCCGCGGGACATTTTTCCGAACGATTCCTTGTTTTCAGGGCTAAGTTATAAAAAAAATCCTTGAAATCCATTTTAACCGCGCCTACTTCGCGAAAATTATGCTTGTGCACCCAAAAGCAGAAAAGCGAAGGGGCTGGTCTCAAAAGAAGGATAGAGCCATGGGCTTCACAGCAGGACTCTTTTGCAAGATTATCCAATGGAAAGTTTCAGCGAGCTTTAGTATCGCTATAAGGGTGCTTTCATAGCAGCCCGTAGCCGCAGCTGGCCGCTTTGTCATAGAAGCGCAAAATCATCAAATACTTGCTATTTCAAGCGCAAACGCCCACGCTTTCCATCTTCCATGCTTTTTCCTCCCTGTTGGTAATTCGATCTCATATATCATACTTGTGGTCATTGCTGTTAAAACCTTGTTGCCGTAGATTGGTTATCTTATTGGTGCTCAGTTTCCCTTCCGCAGTTGAACCATATTTCGCCAAAGTTTCTTTGCGGTGTGATCGTCTGACTTTGGATGCGTTCAGTTTTGCAGTGTTTATTTTTTATGCATGGTTCTGCTTCAAGTATATCCTTGGCCGGTGCTTATCTTGAATAACTTTGTAATGTGTGAAAGTGGGACTGCAGATCAGCCGCAAAGGGAGGAAAAAACGTGGAAGATGGAAAGCGTCAGCGTTTGCGTTTAAAACAGCAAGAATTTGATGATTTCGCGCTTCTATGACAAAAGCGGCCAGCGGCGGCTATGGGCTGCTGGCGGTTGCTACGAGCTGCTAGCGGCAGCTGCCGGCGCGGTATGAAGGCACCTTAAGAAATGATTTCATGTATCGGGAGACATTATCAAAATGTAGAGATGCGCATGATTGCGATGGTCGGTGTGTGCGGCAATTGCCTGAAAAGGATTCCATGAGGTTCCTTCATCAGCGAACAACTCCATATTTTTCAGAATCGCTACACGGAATCAAAAGCTAACGTATGATTGCGAAAAGCGTTCAAAAGAAGGTAGAGAACTGAGAGAGCTCTATGCATAAGCAATGGTGTACTCACCGATCTTTGCTATCATGCAAAGCTCTACTCTACGTTGTCGTTCGGGGACACTTTACGAAATTTGGTCAAAGCCGCTTTGAAAAATTTACATGTCTGGGTTTTTCAGGAACTGGAAGCTTTTCAAAACATGACACAGTTCCTGAAAATCAACCTGAGTTTCAGTTTGTATCATTTCAATGTAAAATTTCACGGGAACTGCTAACATCTGTTTTGACTGCTTCTACTTCGTGAAAATTCTACTTTTGCCAATAAAAACAACACAGCAGAGGGAGCTTGTCTTAAGGGTAAAAAAGACCTAATGAGTTTATGCCGCAGTCATTTTTGGTATAATTCTTTGGGCTTCAGGCTTCTCACAAAAACATGCTTGGAATCCATTTTGGCCGCTTCTACTTCGCGAAAATCGTACTTCTGCCTTGGAAAATCAAAAAGAGCAGAGGAGGATTGTTCTCGAAGGGAGGGTAGCTGCAGCAGCTTTATGCGGCAGTGCGTTTCTGTTGATAATTTCTCAGTTTCAATGCTAAATTATACAGAGGCTCGCTTGAAGTCCACTTTTAACCGCTTTTACTTCGCAGAAATCATACCTTTGCCTCCTATAACAAAGGAGCAAAGCGAAAGCTTGGTCTCGAGGGAAGGAAGGTCCCGAGGGCTTATGCGGCAAGAATGCTATATCAGAAATATTGCTTGAAACCCACTTTAGCCGCTTTTACTTTGCAGAAATCATACTTCTGCCCTCTTTAGCAAAAAAGGAAAGGGAGCTTGGTCTCGAAGGAAAGAAAGTTCCAAGTGCTTCGAGCGGGAAACTTTTCTGCCAAAGATTTCTTAGGTTTGATGCAAAATTAGACAAAAGCTCAATTGATATCCACTTTTGGCCGCTTTTACTTCGAGAAAATCGTATGCACCTAAAAGCAGAAAAAGCGAGGGAAACTTGGTCTTAGGGGAAGAAAGGCCCAGAGGCTTCATGCGGCAGGACATGTTTGCTAAGATCGTCCAGGAGAAAGCTTTGACCGAACTTTGGTCTCGCTTCAGGAAATGACTTCGCGAGGTATTATAAGGAGAGTATAGGACTGTGCAAGATCGCGAAGCTTGATGTGTTTGCGGCCGTCGCACATTCCTAAAAGTCAGCCTCAGCCTAAATTTCGGGTTGAATCAGCTGCTCTACATAGATGACTGCTCCGGCAACTTCCATTTTTAGGAGCTGGGGTTGAGTATTTGCAAGAAGAACAGCGTATGTGATTTGGTAGTTAGTCGCTGTAAAAAGTTTCCTTGAGAGCCTGATCTTGCTTCTACTACTACTTGCATTGCGAAAAAGATCGTTGAAAAAATGGGAATTCATTCTCTTGCTATTCTTAGATGCACGCAGACAATTATCAATGTATCTGCCCCAGCCCACTTACTAGCGACCCGTAGGGTCGCTAGTTGTGATATATGGAAGTAACAATTTATTCGATGACTTCAATAAGCCAGAGGTGCAGACATAATGAAAACTGAATTTGAAATCTGAAACTTCAGTTTTTGAAAAAATTGACTTTTCCAGTTTTTGAATATATGGTCGGATAGAGCAAACAGTGCGGAGTCCAAATATGATAAAGTGAATCAAAAAGAATAGCTTTGTGGGAAGCTATTCGAATGCGGCACTTACGACGCAATATCGCGTTTATTGCGCCGGAGGGCACAAAAAAAATTGTGAATTTTCCAATTTTCGAACATACTGTCGGATGCATCAGACAGCGCTGGTTTCAAATATTTTAACCAGAGCTCTATAGGAGTAACCTGAAGAAAGATATAGCAATGCGGCATTTACGGCGTTTTATTGCGTTTAAAACGCTGTTTTGAAAAGCGGCACTGCCAATGCTGTAGCCTTGTAAAAAATTTTTCGGGGCATAGCTGCCGCCACGCCCCTTTTTTGAAATTTCGGGGTCAGGAGCGCAAAAAATTTGGGCAGCATTCCAAAAAAAATTCGGGAGTGCGTGGCTGAAGCCACGCACCTTCACCCGAAAAATTTTTTGTTCCCCGACAGCTACTAACAATAAGATACGACCTTTTATTTAATGCAATTGAAACAGTGGACCACAACTATCGCCCTAAAATAATCACTAGATTAGTTTTTAACTTCGGATAGCGATATAGGGATGCGACTTAACTGAACACGCTGCATTTGCAAAGGTTGTTGTCTTAATCTGTGCAGTGATTGGTCAACGGAG
This sequence comes from Cylicocyclus nassatus, assembly GCA_958299035.1. Classification (NCBI taxonomy): domain Eukaryota; kingdom Metazoa; phylum Nematoda; class Chromadorea; order Rhabditida; family Strongylidae; genus Cylicocyclus; species Cylicocyclus nassatus. The sequence continues at coordinate 10,706,802 of CATQJL010000305.1, forward strand.
TAACAACTGTGCGTCACAACTTGCTGTCCATGCGAGAGGAGAACGAACCTATTTTCGAAAGTAATAAGGCTTGAAGCTTAAATTAGAGGAACGTAACATTCTAGCAGACAGCGATCCTCGCCTATTGAAGGTATACAAGTTGTTTAAATTGAAACTGAGCACCAATCAGATTAGCGCCATTGATACTATTTGCGATTAGAGAGTTTGCGAATCTTATGGCAACAATGAAGAAACCATAGCTTTTGATATTCCAAACGATTTGCGTAAATCCACTTCATTCAAAATTGAATTTATACTTGTAATCGCATTTGTGCAGCTCTACCATCAGAAAAGTAAAATAATTAAAATCACAATCAAAGTCACAATTAAAATCATAAAATCAATTTTGGCTCTGCTAAAAGAAATAAAGTAGTCAAAAATTTGAGCAGTCATGTTTCGGAGCAGTCGCTAATACCAGCACTCTGCTCTGTTTATGCAGCAAAAATCTGCCGAGCGAACATCTCTGACTAAAGTTATAATTCTGAGGGCATTGCAAAAAAAGGGAGCGGGTTTTGTAGAATACTTTGCAAAGATAAAAAATTGAAGATTTTTTAGGCACTTTCTGAGAATTTTCCAAAAGTGATGCGACAGACTTTTATGTCATTGTTGATTCGTTGACCGCACGAACAGCTCAAACTCTGCGGACCACGCGCGGCGCGGTTAAATTGTTACGAGAGCACGACTTGTACAACGAATTTGTACTGGAGCAAGCGTTTTGCCTCGCGGCGCGTGCTCCGCAGTGGTTTCCAGGGCGTGCGGTCAACGAATCAACTATGCCTGAAAGTTCCTCTTTTGTTAGAAGATACGCAGATAAAATAAAAAAATATGCTTTACTGTTCACGATCGACTCCGGACCCGCTTGAGTACAAAACAGGAATCAATTGCAAGTCGCTTTGGCACTAGATCGGGGTTGTATCAGTTCCAAAATACTTTCCCTGAGTTTGATGAGAGCCAAATCGTTCTCTGAGGGGTCACATATGTTTTTCATTTGATGTGGTTTGAAAACATGGGTGAACTGCGAGTAATTCATGCAAATACGTGCCCTTTGCGCCTTAGACAAAGTCTGAATGAGCTGACAAGTGTATGAGTTGTTACAGTCGCTTTTCCCTCCGCCTATGTAAACAGGCATCTTTTCTGGCTCCATCAAAACTGAAACAATGCTAATGGTTAAATATCAGTTGTGGAACGTTTTGACGTGGCAACATATAGTGCTTTCCATGACTATTCACCTTTAAAAACTTCGGATTTCTAGATTCATTCAGAGATGCCTGTTAATGACCTTTCTGATCTGCAGCTAACATCAGGTAAAATATGTAATATTTCAAACAATATCTCGGTTCTCTTGCTATTAAATTGAGTATGTCTAATTTTCACTATTCCAATGTATCAAATCTTTTTGACCAGCCGAACACAACTCTTATCATGGTGAAACTTTTTTTCCTGATTTGACGTCAACCAACAAAGACATTGTACCAGACTTGGTTAAGCTCAGCAAGCCTACCGAAAAGTCATTAAGCAAGACATGTTTCGGAAGGGATCCTTTGTCCAAAAGGCCTTTTCAGAAAAGGCGACGATTCTGAAAGACACTGAAGCTGATTCCAAATCTGTCTTCCTTATCTGCGGAGCGCCTCTAAACAAGGAATTACAAAGAGAGCTTTTGTAGCAATTACTTGAACGCATACTTAAAGGCAGTGACTCGGGAAAATCGCGACTGGAGGCTTTTCACAACTACATGGCCTTCTGGACCAGCTGAGTCAAGTACTGTGCTTAAAATGTCAAAAAAAGTGTTTTTTTGTTTACCGGCCTTGCAGATTGCTGGAGAGGCGGGCGAGGGATTTCCGCCATAACTAGCGAGTGACTGCAAGGTACTGTAACTTCACCTATCTTGGCGGCAATTGGCTGGTCAGCCCACGCAATCAATACAATACGGTTGACGGGAACCCCTCGCTCCGCCTCTCCAGCAATCTCCAAGGTTGGAAAACGCCAAAAAAGCACTTTTTTGACTTTCCATCACACTACCTGATTCAGCTGGTCCAAAAGGCCATGCAGTTGTGGAAATCACCCATTCGCGTTTTTTCCAGCCACCTGCCTTTGAAAGAAACCATTTGCAGAAGTTCCTAAGAACTCGAGTGGAACACTGATGACTGTTATACCTTTCTTGTAAGAAAACTTCTGTTTGCCAGCCCCGTGATTACCTCATCTGCTTTTCAACAAGGTTGCCACTTTGATTCAATTTTGATCAGCCGTTCAGTTTTTTGACTAGTACGCATATAACTTCTCACCCAAGGGCGCTACGCAGATAAGGAAGACACATTTGAAATCAGCGTTCAATGCCTTCTGAGATTGTATACGTGACAACTGGAAAGGCCACTTCCACTAAGGATTCTCCACTGTTGACAGAAAAAATACGCAAAATTTGGCTTCCAATTCCAACCGCACATTGTATTCTTTTCTACTTCATTGAGCTTATTTGACAAGTTGCTGACTGTAATTGGTTCAGCTTTCCGGTGGCTTGCATTGCTAGTATTCGCGTGTAGATGCCTCACCCATATTTCTCTAAAATTGGTAGAATTTGGGTTAGGACAGTACCCTAACCATCGCAAACCAATTTACGCCTATTCTCACTAAAATCAAGTTAAAACTTTGTACAGACAAAATGTATAGAAGAGCCTCCCCTCAAATTTCTCAAGCTAAAATCGCACCACAAAAACATCGGCCCATTTGTCTCATAAAGTCAAGAAATCCTGATAATTTTGAGAGTTGCTTACAGTTATGATACGCACTTGCTCTCTAGCAAATTGCTAACCTATATGATTGGTCCAAGGAGCATTGCTCATTGTTTGTTCAGCGTCATATTTTAGAACACAGTGAGCAGCTGTGAGAAAATGGCATGGCGATATCTGAACTAAACTGCACAATGTTGGCTTGGAAGAAATGAAGATGGCTGTCCAAGCATACTCATTTTCTTCAATTCTCGACCTCCATAAAGTTTTTTGATCAGACGACTTTTCTATACTGACTGCCCTGAATCGGGTGGAGGATTATATGTCGCCGAAAGTGGGAGGGTTCCGCGCGGACAATGCAGCAGATACTTAGCCTGTGCATTTATTGGAATGTGTGCTTGTTGCAGATGTCCGGAGGGACCTCCCACTTTTGGCGACATATAGTTCCCCACCCCCTTGAATCATTCCGAGCTCTAAAAAAGTCCGTTCTTGCTGCCTGCTTTTAGACACACCTGATATAGCGCAGTCATCTGCGAAATTGGAATCAGCGGGCGAATTTGTAGAAGTGTAATAATACCTTTTTAAACGCACCTTACACCCGGGAAAGAAATATGCAGTAAAGATATTATACTGTTCACTAACAAAGAAAGTAAACTTCGCACCGTTTTGGTTTAACTTATTCTCCTCGATTGTAAGCTTTTTACTCTGAATCTGTGAGCTCTTAAGAAATGAAAGAGTAGTATTGCCGCAAGTATGTTGATTATTGTCTGTAAGCAGTGCGTTCCCTTAAATGGGGCGGCGCAGCTTTTTCTCCAACCAAAGTCCCTTTTGGAGTCATTCCCCTACATGTCTCATTCCTGTGCATGTTTGATTCATATTCCACTCTTTTCAATTTGCAGTCGTTGATTCAAACTCATGTTGTACCGCCCTTTAAGATGAATTACAACAAGAGAAAGCCTGAACTAACTGTTAGGCTGAAAATGGGGGAGCTTGATTTTTATTACATTTCGAGATTTTTTGTTCCCACCAACAACAATTAGGCCGCAACTCAAACGTCGCTTATATAATCAACCTTCGTTGATTATTCTGGCTAAGCGTTATCGCTCCTCCCCCAAACCGTACGCGTGGCTCCGCGCAGTTCTCGGACAGGGTTTTTTGAACATCTCTCAATCTTGCGCTGCTATACCGTGAAGTCATAGAGCAAATGACACCATTCGAGAGAGCTCCTCATGTTCTTTCGAGCGATAGTTAAATATATGAGATTTGTTCTCGATTTTAGAAAAAACGAAGAAACTTAGAAATTGGGGATTTTTTGGTGGAATTGAAAACCATAAAATCACACCCTATTCTGAAGATAGATGAAATTCGAGGTAAACTGCATATGGATGGATTGAGCGTAAAAAGTTCTAATAGTTATATTTAAAAAACATGCGTTTACTTGCAAGGAATTGAATAACACCTATCTTCGTTCTCAAAACCGGTAATGACCATATCTCTTAACTTTGAGCGCTGAGGGCACCAAGCCAACGTGAGTTTGGTGACTGTCCCACAATTTATCCCAGCAGTGGTACTTTGGGCGGTCTCACATTTTTCACTGCGCAGAAACTGCTCGAAGTTCATGATGTGTCGAAGTGATTTGCTTTGCATTTCACCAAGTATAAATTATTAGGTATGCTAATAACCTTATATAGACACTATCTGACAGAGAATAACATATTTTAACATCTATCAAAATTGGAAGATCTAATCTCTTTTCTTTCTTGAGAAACCTTCAGTTATTTTGTAAGTGTCCCATTTTTACCGTTCACACTAATAGTTCGCTGGCAAATTGAAGTTTCTGTAATTATATTTGAACAGAGCTGAAGAACTGTACTCACAACTTACCCTTACCAAACAATATTGCTCTCGAGTCAGTTGTAAAGAAATACTTGGAGATGTGCATGCATTGTTACCAAACCACGTCCTATACTTGAAATACAGCTCGATCGTATATTTATCGTTGGGCTGAGACAGAGCTTATACTCTCGTAACACTTCAATGAGTCTTGACACCGTGTGTATGTGGTCTATCGTGCTGAATCCTCTTCGAAACTCAGCCTGCTTGCACGGTTGTCTTTAGTCCAAATCTCTGCCGATGTTGATAAGGACTCGCGTAAAGAGTTTGTAGGATACAGACAATAGGCAGATAGGGCGATAATTGCTGTCGCGTGAGTATCTCTTCTTGTAAGGGCGATAATTGCTGTCGCAGGAGTCTCTTCTTGTACAGCAACATGGTCTTGCCTGTCTTCCATTATCCTGGGAACCTTGCCTTCCGTCAGGTACCGCGTGAAGAGCCTTGCCAAAGTCTTGATGAGAACTGGCGAAAGATTCTTCAGATGTTCTGGCTTAATCCTGTCGGGACCGGGTGCTGTACGGTTCTTCATTGACATGATAACATGACCAATCTCGGAAGGAAGAACGGGCGGTACGACATACTCGTCCTCCTTGAGATGGCATAGTGGAAGGTAGATGTGGCTTGCAAAGAGATTTGAGTAGAAGCCGTGAATGACCTTCTCCATTGATCTTTGGGAAGCTATGGTTCCGTCAGGACGACGGAGTGCGTCACGTTTGTCTTGAAGTTGACAAAGCTTCGGCGGGCGCTGCGTATACTTCTTCCAGCTTCCGCGGCGTCAACCATTACTGCTACTCTTTTCTCCTTGCGATTTTCATTAATCTCTTCGCAAGCTCGGACGTCAGTTGGTAGTTGTCTGTGGTTCATGCGCGTCCCGCTGGCGTATCGGGTCCAACGTCTCCCGGTGAAACGCCTTCTCATGCTTCTTAAAGTCTGAGCTTCCTTGGCACAATCGTGGAGATGTACGAACCATTCGTATTCTTCGTCGATGTTATGTATCACGGTATTTCGCCATGAGCCGGATATCGAAGAAAACAGATCCCACTTGGTGATAATCATGGGACGATGGTTCCTAAAGTTGACTGCTCTCTTCCCATTTTGCGGAAAGTAGAGCTTGGCGAGTAAGAAGCGATGGTCTGATCCGTGTAGAACTTGAGAACAACAGCGATGTCCGTCAGGCAGTACCTCCTGTTAACGGTGATGTGGCCATTCTCGTTATGGTACTCTCCACCAAGCGATTACCAGGTCCAGCGTTGGGAAGAAAGCTTTTGGAACTGTGAGTTTTCATGGATAGTGCTCGTGTCATGATAAACTCGGACAGTCTTTCTCCTTGTTCGTTCCACTGTAGTCCATGGGTCCCGATGTGAAGCTCTGCAGGCGACCTTCTTGCTTCGATCTCTGCGTTGAAGTCACCGACAATGACCTTGTAGTAGGCGTGATCTTCTTTCTAAAACTTTTCCAAGTCCATATAAAACGCCTCGAGTTCGTCCTCTTCGTAGCTGGATGGTAGCCTGTACGCAATGAAGACGGTCAAAGTAGGGACTGATCCACATTTTGATTTCGCAAAGCTCCGATTCGAGTTGTGAGTTGTTCGAACGAATCGATGTTCATGGCCAAACTCGTGTTGACAAGGACTCCCACTCCACCTATGACTGTCGCATGTTGCTGAAAACAGTTCTTCTCCAGTCTCAAATGTGGATTTCCGCAGGTGGTGCCGCCTTGTCTCGGTCCGTCCGATGACGTTGTACTTGATCTTTCTTGCTCGCATCATCAGTTCTTCGGTAAAAACGTCCGGTGCCAGCGTCCTTGCGTTGTAAGTACAGATCGTCATCATTGCCCGTCTCATTTACGGCAGCCTAGATTGCCGTTCAAACCTTGTCCCCACTGGAGCTGCCTTACCAGTGCCTCTTCCAAGATCAAAGGAGCTTTCCATATTTTTACGTGTCGAACAAGATTTTACTCGCAGGAATAGCTTGTTGGGCTCAATACTCCCGCGGTGACGATCGCGGCTTATTTGTTGGGGGCGACTCCGAACTCACCTCCCCGCACACCTACCCCAAAAATTAGAATGCAAGCTTTTAGTGGAGGCAAGAAGTCCATGCCCCGGCTTCGCTTGCTTATCAAAGCAGGCGCGGGGTCGCTTTTGGTTGGCGATTATCCCACTTTCTGCCACCTGGGGACACCCCACACAGTCTCGCGACTAACCCCCATATCCCCCCTATGAGGGAGATCCGTAGCTGAATGAGGATACGAAGAGAAACACATCAACAACTGTATGAAAGTAACCAAATCACATTGTAAACTATTGAGCTTGATTTATTCTTCTGAAGAAAAGTTCCATACATCCATTACCACGTATTTCAGTTTAAAAAGCTTCTGCAATAAGGAACTGTTTAAGCAACTATGAAAGCACGGTAGCGGAAGAGTAGACGCACACTAGCACCGTAGTTTTTAAAGCAAAGCTGACGCACTATAATGTGAGCATTCATAACAGAATCTGAACGTATCAAAGTCAAATTCTTGCTTTATCATGTGATTTATTACTAATAATATTCTATACGTTCTCTGATCATGAAACCTGGGCATTGTTTGAATTCATAAGATATGTTGTAAGCCACGCAGGTTTGTTAAGTTCTTTATTTCGGTCTAACGTTTCGGCAAAAATGCCTTCCTCAGAGACCTGAAAGAAAGCCTCGTACTTGTTTTTCACTCCGTACTGTCAAATCTCTCTTCTCAGCTAGCTCAGTTCGATGTCCTAGGGGCAAACATGCTGAGACAATACCTTGTAAGTAGCGTACCAAGTTTTTCACCAATCAGGCAACAACAGATGTTTGATATCCACTGGTGGTAATGACTGGAACTGGCCGATATGGACAATTTAAGTAGTAGTGGATATGTTATCTATAAGTGTATATACTGTATATCTTATATATAAAGCTGAATGTCTGTATGTCTGTATGTATGTCTGTATGTACGTCTGTATGTACGTATGTTCCGAATAAAAAATTCTATTTCTGAACCGATCCGGACCAAACTTGGCACACATACGCTACGGGCCCCGGCGGGTGTCATAGGCTACTTTTCGTCATCGATCGATATCGATTTTATCGATTTTTATCGATTTTTTTGCTGAGTTCACCTACGGGGCTGGGAGTTGGCACAGGGGGGTAATCGAGCATGGGGATTCCGAATACAAGATTGGTTTTCAGGATTATCGATTACTTTTATCGATTTTATCGATTTTTTTGCAAAGTTTGAGCTACGGGGCTGGGAGTTCGCACAGGGGGGTAATCGAGCATGGGGATTCCGAATACAATATTGGTTTTCGGGATTATCGATTACTTTTATCGATTTTATCGATTTTTTTGCAAAGTTTGAGCTAGGGGGCTGGGAGTTGGACCCCTCTGCCAAATTTCAGCCCCCTAGCTCAAATTTTGCAAAAAAATCGATAAAATCGATAAAAGTAATGCACGGTTTCGAAAACTATTATCGTATTCGTAATCAGCACGCTCGATTATCCCCCTATGCCAAATCCCATCCCCCTAGCCCAAATTTCGCAAAAAATTGATAAAATCGACATCGATCGATAACGAAAAGTGGGCTGTGACACCCGCCGGGGCCCGAAGTGTATGTGTGCCAAGTTTGGTCCGGATCGGTTAAGAAATGGAATTTTCTATTCGGAACATACGGCGGAGCCGGGTAAGCCAGCTAGTTAAAGCTAATAAGTGTGAGACAATATACTCACGATCTGAACCAGAACCTGTAGCATATAGCACTTCTTTGAAAGAAAGACCCTCAGTAGGCATGCAGATGGGCACCGAAACATGTTCTGGGATATCTGCGCTGATTTCAATCAAAGCTATATCATTTTTGAGCTTACAAGGTTCATAATCGTGAGCAAATATCTGGAAAATTTCTGTTTCACAACACTAACTCTCATTGGGAAACTTCCATCACCTTCAACGCTTTATAACCTGTTCCGCGTATGTTTCCATCACAACAGTCAGAACCGTCAATCTTATCTGTGTTCGCTCCAACATACATAGTCAGCAGTTCGGAAAAAATCATCATCGAAACGACACTGAGGAGTGAGATGTGGTGTCCATTTTCCTTCTTGTACGCTACGAAATGATTATACCTGCTAGTATCATTTGCGCAATTTTCAAAGTTGACATTATCCATCACGCAGTGACCAGCAGTAAGAATATGTCGTGGAGATATCAATAGGCCACTGCACCACATACCTTGATCTGAAGCGGAGTCGTTACTTGCCTAAATTACATGTTTCGAACAAGGCTCGGCACAAGCTAGAACCAAAGAGAATTTTAAAATGGAATCTTTTGAAGGCATCGTTCCAGGAAATATCGCTGTATACTTCCTGTTTTTCACCTTTTTGGGTCTCGCTTTTTTAATGAACTCCTATTTAGAGTTTTCGAAGCGTGAAAATGGCGAAAATAAGCCTTTTTCGAAGCATTGCAAGTTCACATTCAGTGGAAATACGCCGAAAGTCTCCCCCTTCGTTAGGAACTCCACCCACTTGCACGTATTTTCCAGTGAATGCAGACCTGGAATGCTTCAGAAAAAGTTCTCTTTCGCCATTTTCATGCGTGAAAAAGCTGAGATAGGGTCCCCCCATGGCGAAAAGGCTCCGGGAAGATGAAGAGCCAATAAGCAAAATTTTTGCCGGGACTATGCTTTTGAGATTTTCATTTTTCTAAAATTTAGAAATGCACCCAGGATAATGGCAATGAAAACGAAAACTAAAGCTCACATAAGCTTTTACAGGTGGAACCCAGCTGGAACCAATCCAGCTGATTAGGAAAAAAGGTTGGGCAAGGCCTTCATTCACTTAAGTTTCCATGAATTTTTGTATCATAGTTCGAGTTCCTTCACTGCTTGCGCACAGTAAATTTGGTGCCACATTGTCTTTTGTATGTACACAACGTTTGTTTGTTAGGTGTAGAGCATGTCGCCTGCATCCGGCGGCATGACTGTTGCCCTTTTTCACCCGGATCCCGCCAAACAATATCCCTTCGCTTTTCCTCAACAAAACACATCCAAAACTCGGTTCTAGCTGTGCTGAACTCTGGTCCAAATGTGCAAAACGGGCACATTGCCTCTGAAATACCCTATTAGGCTGTACCAGCTAGCATCGGTCCCGCGCTAGTATGCCTTGCGAAGACACACGGTCGCATGCGACGTGCCTCAACACTAACAGGGTTCGCACGCTCACACCGCATCGTATCAAATTGCCGCAGACGCGACGTCGCATGACCGATGCTTGTCGGTACAGCCTAATGTGATTGGCTGAAAACATGTATACGCATTTTTCAATATAGTCACTGTCCAAGGGTATTCGTCTTCAGCAAGTGCTCTTCCACCAACAGATCTGGAGGCTTGGAAAGGATGACGACTTTGCCGATTCTCTGAAGGTACTGAAGGTCTTTGGAAGATTATCTTATAAAACCTAGTCTCGGAACATGAAAGGGGAAAAAGCTTACTGAGAGAGTTTATTTTTGAATAGCATAAAAATGGTGATCAGGGTCAAGCAAGGGGTGTGGCACACGATCGCTGGTTACGACCTCCCCCCCTGATTGCTGTCTTAATAAGACCCCCCCCTGGACTATACTTTTAAGATAGCATTACTTGGAGGCCCTGTCAAACATAATGGGCAACATATCCATAATGAGCATGTCAGTTAACCCCTGTAGACAAAGTTTGAGCGAATTCTGAAGATTCAAGATATTAGGCTACCTAAGTGAAATGGTCAAATTCCAACATGGTTAACTTTGTTTCAAAGGTGAATTAGCTATCCGTTTTCGCTCTTAAGACAAAGCACTACTCCTTCTTTGTCCACCTCAGGAATCCCGCTTCAGAAGACCTCCAAACTGTGGAATTAGAAGCCAACCAAAATCTCGTTTTTCCCATTTTTCGCTTTTGATCGCTGTGCTTTTACCAAATATTACTCAGAGCTAAGAAGAGAATCAGGCTCAAATCACTCCTGTGAAAACTAGGTGATCTAGGCTATCGATCCATATAAATACTGTCCGCTAAAAATGTTTTTTTGATATAGTTAATGGCCTGCGGCACCCCCCCCCCCCTCAAAACCTGCGGCAGCCGCAGGTTTTGAGGGGGGGGGGGGTGCCGCAGGCCATTAGCTATATCAAAAAAACATTTTTAGCGGACAATTTTTCATTTGAATCATTAGCCTAAACCTCGTAGATTCCATAGGGATGTTTTGAGCCTGATTCGTCTTCTTAGCTCTGACTAATATTTGGTGAAAGCACAGCGATCAAAAGCGAAAAATGGGAAAAACGAGATTTTGGTTGATTTCTAATTCAATAGTTTGGAGGTCTTCTGAAGCGGGATTCCTGAGGTGGACAAAGAAGGAGTAGTGCTTTCTATTGAGTGCAAGAAGAGGTAGCTTACTCACCATTAAGATGAAGTTAATCATGTTTTAAATTACTGCTTTATACAAGGTTGTTTACTGCTCGGAAACCTCAGAGTTCGCTGAAACTTGGCGCATAGGGGTTATTCGACCGCGGATTACGACAATTATGCTTGATTAGAGGTACGGTAGGTTACGGTAGGCATACGGTATCTGCAAGTTTGTGTCATTGAACTTGAATTTTGCAGGATTTCAACAGCGCTTTCATCAAGTCAATTTAGTCACACAGCTTGTACAAGTGCTTTTGACCTTGGGTCGATACGACTCCCCCCCCCCTACCTACCCTCCCCTAACGACCCCCCCCCCCCCCTGCGGCGTGCCGCACCCCCCGCTTTACCCTGATGGTGATCCTAATAATGCGCTAAGTTTGATCCCATATTTCTGAGATTGCTAGGTCAATTCCTATTAAAGATTAGGTCTTTTCTTAAGACGTATGTTTTCATACTCGTCCTCCTTTTTTGGAAAGCGACCGATTTGCGGCAAGATGTGCATATCACTAACAAAGGAAGGATAATTGGTGACTGTGGCCTTTTGCATATGTTATACGTTAGAATGCTTGCCTCAAAACAATGATCGCGAACTATTTTTGTAAGCTGCGGAACTTTTTGGGAATTGCAGCTCAAAAAAAGGGAATTACAGCTCAAAAGAAAGCTTCATTTCCTGAAGTTCTAAATATGTGAATTTTACGCTGTCTCTCTATACGTATTTACCCCCACCATCCTTCACCATGAACATATTGAACTGGGCAAGAAGCTATCAAGCCGCATTTTTCAGCTTTTTGTGATTTCCGGATGATACCCAGCTGTTGGCCGTCCTTTTATTTTTCTTTTCTCGAAGCCAATAAAACATTCCAAAGTTGTGCTGTTTATTTAACCCAACAGTGCTGATCATGTTTTTGCAGAAACAAGTGATGTATCGAAGTTATCAAACCTGCGACAAACCAAAAGTCGAATGATCTAGCCTAAAAATCAATATTACAAAATCTCATTCGTTCTTATCAGCAACATGCTTAAGACTGTTGGGTTAGATGATCAGTACAGTTTTGAAAATTTTTGTTAACTTCAAAAGAAGAAAAATGACTTTGAAGAAAAGACGTGTGGCCGGGATCATCAGAGGATCGTATAAAAAGCTGGATCATGCGGCAAAGCTCGATCCTGTTCAATATGTTTAAAGTGAAGGATGGTGGCAATATAAAGGATACTTGAGCAATGTGAAATCCGGATATCCGAAGCTTTCGGATATGAAGCTTTCTTTTGAGCTGCGTTTTTCTCTCTAGCGGATATGTTAATGCATGCGACCGTTAGCTTCTATCGGGACTAGCCTCAATGGTGAAACAAGGCAGGTAATAAGGAACAAAATACATTCTCAGAAGACTCCGACAGCATTCACAGTTGTGCTACAGTGCATAAAACGCATACCAAGATAGTGAGCACCGCAAGTCTTCTGAACGCGTTCATTTTCTTCGGTGTTGAGTTTCCTTGAAGTCACTATAGAGCCTGACAATATTGGGAGCCAAAACAGGAACATCATTGCCGACGTAGCCTTACTTCCAAAAAAGTTTGTATCGAGCATGATGACAATGACTTATATACCTGGCACAGTTGGATGGCTGTTAGTCAGCTTTCTTCAGATGATGCAACAAGAATTTCTTTCAAAGAAATTTTATTGTATAGGTTGCAAAGGCAACATTAGCAAGACCACGATCAGTCATGCAAGTGAATAAACGATTCTTAGCACTCTTATCTTCAGTTAAACAGTGTCTTCTATGAAACTCTGGCCATTCGTTGTACGGGATCGGGTGCAGAGTCGGGTGCAACAATATCTCCGCTCCGTGTGGGCGCTCAGCTTGGACTCTGCACCCTCTTTCGCAAACAAACTCTCTTATCGTTTTCGCACGCTTAATCAACGACTAAAGCTTCCCCTCTCCCATGCTCATGGTGGGGTTGTGATAAGAGTGCATGTTTGTAAAAGAGGTGCAGAGTCTAAGCGAAGCGGCCACGCGTGAGCGAAGATGCTGGTGCACCCGACTTTGCAATTGATAAGCCCTGTTTATCTATTATACTCTGCCGAACTAGTTTGTTAAGCGGTGTTCATTCTTCTTTCGATCGCTGTCTTGCATTTAAACGCTTTCGTTTTACTTAGAGGCCTGAATGGTTTCGAGTGTTATTCCATTGCACTAAGCGTCTCCTCCAAGCTTGCCATTTTCGGTCTTTACACAACCTCATTACGACATAGAACGTCAACGCAGAAAAAACTTTCATCTTACAAACGAGAATACATAGTTGCATTCCGTTCAGTTTGTTTACGGTATGATAAATGACTGCAAAGCAAGCAACGTAACATATAGTTCACTAGCTGGCTTACCCGGCTCCGCCGTATCCGGACCAAACTTGGCACACATACACTTCGGGCCCCGGCGGGTGTCACAGTCCACTTTTCGTTATCGATCGATGTCGATTTTACCGATTTTTATCGATTTTTTTTGCAGAGTTCACCTACAGGGCTAGGAGTTGGCACAAGGGGGGGGGGGGAAATGAGCATGGGGATTCCGAATACAATATTAGTTTTCAGAATTATCGATTACTTTTATTGATTTTATCGATTTTTTGTAAATTTTGACATGCGAGGCTGGGATTTTGCACAGGGGGGTAATCGAGCATGCTGATTACGAACACAATATTAGTTTTCAAGATCGTCCATTACTTTTATCGATTTTATTGATTTTTTTTGTAAAGTTTGACCTGCGGGGCTGGGAGTTTGCACAGGGGGGGGGGGGTAATCGAGCATGCAGATTACGAATACAATATTAGTTTTCAAGATCGTCCATTACTTTTATCGATTTTATCGATTTTTTGAAAATTTGAGCTAGGGGGCTGGAATTTGGCACAGGGGGGTAATCGAGCATGCTGATCACCCCCCTTGGGGATGATCAGCATGCTCGATTACCCCCCTGTGCCAAATTCCAGCCTTCTAGCTCAAATTTTCAAAAAATCGATAAAATCGATAAAAGTAATCGATAATCCTGAAAACCAATATTGTATTCGGAATCCCCATGCTCGATTACCCCCCTGTGCGAACTCCCAGCCCCTTAGCTCAAACTTTGCAAAAAAATCGATAAAATCGATAAAAGTAATCGATAATCCTGAAAACCAATATTGTATTCGGAATCCCCATGCTCGATTACCCCCCTGTGCCAACTCCCAGCCCCGTAGCTCAAACTTTGCAAAAAAAAATCGATAAAATCGATAAAAGTAATCGATAATCCTGAAAACCAATATTGTATTCGGAATCCCCATGCTCGATTACCCCCCTGTGCCAACTCCCAGCCCCGTAGGTGAACTCAGCAAAAAAATCGATAAAAATCGATAAAATCGATATCGATCGATGACGAAAAGTAGCCTATGACACCCGCCGGGGCCCGTAGTGTATGTGTGCCAAGTTCGGTCCGGATCGGTTCGGAAATGGAATTTTCTATTCGGAAAATACGTACACACAGACATACAGACAGACAGACATACAGACAGACATACAGACAGACAAACAGACATTCAGCTTTATATATAAGATTATGAAATCGTGACAACGGATTTTATTGCGGTCTTTTCGCCCACAGAAACATAAAATGCTCATAGAAGAAGGCTTCGCCTCAACTTTCAGTTCAGTCACCTCCGGTGTCTAAATATTATCATACGTAAGCAACAAAACCATTTGACTAGATGTGAAAACTAAGAAAACGCGTTTTTCGGAAGTGGCGTGCGTGTCGCGCGCGGTCGCGCCAGGGTCACGATTTTTCGAATGCCCTATAGAATAAGAAAATCTTTACTTACTTTCATATAAAATATTCATGATATAGTGACACTACTCCTTTGCCGCCAATGCGCCTATGAAGTGGAGTGTGTAGCGTGTCAAATCTTTCTTAAATTACGAACAAATGGAGATAAAATTTTGAATTTTCCACAAAGGCAACAAAGCTCGCAACTTATAGTGCCCTTTCAGTTCGCAAAGGTGCTATTTCCTTCCAATGTCACAAAAACATTTGCGCTCGATGGCAACAAGACAGTAAAGATCAGGGCCGATTCAGTTGGTAAATTTTTGCTATGATAAGAAGACTAGTCGTTGATTTTCGACGAGTTCATACTAGGCTTATTGCACCTCTTAAATGGCAGAGAAAGCCTAGATGTTTCTTGTCATTTTGAATCGTTTAGATGAATTTTGTATCTGTGCTGACTCCTGCTTCGCCTATGTTCTCCAACGCAGAGTTTTTAGCAGAGAAAAAAGAGTTTGTGAGGCTTTAGCAAATCTCTCAGAGCTATGGTTAATACACAAGAATGACCCTTGAGCAAGCTGGCTGTCGAATAAGGAGATATTCAGCAAACATCATACGGCTTCACAAGAAAGGCGCACATGCATAGGGTTGATGAACTTTTTGTCATCTACGGGTTATGAGCATATACCAAGCTACAGTCAGACAAGACTCTTTCCTTCTGATTTGGTTCCCTCTTCAAACGACTACTCGCCAGGGGAAGTTGTAAGAGAGAGACAAAGGGCAACATCCTTACAAGTTGTCGGGTCAAGAGGCGCGATTTTTGTTGCAAGCTGGACAGCAACTAGCACATATTTAATGTTTTATAAGGTTCTGGGAGTATTTTAAAGTTTAGGAGAGATATATTAGATGGTTGCGCGAGTTTTCCAGTCTTATTATTTCAAAAGCGATTCAAAATGAAAATTTTGAAGGTCAAAAACTCATGAAAACGCAATTAATGACAAATTTGTATTTATTTTTGTCGGATTTCCAGCAAAAGCCTTCAAACTCAGCGAGTAGTAACTTTAGATGACTAGTAAACTAAGTACTTTGTTTGGTGCTTTCTGAAGACTTGCCTAGCCCTAAACTGTCGGTCTCCATGTACAAGGAACTCTCAATCCATAAAGGGGAGTTTCTAAAAACTTACGTAAAAACGAGGAACAAGAAGTTAAGTAAGCCGTTGAGTGCGGTCCATACTTGCAGTTATCGGTGGCGGAGCTCCCTTCCTCCCTTCCTCCCCTCCCCACCCCACTCCATCCTTTTTCCTCGCACATTTCCTTTTAGTGATGGTGAATCTCGGAAGTGGGCCAAATCGTGCATTACGGTGCAAGTAATTTGTATATTATCGGAAAGGCTCTCCTGTAGCAAAGGGATGGCTAGTGAAGCTGTTTTGGGGTTGCCACGCGGGTCTGTATGGTACCTCAAACTTGAGCAACAAGCTTTATCATAACGCGATTACAAACAACAACGATGACGTGATTACTGTAAGAGTGAAATGTCCTTCAGCGACTTTCAATCTTCAAATTGCTTCCTAGGATACTTGTGATCCCTCAGAGACTTCTTGGTGCACAGGAGACTTGATGCTTCTGGTCCAGAGTACTTGTTGGATCTAATCCTACCTGTAGAAGACTTGTGGAGAAGATTGCCTATCAAGCCGGAGACTTGTTGTCCTTACAGCAGAACATTTGTGGATAGAATCCTCGACCTCATCCATCCATCGGTATTTGTACCCTTAGACTTGTTTACTTGTAAAGTCATTGTTGACTGAAGACAATAGTGATAAGGTGATGGGGTGAGGTTACGATGACTTCGGTTGATCAGTTGGGGAATTCTTCTGATCACTACAATACGAGACAAAACGAACAAACAACGATAAACAATAAATAATAATACAGCGTACAATCTAAAGTATCTTCTTCATCTTCTTATAGTCGACTTTGGCGACACTCCCGGCGCCTTGGTTTCCTCCTCTTAATTGCTTCTTTTGCTGTGATTGATTGTATTTCGTGGCCTTATATCGTACCGTTTGTTGAGTTCTTCAGAGGAATCGTTTTCATTCGTCTTACGCATACTCTTACACATACTTCTTCTTTCTTCGGTGATTTAGTGGTAGAATGCTCGCCTGCCACGCGGGCGGCTCGGGTTCGATACCCGGCCGATGCACCAGTTTCTGTAGAAAATACTATTCCTCGTGCCACGCGGGCTAAATAGATATAGTAACTATATCTATTTAGCCCGGATATGGATACAGTGTGCGTGTAGTAGTACCTCAAAGGGAACTAAACTTTATTATGGAACGAAATACAGCACTTGATTGACACACAGAGAGAGAGAGAAGTTTCCCCAAGGCTTGTCAATACAAGGCTGCTTCTTCGGATACTTGTGGACCCCCGACTAGTGAAGAAGACTTGTGGAGGATACCTTGACCTTACTCAACCATCTGTATTTATACCCTCTCGATTATTGCTGACTGCATATCACTAACTAATATAGTTATGTGTCAGGGCAATGATAAAGTGATAGGGTGCTTCGCATTAACTTGTACTCATTCTTCTAACTAACTACTCGTTGCGGGGTAATACCCTCCTTGCATACTATACTTGTTTAACACCAATATCTATCAAACAACTGCCACAATAACAATATAAACAGAAAACAAACAAACAAACAAACAAACAAACTAATACTACAGTTTTATCATATGGTCGCGTCGGCGACACTCCCGCCACAGGATGTTCAATTCCTTCTTCTAGTTATTCGTCTTCATCTTCTTTAGCTCCCAACGTGCGCGACTGTGGCGTTCTCTTAAATCACTAATCCACCTCCTCACGGTATCTCGCTCGTCCGGTACCGCACATAAAGCCTTGTGATGTCCGTTATCACGTGGGATCAGCCTGGCCACGATTGTGCCCTCGATTTTCTTGCAGTAAAAACACGGGCGGTAGTTGAAGCGACATCGGCCTGCAGGGCAGGATAAGCAGTAGACGCAGAGGCCGTCCCTCCTTACTAACTCGTACCGGGCGTATCCTTTCGTTACTCTGGGGCACGAGTTTGAGTAGTGTGCGTCCATTGCCCTGCAGAATGCACAGTTGTTTTGTACTTGCGTCGCTTGCGGAGTTTCTCCAAGGTAACGACGTGGATATCCTTGTAAGATGTGTTCCTTGTATTTCTTCGACGAGCTCTCTGCACTTTTCTTCTTTCTTCTCTACTTCCCTTCCTGCTTGTGCTTTCTCCATTTCAATCTGCTGTTCGTCACTCTAATGACTTTGGAAATATCGTTCGTCATTCACTGGTTCGTCATCGGGATCGTTGAGGTCTTCGTCGATAACTACCACCTGCTCTTGCCCGACACCGTAATCTTCTCTTTCACTTCCGTGCGTCATTTCCGTCTCTTCCATATAATCAAGGAGAACATTCCGTGGAGCTTCTTTCTGTCTGCGCCTCGGTACTTGTAACGTTGTATTTAGCCTGGATCATGTTATCTGGTGTGTTTGTCTTTCTCTTTGATGAAACTTTTATTCTAAACAGTTCTTCATCCTGCCTTTTAATTCGGCCCTCCAGACTCCTTATTATCCTTTTTTTCGGTATCGCTGTTACGGCTTCTTTCCGCAGGCTTTCTTCGGCCTTACATCTTTTCTTCTCCAATTTCCGAATCAGTTCTTCCGTTTCTTTCAAATGCTGGCCGATTTCCTTCACAAACGCATCACTCGCAACGCAACTCTTCTGGGCCCATTGTACAGTTGTAGCGGTGGAATTTGCCCAAAATTGCGGGGTTGTCGAGATTCGCGGGATTCGTGACTTCACGGGATTCGGGGGATTCGCGGGATTCGCGGGATTAGCGGGATTTAGATATAACTTCCTTTAAAACCACTTTATTTGCAATTTGCTTAAAAATTCGGCTTCAGTTTGATGAGACGAATCTTTTGATATACAATACGTCCGTAATTCGTGGTGACGGGTAGACACATGTGACTATTTTGTTGTTTTCTGTGATAACGCTTTTTGAAAGATGTATCCGGGTGTAAACTGCAAATAATAGGTTTTGGTATTAGGTTTTGAGTATGGAAAACTGTCGAAAAGAATTGTGCAGTTTTTATCCACCCTTATCATTGATGTAGACTTTTTATCAGTTATCACTGCTAAGATCATGATTTTGGATCATTGTAAGTCGTGAGAAAACTAAGTAGAAAACGCTACCGGATGCGGGGGTTAGTAGGTCATCACAGGCTTCCCGTTACTTTGCTCGGTGCAATTATTGGATCCCTCGGTGCAGCAACCGATTTGTTGCACATCGGTGCATTATTGCAACTCTCGCTAAAATAGCACTCTCGCTTGTGGCTGGCTTCTGGCCCAAGCCTCGAAACTGAAGCTCTGTACGTATGTGAAAGAGGAAGTTTGGGAATGTCCCCAACAGAATGGGGTGTTTTATCTATTTTTATCGCTGATATGGCCGATTTTGTCACTTTCCGCTTATGACATCACTGATTGGTATCATTTTTTGGTAGGCTGCAAGAAAAATGTCATCGAAAACATCACGCAAGTTTCTAGTTTTGCATCTCTCATCATATAGATAAGAAATAGAGTCTCCTTTAGAGTTTTTTCTTGCAAATGGGTGCTCTGTCGGTGGTTGGTCCCTCGATGCGCAATCGATCAATCACGCAACGGCGCATGCCACTGCCGGCTACTTTTTCGCTGAAATCGCACTCTTGCTTGTGGTTGTCTTCAGGCCCAAACCTCAAAGCTGGAGCTCTGTACCTGTGTTGAAGGTGTACGTTGGGAATGTTCCCAACGTACATCTTGGGGCGTCTCTATCTATTCTTATCACTGATATCACCGGGCAAAGCAGAATGTGCAGGGTAGTTCACTGAAAAACTCATCCTTTTTGTGATCATGTACGATTTCACTTACAGAATGTGCGAAATTTCTTGAATGTTGCTGAATTCCGGGTATTCCGCCACATTCCGGAAATTTTGCGAAATTCCCGGAATATCGCAAATTACTCAGCGCCACAACTTCCTTCGGTATGAATACATTCTGAATCCGAAAGGAGCCTTGTGTTCAGCTCGTCAAGGCGAATCTCCTGAAAACAACAAGTCCTCTATTTCTCGTTTCCAACCGCTTACGGTGGAATTTCGACGAATTACGCGATCTTTACATTTTGTGCAAATTTTATGAGGACGTGTTTTCGTAGGCTCGATGGCACAGTTCCCAGTAAACTTAACCTATAAAAGCAAGCGGGCAAGTTTTCTGACAGATACCCAAGAAGTGCAGGCAAATTTGCGCACTTTTGTGACTCAATTACGAGCCTCAACATATCTCTGCAAAAAGACCTTACATGTCAAAGAGCACGATTTTCGTGAAGAGCGTGTCCGAAAACCTTTATGCGCGAAGTTTCGCTACAGCGTAAAACGAGAGAAAATGAAAAACCCGAACATCTCGGAAAACTTGCTCATAGAGGTTATCCGACCTGCTGATTACGAAAACCACATCTGCTTAGTAAGAGAGCTTCATATTGCAGGGTTATGGTGAGAAAAATTTAAAACGACATGATTTATCCAGAATTCACCAGCCCTTCTACTTTCTTTGAAGAGAAGTGTACGGTTATTTCTTGGCGCCCCATAATCTACAGAAAAACTGCTATCGGAAGGTTCTTGCTGGAATTTTCTAGGGGCGATACCGCTGCTTTACACCTTTACGAAGAGATGTCCGCAGAAAGTTTCAAGAATACTGAAATCGGAATATCAAGGACTGCTTTATAGAGAAAGACTCGCCCTAATAAGCTGAGCACAATGCTTTTTTCGGATTAAAAAGATACTCACTCCAAGAGAACTTACGACGAGTAGAATTTGGAAACTCGTGATTTTTCCAGAATTCACCAACGCTTCTATCTCTTTTGGAAAGAAGTCTGCGGCTACTTTCTAGCGTACTATAATCTACAGGAGCAGCACTATCGAAAATTACTTACTATTGTTTTTTATGTTGGATAGACCCTGTGTTACAACCTTGCAAAAGGACCTCCGCAAATTTGAGAAAATTGGAACGAGATATAGAGGACTTGTTGTTTTCAGGAGATTCGCCTTGACGAGCTGAACACAAGGCTCCTTTCGGATTCAGAATGTATTCATATTCAAGGAAGTTGTGGCGCTGAGTAATTTGCGATATTCCGGGAATTTCGCAAAATTTCCGGAATGTGGCGGAATACCCGGAATTCAGCGACATTCAAGAAATTTTGCACATTCTGTAAGTGGTATCGTACAAGATCACAAAAAGGATGAGTTTTTCAGTGAACTACCCTGCGCATTCTGCTTTGCCCGGTGATATCAGTGATAAGAATAGATAGAGACGCCCCAAGATGTACGTTGGGAACATTCCCAACGTACATCTTCAACACAGGTACAGAGCTCCAGCTTTGAGGTTTGGGCCTGAAGACAACCACAAGCAAGAGTGCGATTTCAGCGAAAAAGTAGCCGGCAGTGGCATGCGCCGTTGCGTGATTGATCGATTGCGCATCGAGGGACCAACCACCGACAGAGCACCCATTTGCAAGAAAAAACTCTAAAGGAGACTCTATTTCTTATCTATATGATGAGAGATGCAAAACTAGAAACTTGCGTGATGTTTTCGATGACATTTTTCTTGCAGCCTACCAAAAAATGATACCAATCAGTGATGTCATAAGCGGAAAGTGACAAAATCGGCCATATCAGCGATAAAAATAGATAAAACACCCCATTCTGTTGGGGACATTCCCAAACTTCCTCTTTCACATACGTACAGAGCTTCAGTTTCGAGGCTTGGGCCAGAAGCCAGCCACAAGCGAGAGTTGCAATAATGCACCGATGTGCAACAAATCGGTTACTGCACCGAGGGATCCAATAATTGCACCGAGCAAAGTAACGGGAAGCCTGTGATGACCTACTAACCCCCGCATCCGGTAGCGTTTTCTACTTACTTTTCTCACGACTTACAATGATCCAAAATCATGATCTTAGCAGTGATAACTGATAAAAAGTTTACATCAATGATAAGGAAGGATAAAAACTGCACAATTCTTTTCGACAGTTTTCCATACTCAAAACCTAATAACAAAACCTATTATCTGCAGTTTACACCCGGATACATTTTTCAAAAAGCGTTATCACAGACGACAACAAAACAGTATCATATGTCTACCCCGTCACCACGAATTACGGACGTACTGTATATCAAAAGATTCGTCTCATCAAGCTGAAGCCGAATTTTAAGCAGATTGCAAATAAAGTGGTTTTAAA
The DNA here is from genome assembly GCA_958299035.1 of Cylicocyclus nassatus. NCBI lineage: Eukaryota > Metazoa > Nematoda > Chromadorea > Rhabditida > Strongylidae > Cylicocyclus > Cylicocyclus nassatus. Next base: position 10,728,975 of record CATQJL010000305.1, read on the forward strand.
GGAAGTTATAGCTAAATCCCGCTTATCCTGCGAATCCCGCGAATCCCGACAATCCCGCAATTTTGGACAAATTCTACCGCTACATCTGTATGTATGTCATTTCTTTTCCCTAAAATTGCACTTTGCTGGGTTAATGTGTCAAAATATCCTTTAGATACATTTTTGATTCATAGAATACAGGGGGTGTGAAAGGTACGTACACACTTTTTAATCGTCGATAACTCTCTTCCACAATGTCCTTTGCTTAGCTTCAAGTACCATTCGATTGAAAAAGCTTCAATTTAGAACTGCAGTACAAAGAAAATTACCTATCGCTTTTCGCTACTAGATTATGGTAGGAATTTTGAAGTTTGAACCAACAAAGGCTACGTTGTCCATGACTGGGTACTAGACAAACTGATATATCATTAGGCATAACTTAGTCGCTGACAAACTCCATCTAAAAATCGAAAGAACATAGTAGGCTGAAAATGCATAAACAACAACCTACTTTTTGATCAATGCTATGTCTAATAGTTCTCGAAAGTTACCACTTGAAAAGGCAATCATGGTCGTACTTTGAAGGCTTGTGTGTCGAATTGCAAATAATTTAGCACTGCTTGCAGGTCCCACTTTTCGTTTTACTCGTTTTTAAAACATGTAGCAACTATAACCATAGTTGATGTACTAGTATTTCTTATGCCGCACAGGTTGGTAGGGTGGAACTTTATTGACCTAACGTTTCGAACAACTCGTCTTCGTCGGAGGTCTGAAAAGGATTGTAGTTTACGCATCCGCTGTACTGTGCCGCCAAACATCTCGTCTGAGTCCGCTTCGCTTGACTTTTTCTTAGACGCAACGTACTAGGCACATCGAACGAGGCAAACAAACCTTCGGTCCACCAAAGAGTCAGTAGTCCGCGCTAGATCAGTGTGACGGACATCACTGAGTTCTGTCCAGTGCGTCTTGCTACTTATAGTGTGCGGTATCGAGCTCACACAATGATATCAATGGCAGTAGATCACTCGTTATCGTCAGACATTCATTTCTGTTGTTCATACTCGGATTACGAGAGTATATCCGCGCCGCTTCAAGGGTTTTTCGTGCTTGTATATCAGTCTCAAACGCTAGGATGACACATCTAACGCTAAAATCATTGCCGCCGTGCTCTTCAAACTTATGCTTACCTAACGGAGACAATAGGTTTCCTCGCCTCATGTTCGCCAAGTGCTCGCTTACCCTAGTACTTAAAGGTCTACCCGTCTCTCCAATGTACATTGCTTTGCAACTCAAGCATTCGAATTGGTAGACAGTTCCCGATTTAGCGCAGTCCCCAATTTTTCCGAAAGGACAGACTATGCAATCCTTTGATACACATTCGACATCGTAAACTCTGTTTCTGACCAACCGCCTTTTGATATTATCGCTAGGAATGTCGATCAGCACGACTTCATTTTGCAGCTGTGCTCGCAAGATGCACTGTCTTATGGCTTCGCTAATTCTATCGGAAACAAAGGGTATGCACAAAGGAATCTTGTTGTTCTTGTTGCGCTCCGTAAGGCTAACACATTTATGACAACAAGACTGCTTTCTACGTAATCCTCCTGCTCCAAGCATATAGCATATAGTTACTGAGTGCAATGTTAGCTGCCAATTGTCGTGACTCGCGTTGCTCGTCATCGCCTGTGCACATCTCGGTAGCAGTTTTGAACATGTTCCGTATGATAGCATGTTTGACTGCTGAGGGGTGGGCTGACGTAGCGTGTAAGATGATGTTTCTCGAGCTTTCCTTTCTGTACCATTTTTTTATGCGCACGGTATTGTCAGGCAAGTTCACCTGCGTATTCAGAAAGGAAAGCCATCCGCGAGGTGTTTCACGTGTAAGCCGGATGTACTGCGATTGCTGGTTTAGAATTCGAAAACACTCATCCATTTCGGATTGTGTTGAAGTTACGATACAGCAATCATCGATGTATCGGCAGTACATCGTCGGTAAGCGTGTGAGTACTGGTTCTTCGATCTTGCTCATGTAACATATCGCGATGACTGGAGCAAGTCTTTGGCCCATCGCGAGTCCTCTGACTTGTGAGTAGTAACTTCCAGACCATTTAAATATGTTACATTTGAGGCATTCTCTGACAAGAACCAGTACGCACTTTATGCTCAAACCAAAGGTGTTATTGTTAGAATGGTACTTGTCCAACATTTCCGAGAGCGCTTGCAGGGCAGCATCAACATGGAAGTTAGTGTATAGAGATGTACATCAAACGATTCTATAACACTATTTGGTTCATGCTTCAACTGTCGTAGCTGCTCAATGAACTGATGTGTGTTGGACAAATGTGACGGGACCTTTGGGAGCAACTGGCTTACGATTTTATTTAGAAACCATGCTATTCGGTCGGTGGGACCGCCTACGCAGCTTATGATGGGGCGGATCTTGTACGTTTCCGGCGACATGGAGCTGGTCTCGTGAGCCGCTACTTTATGAGTTTTCAACAGGTGGTAGAACACGGGACAGTTTGGATTGTTCACTTTCATTCTCTTTACGAAATTATCATCAAGGCCTGCTGATCTACTGACACTAATCCAAACCTCGTTCAACCTTTCGCACTGTGTTTGAAAATCTCTCTGGTAGCATGCTGGTAAATTGTCGTATCAGAAAGATGCAACTGTGCAATCTCTCTGTCTAGACTTTTAGGCATCACTACGAATTCGCCGCCCTTGTCGCTTATCGATAAGCGGATAGAACCTTTAGCTAACATATCGCGCATCTCTTTGTAACCTCGTCATTGTTCACGTGTCAGGTTTGTTTGATAGACTCCCCTGAATTTGTTCAGAACATGTAAAATCTCAGTAGAAAGGATGCGGAACTTTGTATCAGCCGTCAGCACTGGTTCAGGTTCTTTATAAGAGAGGCGAGGAAACGGTATCGTTGGTAGCATTGGTTTCTTTGTTTCAATCAAAGTCTGGGCGTTTTCAAGCTTAGCCTTCAATCTCAGTGAATCACGCACTTTGTGTAAATTACCCAAGACTTTACGGCAGAATGATGCATTTATGCTTTGCGATATTGCGAAAGATGGTCCGAGACTGAGGAACTCGGTAGCGTGCGCAGATAAATGAATGTTGCCGATAGTAGTGACCCTCCCAGAAACTTCATTGGTAGCTGTTGAGTCAGTAAAGCGGTGGCTTTGTCGGCGACAAACCTCATCGTTCGCATGTTCACCACGTAGTGCGTCCAAGAGTTGGTCGTACTTTTTGCAGAGTCTCGATTTGATCTTAGGCTGCGTTCATACTGATCCCGAAGTTCGGGAACAGTTCCAACACAGCGCTCAAAGTTAGCGTTGTGCTGAGACTGTTCCCGGATTACGAAATCAGTATGAACGCAGCCTTAGACCGCACAGTGTCACAGATTGACTGCGGTCCTTGTTCAATCTTCCTTCAAAGTTCTTCTTGCAATAGACGTTTACAATGCATTTCTTTATATCTAGTTACATTTCAATAATGTGGAATACAACACTGTCTTCTTCTTCTTGATAACAATATTTAACATGTTGTGGTAAATATTGACTATCTTCTTATCGTTTTCTGGTAATCCACAGGTTTTTCCGATCTTCTTCATTGAAATGAACTTCGGTAAAACATTTGTCTTCTTGCAACGTTGGAGGAAGGCCAGGGATTGGCGAACAACCACAATCCGCTGACGAAGCGCAAGGGCCTCGCGCCAGCGAGAAAAAAATAAAAACGTCAAAGATGCCCAGGTTCGAAGACGAGAACACATGGAAACTTATAACCATAGTGCTTTGCTGAAGCTTTGCTGCTCAAAGGCATTGATTGAGCTGGCTCAACTATTCTTAGAAGTTTTTTTCAGACTTTCAGTAAAATCAAGTAAACAGCGGATGGAAGTAAATTCAGTTTCGTGCTTTTTCTAACACCAAGCTATCTCATGTTGTCCTACAGCTCAAAGACACAATTTAGATAGCAAATAAAGCCTAAAAATGCTGCTACTAGTTGAAGCTTATCAATATTAAAGTTGAACGGCTCAATAAGGCTCAACTTTTTCAAAATGGCTGAGTCGATAAAAATATCAGGGTGTCCCATAATTATTTACCGTTTTTACCCTAAAAATCGGCATTTCTCGAGGACTGAGGCGCCTTCAAAATTTTCAAACACATGATCATACTTCTGTGCGTATAAACTATATGACCACGTGTGGCGGAGGAGCTCAGGATTTCAAGGGGCGGGGTTTGCCATTTTACCATTCAATTTTTATTTATTTCTAGCCATGGAAAAAATACGAAAATTATACAATCGAATGCGCGATGTGTCAAGCATATGCCAGAATAAATTTGGAATTTTTTAGATACTTTGGGGCGGAGATACTATTTTTTACAGAAAAGTTCGTTTTCGACAACTTCCAAATTTCTGCTCACCCTTCACGTGGATTACGATTTGAGCCTTTTCATAGCCATCTTATAGAGCATGCTTTGCACTGCCGAATGATCACTCAAGCCACATCAGATGAAGGAAAGATACAAAAATACGACCGTCGAAGTAAAAACGGTGAATAATTATGGGACAACCTAATATATTCCCAAAGGTTCTTGACCCATTAGGTTTTTTTATCGAACTGAAGTTTTGATACCTTTGCGCAGCAAGTGCACCAATTGAGAAAAGTGCAAGGCTTGATCATAGCAAAAACATGAGTAGCAGGTTTTGTTGAATTTCATGAAGTCATTGACTGAATTGCATTGGATAGAGACCAGTTGAAAGGGCATGGAAAGGTGCATCGAAAGCGACCAAAATCTTGGAAATCCTTGTTCTGTAAAACGTCCCTCGTTCGAAAGTAGCGAAAATTTGAACACCCAGTATCGGACTGGCGTCAAAGTTTGTTCGCCCCCTTTTGAAATAATAACTTCTCGCTCTCTCGACATTTGAGCAGACTTACTCTTGCTGGTTTGAGGAAATCGAATTCTTTGCGGCAGTACCTTGCTTTCTAATAACAGGTGAACTTTTGAGATTGAAGCAGGAGAGTGAAATCAAAACTTCTGTCATTTTTAGTTAATCTGCTAAAGATTTGAAAATTGCATAAATTCTGAGCATTATATAATAAATAAAATTCTGAGAAATATAAGCCTTTTGATCCACTCTTTCCAACAGTGCGCATTAAAGGACTTCAGTGAGTTGTGAATTTTGTTTAAGCAATACAAAACCGCGAGTTATTTTTGGCCTTTTTTTCAAAAATCTTGGCTCTCTACAGAGATGCTCTTTTGATGCAACTTTGTGCTCTTGCGAATGTAGCTTAAAAGACTATTGCAGCTACTAACTTCGACTTCGTAGGTTCCAGATTTTTAGCAGCCCAACCTGAGATAAAGTTGAAGCAATTTTATTCTCCAGCTTCCATCGAGCCAACCTCTTTTTAAAGAGAGCGAAAGTACTATACATGGAATATTAGTTCCTCTAACTAGTACAAATAAGCTTGTGCAAATCCGTTGAGTGGACAAAAAGTTATGGTTTTTTGAATATGGTGCAAACAAACTTTGCATTAACCTAGTATTATATGCATGCATAACTGTCAATCCAAAGTTTTTAATATTTGTATCCATAGTAGGATTCTCTTGCATAAGATAAGTGCATGCGCCACACAAGAGAGCAGCATTCATGAGATTTTAAATATGTAATATATTTGCGCATATATGCGACGGATATATACATCATAAATACGAGTGCACTATTATGTTGTAAAGTATAAATTCCTTTCTAGCATTTGCTACTAGTCCGGCCAGATGATTCTACCATTCCCACCTTAAAGAAAGAACTTGCATGTTTTGCTATTAGCCTATCACATTTTTATAAAAAAGTGCTTACACTAGAATTAGGCATAATCTATAATCACCAGTGGATGTGTACTTCAATTTAAATTCTATCATTGTTTGTTGTGTTACTAACTTTATTGTTGCATTATTCTCATCCTTCTTCAGGGTTATATTTCATAGAAGATTGTAACATAATATTAGGTTGAACCGAAAGTTCTGTCGCACCACTTTCAAAAATTGTAACTTCTTCCTGTCACGATATTCTTGGAGTCAAAAGTATCTCTAGTAAGAGTAACTCACTCAGTGACACAAAAATCAATCTCCTAAGAAAATTGATTTTCCGGCATTTTTTTCAAAAATCATAACTTTTTACAGAAAGACTCGATCAGCCCAAACATTGCACTTTTAGGAATAGTAGGTCAGAAGACTTTTGATGCTGTGTTTTGGATTTTATCGTACAGTTTCTGAATTTTTAACGGGCTTGATGAAAATGGCGAACCTGAAAACATTTCCTTTTCCCACTTTTATCTCTGCAATCAAAGTATAGCAGAAAGTAATAAAGGTGTCATGAGAAAGAACATGATTTGTTCTTTCTGATGTTTTTCTCGAAGATTATCGTGACAGGAAAAGGTTCCGATTTTTTGAAGATGGTTTAACAAAACTTTCGGTTCAATCTGTTATAAATCAACTAGCGTTCTAAGTTTGCGATTCCTTCGAAAAGACCTGCTCTTGATGCTGCAAGTAGTACCCTTGAAGTAGCTTTGGTAGAAGTTAGTGTTACTCAGCTTTCTGAAGCCCGCGCTAGTGTGAATTTTCAAAACTTACAATAAACACTACCTATCTGCAGGATTCAGAGTTTATCAGCTTTGTAGTAGTGTCATACTTTTTCCCCACGCACATTGTTTCAAAGGCTTGTATCTCAATTTTGTTGAGTTGAACGCCTAAATAGCAAAATATGTTGCCCGCCTAGTGCTAGCTAAGATTTTTATTTATTGTTCTCCTGCGAAGTAGCTTCTAATAACATGTGAATATAGGCTGGGGTTATTCACAATAACAATTCGTTTGTGCAGCCACTGTGCTCGCAACAGCCTTTTGTCTCGAAACATTAGTCATCCCATAATTATTAGGTTATTAACAAAAATTTGCAACTTCTCCCATAACTTCTCTTTTTGCGCGAGGCGAACTTAAACTTTGGCAGTGTTTAGATTACGATGTGGCTACAACTGAAGCAACTGCTCCAAAATTGCTTTGGTAAAAAATTTTGCCTTTGGAGCAGGTATAAGGACCCTGGGTAATTAGTACTCTTGACCTTATTTTGTCTAATGCTGAAGCATTGGTAAAGGATGTCAGGGTAAACCCGCCCGCCGGCTCTAGTGATCATGCCTTAGTAAGTTTTCTCATGAGGGGCAAGCACAGTGCTGAGAGCAAATTTACTTGGCGAACTTCAAAAACGCTGAAATGGCCAAGGCTATTGACTATCTAGGAACAATAGACTGGTTAGGCTCATTCAATGCCACAGGGTCAATCAATGGCATGTATGAGTTGTTGATTGTGGTGCTTCAACACACGATTGAACTTTTTGTGCCGTTAAAATGTGTGCCACTTGATAGGCCGAATCTTCCGAGCCATATTGAAAGACTCTCACGCGTTAGAGCTAAGGCCTGGTATAAGGCAAAATCAGATGAAAGAGAAAATGCTTTTGCTTACTTTAAAAAGGCAAATCATAGATACCTAAAGCATTTGAGAAAATATCATGTCTACCTTGAAAAGAAAGTCATCGATAGTGGAAAGAAAACAGATTTTTATTACCTCCTCAACTCAAGACTCAAAGAGAGAAGAAAGCTGGGGCTTATTCCGGCAGATGATGGAGCTGCTCTAAGCACAGACTCTGAAAAATCAGAGTGTTTTGCTGACATTTTTGAAAAGGTTTTTGAAAGGAACGAAGCAACCGCTCCAGATGATGTTGCAGTCCGGTTTGAGAATATGAAATCGATATTTTTGATGACGAAGAGATTTTCGGGCTCTTGCGTAGGTGGCCAGCATCAAAATCTCTGACGCCTGATCATATACCTCTTCAGTTTATCAAAGAAGTTGCCATGTATATTTAACTTGAGTTTGATGAAGTCTGAAGTCCCTGACAGATGGAGGCTATCCTATGTAACTCCAATACTCAAAAAGAAACTTCACACTTCTGCTCGCAATTACCGGCCCACTAGAATCACATCCATTTTTGCTAAGTTGTTCGAAAAAATATTGAAGAAGCGAATTGTGAGGCATCTAAGTTCTCATGGAATCATTTCAAGCGCTCAACATGGGTTTCAAGAGGGAAAGTACACAGTCACGGCAATGTTACATTCGCTAAATGACTGGACTCGAACCCTAGATGCAGGGAAAGGCATTGATGTTATTCTCGATTTCACTAAAGCATTTGATAAAGTCTCACACGTTAAGCTGATAGTTAAGTTGAAAATGGTTGGAATTCATCCTAGTGTCGTATCTTGAATTCAGGCCTTTTTGCCTGAACGTTCATTTATGGTCCGGGTCAATGAGGCCTTCTCTACCCATAGACCCATGTTGAGTGGAGTGCCCCAAGGTGGTGTCCTTTCTCCGATATTGTTCAATAACTTATGAGCTGCCTGATCTTGTATTGAGTGCTGTGGCCGTATTCATCAACGAAACCCAGTGGGTTATCTAACCCAGTGGGTAGCCTCAACCCACGAAACCGGTATTCACGAAGCTGCTGGGTAAGCGAACTCAGTGGGTTAAGTCTACCGCTGGGTCGGCTAACCCACAAAATGCCGCCATACCGGTATTCACAAACAGCTTCGATGGGTTAGCCTACCCAATACCGGTATTCAAGAAACTCCTTACCCAGAAATCGTGGGTTCCGATACCCACTTTTCGTGGGTAACTTCCTACCCAAGCACACATCGAGAATCGCAATGGGTAACAAAGGATTGTGGCCTTTTCTTCAAACGCTGTAAAAGTTTCAGAAAGAAGCAATGGCTACTGGCCGTAGTATGTCATACTAGAAATGCTAATGATGATGTTAAAATGTTGATGTTAAAATGATTGCTGATTGCTTTTGAGTTGATAACTGCCTACACTTTTCATTTTGTTTGTTCATTTACTTTCGGCGCACGTCATGTGCATTCAATAAATAGATAAATAAATAAATAAATAATGTTCCTACTTGGATACTAAAGCCTTTTTTCATAAAACCGTCAAAAAAAGGTTTCATAGCAGAGAGCCAATTTACTAATTCAATGAAAAAAATCGAAACATTAGGCTAAACAAAAGTTCTGTCGCTTTGATTACGAAAAATTCATAGCTGCTCCCTATGTAAATGTAATTGCTCGTGAGGAAATAAAGAGAAAACTTCAGTTATCTCCTAGAACATCTTCGAAGCTCCTGGCGACAAGAAACTCTATACATAGAAATTTGAATAAGAGAACCACCCTAACTCCTGATTTTTGAAAATCATTTGTTAAAAATCTCAACGCTGCAAAAGAATGAAACGCGGTTCTTGAGTTCACGTAAGCTGCTCTCTATGAAAGTGCTACTTTATGCTGACTGATCTATGAAAAATCATAATTTTCAAGGAAAATGCAAAAACGAAAAACAACTTTGTACAGAAAAGCTCAATCAGCATAAATTCGGGTCTTTTAGAAAGTACAACTTACAGTGGCTTCAACAAACATGTATTCAGATTTTTCTGCACCGTATTTGTGACAATTCATTTTCGAAAATCAAAAGTTGGGATGGTTTTCTTATTCAGATTTTAATCGGCAGAGTCCCTTTCTATCAAGAGCTGCGAAGATGTTTGTAGAAAGTAGATGTATTTTTCTTCCTGATGAAGTTTTTTGTAAGCAATTATGTTCACATAAGGAGCAGTTGCGAATTTTTCAAAATAAAAGCAACTGAACTTCCGGTTCAAGCTACCCTAATTTCACGCGTACAAGGCGCACCTTTTTCGATCTTTCAAATAAGCCGCTTAACCGCTTCAATGTGTTTCGAAAAGCGAACCTTAAACCGTTCAATTCTCTCAGGCAATACGAAGCCCGGTATAGGGTTCTTTGGTCGCGAAGTGTTGTGACGTGTTTGAGCTGGCGGATTTTAGAAAAAATCCCCCGCGCCTTGGCGTGAAATTAGGGTAATTAACGTCACCATTCTCCGAAAAATTCAAGACCTTTTCAAAGTGAAAACTGACATTTTTGCAACAAAAAACTCTTTGCTATGGAGTTCATCAATGCTAGCTCATCTTAGAGATTTTCTAATACTACTGCAGCTACGTAAAAATATCGTATACGAAACTGTATGTCAATCACTTGTAAATTTAGTGCTTTAATCATGCAAAAAAAGGTTCTGTTTCTCTCGCACTCAAAAAGATTAGGCTACTTTAAGTGTTCAAAATGCTTTTTTCCCTCCTTCATCCGAAAGCTAGAGTCCCTTTGAAACACTTGCAGAATCACGACTGCAATAAAAATGTGTAATTCTGTAAGGCTTTATCCCATGTATGTTATTACAAGTTTCCCACATCTTCGAAGTCTGAACTCGAAAAACCAATCCCCTTCCACTTTTACGAATCTGAATTTTGCATGGTACCAGATCATGTCAATTTTAGAAAGACGGAAGCCTTCAAACAATGATTCAGTCCCGCGGTCGAATCAAACTATTAGCTTGCATGCTAAAAGACTCAAACCTACGCGAGAATTTGATGAGAATTTTGAGGGCCACTGCTTGATAACGCAGCGGAGGCGTTTGTGAATATCTAGTAGAGATATTGCACACAAATAGTTGTGAAGAACTACAGAAACGATGCAAGGGCACAGCAAGGATGCCAGTACGTGCTTTAGATAGACGTCAATGAGCACCCTGCTGACGTCAGCGCTGCTGGGTAAGCTAACCCAGCGGCAGAGGCGTTCGTGAATACCGATCATGGGTAAGCTTACCCACTGGGTAAGCGAACCCATGGGTTAGTTTACCCACTGGGGAGCGGAACCCACTGGGTAACGTTGATGAATACGGCCACTGGTGTTTCTTGCTGTGCCTTCGCTGATGACTTCAAGATCTACAGTACCATTTCTGACCGTGGTGATAAAGAGGTATTACAAGGGGCTTTCGATCTTGTGGTTAGATAGGCGGAAGACTGGCACTTGCCCATCTCCCGTGAGAAAACGGAGGTACTATAGGGCCCAATTCGGTCGATTATTCCTACAACAATGCGTCACCCCCGCTTCGCGGAGGTTCGCACTGGCTCCCTCCTTTCGTAGGCTTTCTCCATGTCCGCATAAGAATGGTTTGAAACCCACCACGCGACGCTGAGCATCACAAATGAATCGTAAACGACTGTTCATTCATGAAGCATCTTCATGTAAGATCGGTAACTTTGAGGAAAAAAAACTTTGTTGCTAGAAAACAAATGGGAATTTGAATGGATTACTGAATTTATTTTAGTTTGGTAATTGTCATAAAGAATAATAGTCACCTTGGGCTACATTTCAGTGCAAAAATCTTTTCAGTTTTTTAAAATAAAACCATGCCAAATCGACCATCTAAGCGTACATCACTTTTTGGCGCTGTTTTCGCAAAAATGCAAACTTTTTGAGCACTTTTTGGGCTAGAATTCATGGCGCGCAGAGTTTCTTGTCAGGAAAATCATAACTTTGCAAAAAGTCTAATTAGCGACTCAGTTTTGCGTGCCAAAAGGCGCGTGGACCCGTTTGACGCGCAAAATTTGAGGGACCCGCTTATCGAACCGGCTCGTCTTTGTGCATGGTGGGCCTAAACGCTGGCACGGTATGTTATGCAAAATTGCAGCCCGATAGCTTAGTTGCAGCTTCCTCTATGAATTTCGTGACAGACAGATTTTCACACAGACACACTGACACACACAAAAAAAACAGACGGCCTTAGCGCGTTATTATAGTAGGATGATAGGGCCCGATGTACTTGAGTATGTAAAAAAAGTGACCGACTTAGATTTTTTGATTAATAGCCAACTCAACTTTGATAAACACTGTCAGTCAATTGCTGCAAAAGGAGTTTTTGCAGTTTACAATTTGTTTAGAGCCTTCATGACAAATAGTATTGATTTTCTACTGCGAGCTTACAAAGTCTATATAAGGTCATCACTTGAATACGGGACTGTAGTTTTTAATCCTTGTAAGAGTAAAAGTATTTACGTTTTAGAAAAAGTCCAAAACCAGAGACCAGGAAACTACCAGGAAACTACTTTACCAGGAAACTACTGGTAAGGAGAAAAGGGTTCATATATAGCCGCTTTCCCAATTACACTCTAAGAAATAAAAAGTTGGATCTCGAGTCTCTTGCTGCTAGAAGGCGTGTATTTGATCTGGTTATGGCTCATAGATTCTGTTTGGAAGCTGCAAACTCAATGCTTCAAATTTCTTTGAAAAGAGAAATTCCATAACCAGAGGAAGTTCGCGTAACATTGTTTTACAACGACGAAATGTGAGGAGGGTTTTCTTTGTTAACCGAGTCAGTCATGAAAATAAAAAAGCTTATTAGGAAAACAACTTTCCTGTCAAGTTGGCATAATTCCGAAATTTTCTGAAGAGCTATCTATCTTTCCCTCCGTAGTTTTCTTTCTTTCGTGCTCTAATCTCCTTTATCATGTTTGAATGTTTGTTATTATTACGTACCGTGTTTGATTTGTTATTCTTGATCGATTGGTTGTTTGTTTTCTTTGTTGTGTTATTCGCATAGGCGCGCCTATGTAATAAATAATAATAATAGTAAGGGTCATGGTAGGTGCAGCCTGTGTCGTTGCGTATTGGTTCCAAATACCGTATGCCGAAATTGGCCGCCAGCGGTGCGACGTCAGGCGCAGCTGAGCGCCAGATCGATCGATAAGCGCGAAGCGCTGGCCTTAGCCGCGCCGCATGGTCTGCGCGTTACGCACTGTGGGCGGGCTAATTTGGGCATACGGTATTTAAACTAATACGCATTGGCATAGACTGTATATAGTAAAAAGAACAAAATTCCGTTTGTCCAGATTAATACAGATCCAGCTGAAACTTGGTCTAGGGGGAATTTTCGACACGCTAATCACGAAAATCATAATCATTTTGCATGAAAAGCATTTTTGATAAGGTCACAGGAAGTTTTTCAACTTGACGTCAAATGAATTTTATAGCCGTGTTCAATGTTGAGTTACCCTATATCGCAAAGACTTCGCAAATTCTGAGATTCTCCGCTCTTTAATCAACGGATGTTAGCATCAGTTTTGCGTGTACCTGGAATTACGCTGCTTAGATTCCCGCTGAGCTAAATCTGTCATTTACTATTACTTCTTTGAGGTCTTGAAGAGCCAGTTCCTAGCAATAAAAGAAAGTTTGGGGTCATATGTTTGATTTAGGCAGCAAACGACTGATTTTTTTACTTGTCATTTAGAAAAATCCCAGTTTTAGTATTTGATGTCATCATCGAAAATTGAACGAGTTGTGCTCACTTGTAGATGAACTTGCCTGCATAATGCCAAAAGTTTTGGTAATCATAATCGAAAAGCGGTGAATTACGGAAGAAGCTGCAAAACTTAGTTAACAATCTAATATTTTTGCTTTACTGGACTGCCTGAATTTGCAGAACAGGGATATCTAAAAGATATTGGTAGCTGTTGTGTCCTCCACTTCGGACACGTCGACTCTTCGTCCTGAGGCGCACACGGTTAAATACAAGAATATTCATTAGCAGATAATAGAGAACAGTAAAAATAAAAGAGGCGATGAGTGAACAGTCGAACTGACAATGGCTAACAGCGAGCGCCTTTTATAGCGCTCATTTCCCGCGCATTGAGGTCGCAGGCGCCTCAGCGAGGGCAGATCATACGAGAAAACAACTGATCAGACATTAACACAACAGTAGCCTTCGAGGCAACTTATTTTTATTTTCTTTTATCTTATATATAAAGCTGAATGTCTGTTTGTCTGTCTGTCTGTATGTCTGTCTGTATGTCTGTCTGTATGTATGTGTGTACGTATGTTCCGAATACAAATTTTTATTTCTGAACCGATCGGGACCAAACTTGGCACACATATACTTCAGGGCAGGGAGCGTGTCATAGGCTACTTTTCGTTATCGATCGATATCGATTTTATTGATTTTTTGCAAAATTCGAGCTAGAGGGCTGGGATTTGGCAGAGGGGGGTAATCGAGCATGCTGATCACCCCGAAGGGGTGATCAGCATGCTCGATTACCCCCCTGTGCAAAATCCTAGCCCCCTAGCTCAAATTTTGCAAAAAATCGGTAAAATCGACATCGATCGATAACGAAAAGTGGGCTGTGACACGCTCCCTGCCCCGAAGTGTATGTGTGCAAAGTTCGGTCCCAATCGGTTCAGAGATAAAAATTTCTATTCGGAACATACGTACACGGGTCTAGCTGGCAGGCCCGGCGGAGCCGGGCAAGCCAGCTAGTATGCTTATATTTTTTGCAGCTCAGCTAACGATCTCTTCAAAAATTGCGAAAAACTGCGAACCATGATTGTCTCCATAGTTAATTTTTGCTACTTTTTCAAATCTTATATATAAAGCTGAATGTCTGTTTGTCTGTCTGTCTGTCTGTCTGTGTGTGTGTACGTATGTTCCGAATAGAAAATTCCATTTCTGAACCGATCCGGACCAAACTTGGCACACATACACTTCGGGCCCCGGCGGGTGTCATAGGCTACTTTTCGTCATCGATCGATATCGATTTTATCGATTTTTATCGATTTTTTTGCTGAGTTCACCTACGGGGCTGGGAGTTGGCACAGGGGGGTAATCGAGCATGGGGATTCCGAATACAATATTGGTTTTCAGGATTATCGATTACTTTTATCGATTTTATCGATTTTTTTGCAAAGTTTGAGCTACGGGGCTGGGAGTTGGCACAGGGGGGTAATCGAGCATGGGGATTCCGAATACAATATTGGTTTTCAGGATTATCGATTACTTTTATCGATTTTATCGATTTTTTTGCAAAGTTTGAGCTACGGGGCTGGGAGTTCGCACAGGGGGGTAATCGAGCATGGGGATTCCGAATACAATATTGGTTTTCAGGATTATCGATTACTTTTATCGATTTTATCGATTTTTTTGCAAAGTTTGAGCTAGGGGGCTGGGAGTTGGCACAGGGGGGTAATCGAGCATGCTGATCATCCCCAAGGGGGGTGATCAGCATGCTCGAACACCCCTGTGCCAAATTCCAGCCCCCTAGCTCAAATTTTCAAAAAATCGATAAAATTGATAAAAGTAATGGACGATCTTGAAAAGTAATATTGTATTCGTAATCTGCATGCTCGATTACCCTCTGTGCAAACTCCAAGCCCCGCAGGTCAAACTTTGCAAAAAAATCGATAAAATCGATAAAAGTAATGGACGATCCTGAAAACTAATATTGTATTCGGAATCCCCATGCTCACTTCCCCCCTGTGCCAACTCCTAGCCCTGTAGGTGAACTCTGCCAAAAAATCGATAGAATCAATAAAAGCAATCGATAATTCTGAAAACTAATATTGTATTCGGAATCCCCATGCTCACTTCCCCCCTGTGCCAATTCCTAGCCCTGTAGGTGAACTCTGCAAAAAAATCGATAAAAATCGGTAAAATCGACATCGATCGATAACGAAAGGCGGACTGTGACACCCGCCGGGGCCCGAAGTGTATGTGTGCCAAGTTTGGTCCGGATACGGCGGAGCCGGGTAAGCCAGCTAGTTTAATAATAATTTCTAAAGAAGTTCAAGTAATCAATAGATAGAGCAAATCCTACATGGTCCAAACCAGTAATTCCCTTCCATAGCTTTCTTTTCAAATTTCTTCAGATTACTTTTCACTGTTATCGGACTCATATGCAATCAACTAAGAGCTCAGAACAACCGGCGAGCAACGCGAATGCCTTTCGATGCGGCATTTCTCTCTCTTTCTAACAAATGTTTCTTGCTTATTTTTTACTAGTTGGCTTTCCCGGTCCAGCCCGGACCATGGTTCACTGCACTGCGAGCCATCCCCCCCCCCCCCTCCCCCCGCCCTATATGGTATGGATGACTTACCCTGGGACATCCGTTTGGAAACCGCATCCTCGTGATCTTGAGGTGAAAATGAGCTTCACCGCCCTCCTTTACATGAGTATGGAAAATGCTTGATTGAACATGATAACCCTTCAGTTCCTTAGGAAAATGTAAAGAAATCAATAAATCGATAGAAGGACGCAACGAATCGCCGCAAAAAGTAGCCTATCATCTGCGCAAGGGTCGAAAACATATGTGTGCAAAGTTTCAGCTGAATCGGTTGAGTGGCGCGCGTTTCTATAACGCACATACCCTCCAAACTGACAATTTTTGAGTTTTATATATATACCAGTGCGTCACCTCTGCTTCGCAGAGGCTCGCACTGGCTCTACTATCTACGTGCCTTACTCATTCTCGTAAAATCGTGGCACTGGAACTCACCGCGTTATGCCGACTACCACGAATAAAATGTAAACAATCACTCATTTAGAAAGTTTTTTCACTTGAGATCGGTGATTTCGCGTGGATGAAACTTTTCGCAGGAAGACAAACGCAAATTTGAACAGGTTTTTGGATTTTTCATGACTTGGTAGTCGCCATAAAGGTAACGATAACCGTGAGCTACATCTCTGTGCGAAAATCTTCTCAAACGCTTAGCTAGAACCTTGGCAAATTGACCATTTACACAAACTATTCGTTTTGGCGCCGTTTTCGTTATGTAGTAAACTTTCGACCATTTTTCGGGCTAAGCTCCATCGCTTGCACATTTGCTTGCCAAACTTATCCACGACTCTGCAAAAAGTGGTGATACGGACCGAATTTTACGGTACAGAAGCCAGGTGGACCCGTTTGACGCGCAATTTCTGAGGAATCCACTCAACGAATTTACTCGTGCTTTTGCATGTTGGACTCTAATGAAGGTAGCATGCGCTATACAAAATTTGGGCTTAGAACGCTGGCGGGAACATGCTTCACGAATTTCGTAACAGACACACTCACACACACACACACACACACACAAAGTCACGTAAACATCCTTAGCCCGTTATTATAAGTTATGATAGATTTATTTATTTAGGTATTTATTTATTTCGTAGGCACATAGGCGTGCTTTCACGAATCCAATAGAGAACCGCATGATACGAAGTAGGAAGGTAGAAATAGAAACTCAAAAATAGAGAATTGAAAACAAAGTAAATGAAAAAAAACAAAGCAATTTTTTGTCGGCACGGCTGTATAGGCTTAAACAAGTGAATAGCACTAGTGATAAGCTGAACGGACACACCCACAAGTATAATTCTAAGTAAAGAATCACCGTACAACTTACCCTAGCTTGCAACCAAACGTGTAGTAGACGAGTAGTACGGACGGAGGCGGAGGCGCCAGCCAATACACCGGCAGCCCCCGCCGGCACACCCAAACGGGTGCACTGTAAGAGGTCATCAGCGTACCCTCTCACCAAACCTCCACCATGCCCATAACACCTGGCCCCGCCACCTCCACCGACAAAAAAGGCAAAGTTGTGTTAAAAGTACGTGTTCCTTCATACTACGCCGCAGAACGCGACGAGCTGTGGCGTGCCGCGGCGTGCGCCGCTGCAGTCGCAGTGAAAAAATACGCTTGCTTGCTGTGAAGGAACACTTTCGGAGAACACGAATGTGCAGCAAATATAGAGATACATCCATAACTGGCGAAGCTGTGTTGCCGTGAGCGTATATTGCCACAGCAGCTGCGCATGCCGCACGACGCGGCGAAATATGAAGGGACCCTACGAGCTCTCAACGAGATGGGTGATGTGGAAACCCGGAAGTATGATAAGTGGAATCAGTGCAGAGTGGGATCTAGTGGATGGAATCAGACTAATTCACGTTTTTAAAAGGTCGCTGTGGCTGAAGAATTTGAGATTAGTTATTGGGATCTTTTAAAAGTTCGTTTGCCTTGTTAAGTTTCGTTCAATCATGACCCATTTTGGAATTTTAAACCGCGATGATTTGTTGTTTGTCGCATTTGTGTCTGAGACAGGTTTGCTACAATTCGGTGGTTTTGTTGAAAATTTATCAAAAAAATTATGACGAGGAAAGAAAGTAAATTACTTTGCTTTGCCCTATCCGTTGCTTAGACCTTTTTCTAAAACCAGTAAGAAATCTAGAAAAATAACGACTTGACCATGTCAAACCCGGCGTCTTAATTTTGGTGATTTTTCAAGCGCTTGTTCAACGCATTGCGTTAGAAACATAAGCATTTGAAAGAGAACGAAAATATGCATTGAATGATACCGAAATCTTCTATGAATCTTTGTTCTGCAAAATGTGGCTGCCGTTCAAGAACGAGAGAATTTTGCTACTCCATTGTCTAAAAAGAAGCGGAATAGTCTCACAATGAATATGGTACGGCCTAAACCAATTTATCCGTCACAGTGAGCCAACAGGAACTTTAGTTCGCGAAATATCGAAAAGCTCTTTTTACCGCAATGCCCTTTTATTGCGAGATCACAATTTCATGATTATATGACGTGATTAGGACAAGATGAAAAGGCTCTTCCTGATCCTAGCGGTCATTTCACAACAATGCTTGGCCGTGAAAAGAGCTAATAATAGTTACATGTCGCAAAACCGCAATCCGAAAGCTTTTACAGATTGAAAGCGCTAGTTGAAGCTTGAACTTGAAAACGATTATGCGTTTCTTCAAAAAGTTTGCTGTTCGCTGCTTCCTTGATAGATAGAACCCGTAGCATCTGCTTCGCATCTGCTTCTGCTTCTTTTTAGCACGGTTCAAATTTATAACTTTTGCAGAGATTGTGAATCAGCTCGCAAGTAGTATCAAAGAATAGGTGGAAGAGTAAAATTTTGAAAACTGTTTTAAACTTGCTGTCCATCGCTGTTTGCAAAGCTAATCTGCTAGAAGAGTTATGGAAGTTCTTGGAGCAAATATCGAAGTGCAAAAGCAGAATTGTGAAAAATTCTAAACCGTGGTCCCAAAAAGCCGTTACGAATGTCAACGTACATCGCACAATGAAAAGTTTTGGTTCAACATTGTTAACAATTACCATTTCTTTTGCGCTGGAGAAACCACAGCTTTATCCTAATCAGACGTTCAATTTTTAATTGAGAAAACTCTTATGGCCCTTAGTAATCTGGCAGAAACGAGTTCAAAGCTGTGCTTTAACTCTGAGTTACGTTTTCGAGCTGCGAATTTCGTTTCCCAAATTCGAATTTTCCTTTGTTGGAAGGAAAAGCTTGGAAGCATCTTCCACTTATAGTCGGAGACAAGTGCTATACGAGGCTCTTAAACGGATTTTATCATACTCTAGGTTCTACTGTAGACTTTTATGTAGACTTAGATGCTCGCTGGATTAGAAAATTTCAGACTTACTGCTCGAAAGTTTGACGAGATAGAAGCGAACATGGAGTATGAGTTACGGCTGGCTGTCAAGGAATACTGTACAGTTAAAAGGAAAAGAAACTTCAGTAACCTCTTCGCTCAAGTAAAACTATGCATCAAATTTCGAAATTGCAGCAGTAAATTCTTACTCGCTGTCTTTTCTTAGTCAAAGGTGAGTTTATCATGTCCTCTTTCATCTACTGCTACATACAATGACGCTTGCAATTTCTGAAACCCGAGAAATTTCTTTTGAACAGCGTTTTTTGTTCTTTTGCTTTGTAATTGTGCTAAGATTGTTTGCTACAGGTTTTCCACTTGGTAATTTCATCGTAAAATCGCTTGGTTTTTTCTTATTCAATATCTCATAAAATAGTAAGCTACATAATGGGCTCAAACATTTGATATGGCGCATGAAGACCATGCTCTTGACCTCAGAGAACTATCGAAACATTTCACATCATCTGCCATTTCTGTTGAAATCAAAGCTCGTTATCTGTATATAAATAAAACTCAATCTCTGTAAATTTGTTCGTATGTAAGTATGTGGCTTATAGACTCTTTTGTATGTAAACCGATGAGGCTGAAATTTGCTCCCCTATAAATAAGGCAAGGCGCAGAAGATAGGCTACTTTTTGCGACGATTCACTGGGTCCTTCTATCGATTTATTGATTTGTTTACTAACATTTGGAAAATGAAAGCTATATCATTTATTTTTCCAAGTTAAGTAGTAAGGGGCGGTGAAAATCATTTACATTTTGCGGTGAGGAGGATGCGGTTTCACGAAGGTCAAGAAGGACAAATTCACCACGGATACTAACGTGTGCTGGAACTGACTTGGAGCTGAAGCAGAAGAGGAAGAGAAAATATGATTTGAAGGAAGTGGAGGAATGGTAAGCAAACATCTTGAAGCAGGCGGGCCATTTTGGACCCTTGGCCCGGGTGGGACCGGGGACCGCAGTTAGTATGTTCATAATATAAAGGCCAGACCAAAATTTACTCAAGTAAAACAAAATTTTCCTTCAGACCTTGCTAAATATTTGAACTGCCTTCACAGCAATTCTTTTTCAAGCATTAAAAGGAGAAGACGAGAACTTGGTGTGTGCTTACCCACTGAGGTAAGAACTAGAGGGTGTCCCAGAAGTAAATACGCATTTTTTAATCGTCAATGACTCACTTCCAACAAAAGCTTTTGCTTAGCTTCGAGTGCCACTAAGTAGGGCAGGCTTGAACTTAGATATGCGGTATGGAGCAAATCAAACTTTCTTTATCATATTCATACTTTATAACAAAGCGCAGAGGGAACCATCTGACGTCAACAACCGGCGATGGGATGTTTGCGAAGATCTCTATTTTACTTTCTGCACTTTTGCCTGTTTCCGGACTGTTTACCCCTATGACCCGGCACAGCCACCTAAGTGCAACTTTTGATGCATAATGGTAGTGATGCCTAACTTAGTTGATCAAGTGGTGCGACCGAAAAAGTACTATCACTAGGCAAGCTGAACGCTACAAACAGTAACATCGATTAATTATATTTATACGTCGAATTGCTTCTATTTGCAAACTGCAAAAGCAACTCGACTTCGGATAACTGTCCCTGGGCATCCAGACGATCCAGTCGAAACGTCAGGCCGCCACTAACTAATAAAGTACTAACCTCGCTCGGCTTACTAACATACTAACCTACTAACACACCAATTGTTAATGTAAATTTACGTATCTGGAAGCTACATGTGCTGTGTTTCATTGAAAATTTATTCTGAAAAGGATTTTGCGCTATTTTCTGAATAATCGCAAAAATACCTTAATAGAACTGATTTGCAAAAGTAGAATAGATTTCGACAGCTTTTCAGTCTGTACATTACCCCTGTCTGGCTTCTCAAGGCACAAAAACTCAAAACTTTATTTGCATGGCGATGTGTCTCCGTCTTTCTGTCCATTATTGTGGCGTATTAACGAGCACCATCCAATTTCTCAATTGCTTTTTCAAGCATCTATTATAGCAAATGTATAGTCGTTAAAGTTTTGAGTGGAATATCAATATTTTGATCATTGCTTCATCTAGAAGTTTTGTGCCATAAACGATTTTAAGAAATCCCTGCGTTCATTTCAATCAGAATTTTGAACCTTGCCCCTTTGATCTCTTTATCGATAATATGCTGACTACTCGGCTGTTGCATACATCATGTGTAAATAATTCTATCTATGTTTCAAACAGAAAAATGAAATTATTAGGTAGGTTAACATATCTGTACAAATGCATATGAATGCAGATATCATTGTCATTCAACAAATTTCCCCAAGATATCTCACGTATCACGAGGGAAACAATCCTTTACCATTACTGACTTTAAATAGGTCGGTAACATGGAGCCAAACTAAGCCATGAAGACAGAGCAGTTTACGCGTGGAAGAGTGGAAGTTGGAGGAAAATTCGTTGTAATACTCAACATTATATAACACTAGTTGGCAAACCCGGCTCCGCCGGCCCTGTCAATAGTATATTCGTAATCAGCATGCTCACTTACCCCCCCCCCTGTGCCAACTCCCAGCCCCGTAGCTCGAACTTTTTGAAAAATCGATAAAATCGATATCGATCGATGACGAAAAGTAGCCTATGACACCCGCCGGGGTCCGAAGTGTATGTGTGCCAAGTTTGGTCCGGATCGGTTCAGAAATGGAATTTTCTATTCGGAACATACATACATACAGACAGACAGACAGACAAACAGACATTCGGCTTTATATATAAGATTCGTAAATGAACAGTAACGGAAGTGCATTTGACTCTTGGAAGTGGGAAGCGTGCACTTTGGTTAGTCGGAGTGTGGAACTTCGAAATCGTTAGAAATTCATGGCAAAAAGTAGAAGAAATTTCAGAGGTGAAACTCTGAGCAACGCATTGCGATAAAGACAATTCTGTGGAGGATAAAAAATCCCGAAACTAAGGCCAGACTAAAGTCAGGAGCCCTACCAAAAGGTTATTCTATCCCTGCTCATTCTTCTCCTCTAATCTTCAGCAGGGGGTAGGAAAGAAGTGCACGGTGGAGGGATGGGGGGGGGGGGAGAGATTGGCTGAGAGCTCCAGGGATGGCCAAAAACGCAAATACGAGTTCAGTGAATTTACGATGCTCTGTAGAGAGTAAAAGAAGGTACTAGATAGATACCTCTAGAAGCCTATATTAGGAAACATCTGCTGGCACTTTGCTGGAAAAAGTTCGAGTAAAAGAGATTGTGGGGCTCTGAGAAGGGTAGGAAGGGGCATGGGATGTCTAAGCCGGTAGCTAAAATATGAGTTCCTTTGAATTGGTCAGTGCTCTCTTCATGAAACTATGCGTGCCTGAAAGATTAATGATATACCTGTTGCTAGGAAAAGGTATGCCATAAAACTTCAAAAGTTCTATTCTTTAAACATATCCTACTTCGCACACACAGCCAGTCCGAAAAGCCGCGAAGCAGCTTTGGGCTGGTTATTGCATAAACACGGTGGGACACATTCTTGAAAAACACTGAGAAAAGGTTGTCTTGGTTTACTTGACATAACTGGCAAAAAAGCTTCACGGTAAAGTGCGAATTTCTTATTTATGATCAGCGACTCAGCTCAACCTTAGCTGGGCAAAATTTGGCAAGTGACTGCTCAAAACTTTCCCTAAAGTTCCTACCATAATCCTACAGCAATGGAGAAAGCTAAGTGATATGCTCCATACAATAAATTTAAGTTGAAGCCTGATCTACGGGATGATACTTACAAGGGAAGGAAGGTGGGTCGAAGAGGCCTTTCAGAATGAGATGGGTATCATCTTGTAGGGCTTCGAACGCTGATTTCAAATCTGCCCTCCTCATCTGCGGCGCTTTTTTGGGCGAGGAGTTATGAGGGTTTTTACCGGGGCGGAAGTTGATACAAGTATAATCAAGGGCAGCACACCGCTGTGTGCTGTCCGGTGTAGTGGTTAGTGTGGTGGTCTTGCAGGGAGAGGGTCTCAGGTTCGAATCTTCTAATGTGGTTTTTCTTTTGCTAGTCATACAAAAATTTGTATGAGCACGCGTATCGTCTATACATCAACTCTTCCTTCTTTTGACTGCAAATCTCTTTGAAAAAGTTTTATTACTCTATGTTTTTTAACGTCTATGTGCACTGATGAAAGGAGAGGACAAAATGTGCAAAACATACGTGCGGGCGGGCAGGCGGCGTTTCAA
The DNA here is from genome assembly GCA_958299035.1 of Cylicocyclus nassatus. Lineage (NCBI taxonomy): Eukaryota > Metazoa > Nematoda > Chromadorea > Rhabditida > Strongylidae > Cylicocyclus > Cylicocyclus nassatus. The sequence goes on from CATQJL010000305.1 coordinate 10,752,359, forward strand.
AACGTCTCGGATGTGCATCAAGGTAGCCGCTGGCGTACCAGGAATAAGCCAAGAGAACAGGCGAGAATATCTTGAGGTTAATGAGTTTTTGATTGCGTAATTTGTACGTGCTTTTTTTCAGCTTTACCACTACGAACGTGGGCCTTTGCATGTTGAGAACATTGTGACCTCTTACGTTCACCGGGGTGTTAGACAAATTGATTCTGTTGACATTTCTACCTCCACTTTAAATCACTTGCAAAGACCTCCAGAGAGAGCAGTTGTTGCCTTGAGATTCTGATAAAAGAAACAGGGGGTGGTGTATGGACGCTGTCCATGCTCATACAAATTTTTTGTAGACCAGCAAAACGGAAATCACAGCAGGAGATTGGAACCTGGGAGTTTCTGCTTGCAAGACCACCACACAAACCACTACACCAGACCGCACACAGAGGTGTGCTGTCCTTGATTATACGACTCCTGCCCCTTAAAAACCCTCATAACTCCTCACCCAAAAACGCGCCGCAGATAAGGAAGGCAGATTTGAAATCAGCGTTCGAAGCCCTACAAGGTGATACACATCTTATTCTGAAAGGCCACTTCGACCTACCTTCCTTCCCGTTAGAGCTAAGCAAAAGACTTTGTAGGAAGAGAATTACTAGAAATTTTAAAAAAGTGTGTACTTTTATTTGGGACACCCCTGTTATACAAGTATTGTATATCATTGTAAGCAATACAATAGATTGTATTCTATTTTTTGGATCACCTTTCAATACCACTAAAACTAACGCTTAGTTAGTGGCGGCGTGAACAAAACGCATTTGTTGGCGACAAGTGCATTGAAGCAAGCATCAAATTTTTTGCTTATGTATCTTGATCAATCATATATTAAGTTGTCCCCTCTCCCGCACAACTTTCAAAAAAATCATAACTTGATTTTTCCACCGATTTTATTGCTTTTATTTTTGTATGAAAGAGTAAATATGCTTCTTATAGATATCTTAAAGGCTTATTATTGGTCACATATTGCATAAATAGGAGCGGTAAAAAAAATTACTCAAATTTCAAATTTTCTGTGTAAAGTCATAAAAAATCTGAAATTTGCAATAAAAATCGGAACAGTTGGTATCACAGATTATATTCCCTGTCTAACTGTGCAAAGCTTGTGTTGATTGCGTCTTTAGCAAAGGTTATGATTCGAAAAAAATGCCAAATTAAATCAAAATTGCCTTTTTATATTACTTGCTCGATAATTATAACTTTTCATAGAAATGTTAAAACAGCACAAACTTTGCACAGTTAAAAAGGGCAAGTAAAAAAACCTTTTCTTCAGATTTTTTAAGGCACTACACAGAAAATTCGATTTTTTGAGTGATTTTCTTCTACTGCTCTTATCTGTGCAACTGATCTTGAATAAGCATCTAACAATAAGACGCCATTATAAAAAGCATGACTTACTCTTTCATACAAAAATAAAAGCAGTCAAATCAATAGGGAAAATCAGAAGTTATGTGTATTCGAAAAATGTGCGAACGAACTTTCGAGACGACCTATATGAGATTGAAGCGGTAGACGGGAAATATCAAAAATTAGCTCTCCTTCATATTTTTGCGAGAAAGGAAACTTAGGCTATACCATACGCAGTGGACATGTATACAGAGGATAGTGAATCTCAAAAAGCATGACTTACTCTTTCATACAGTTGATTAGAGTTGATTTTCTGGCGACTGCGAAAGAATTGTTGAAATTGATAATTGTAGACATGTCAATGATAATATAATCACTAGTACCACACAAGTGTCACTTTATACAACCTATAGTTACTCACTGCAAATGTTAAGAAACTCACGTTGTTGTCGTGAAATCAGATCCGCACAAAATCACACAACAAGCACCTACATATGTACTTTCATCTACCCTACCGCCCTCGTAAATTTGTACGGTAATTTCCGTTCAATAATGAATGAAAAGTGATGTTTCGAAACATATCAAATTGCGTAAACTGCGAAAAGCAAATTAATTCATGAAAACGCTTGGAAACTTGAAAAGCGAACAGAATGACTTTATTACTGCACTGGTAACCACACCGCATTGTCTTTCCGACGAGTATATAAGCGGTGTGCATGAAGCATCACTCCAGATATGGTGATTCTTTGCCTAATCATTGTAAGTTGACTTCTGGTTGCGTTCTCTCAAACAAATTGAGAGAAACTGCTATTTTCAGATCTCTCTCGCCGGTGCTCGTGCCATTTATCTGAGTGGTAAATGTCCCAAAGATAAAATAAAATTCCCTGAGTATTGTTGCTATGGTGAACGAAAGCTGGCACCACATACGTACCTTGAACTGCAAAGCCATTTCAGCACAATACTTGTCCGCGGAAAACTACGTAAAATCGTAAGTCAAGCTTTCCACATCTCTAATATCAACTTTCTTTTCACTGACACAAAAAACTGCCAAATATATGGGATTTCAGCCTTTTTCGGTCAAGAAAACTACTAAAAACAAAAAAAGTAATACCAACCATAATTCCATTAGTGTGACGCTAAATACCTTATTCGTTGTTTTCTATAAGGAGCTTGTTATCAATCAATGGATTCGTATTCATTCATGATATCTATGCATTCAGATACTCAAATGCGCGATGCGAAATGCTACTGAGCTGTTGCGGGATCTAACATATGGTAAATTGACAGCCGAAGAACACATCAAGAACGCCCCCACTTTTATATTTTTGGTGGCCAAAACCAAGTTAGTTACGCTAATTACTTTCTTTAACTTCTTTTCCCGTAAGACAAGTCCCGATTTCAGAGAGCTCTACAGCCCCCCGAAAGGTATGAATGTTGCCCAACAATTTGTTCGCATATGTAAGGGATACAAAATTACATGGAATGGTGAAAAGGAACAACTTGTATGGACTAACATGCACCTCTCATGCAGAGGTGCACTGACGAAGGTAGATCTAACGACTGAACTCCTCGATTTGATCTTGCAACGTTTCAACAAGCCGTCATCTCAAAGCCGATAACATGTTTGACCACTACCTGCCTTCAGTCTCGAAACTAACAAACACATATATTCGGAATCAGCTTTAAACGCTGATTCTAAATATACTATTTTCAGCTGCTTAGCTTTATTTTGAAGCGAGTTATGGTCTCTTTCCTACGCAGATTTTGTGTGCTCCTCGACCAGTTGATGCTACGGTGTCAACGTCTAGGTGGTTTCGCAATTGTATAATGCTCCCTTTCAAGATCGACAGAATCAATCTGGTGCTAGTTGAACCTTCTAGCACTTTTTTGAGCATATTCGTATTTAGACGCCGTCTTACGACATACAGAAATTTGTTAACTACTCACAACAGCAGACCCACAACTCGCTTCGGAACGATGCTAAGCAGCTAGGAACTGCATATTTGAAATCAGCGTTCAAAGCTGATTCCATATATCTATCAAATCTCTATTTTCTCATATCAAAAGGCGAATCTAAGTTGGTATCCTTTCCTTGTGAGCACTGTCACACTAAGAACATAGCTCATTTAGACATAGGGCTACATCCATGCTCTCAATTATTATATCGAGATCAAAGATAACATTTTAGATAGCATATTACGCCAGCACCTTCGGTTGTCGAGAAATTGATTTGAAGCTGGAGTCCGGTGTGGAGCATACGGTCACTTGCGCGTTCAACTATGACTATGGAAAGCCACTAAGAAAAGATCAGATTAACGCTCACATTGTGAAAATGATTCGTAAGAATTTGCTTCACTCAAATTTCTGATTAATTCTTGTTGAAAAGCTTGGCGGTTTTTCTTTCTTTAAAATAAATTGTCTTAGGTTTGAAACTAAGCTTTGCAACTTATTCAATAACTTCCCTCTCACTCAATATGCGCACTAAAATTTCGATACTGTGTTGGTTATAACGTAAGCTTCAAGCCAGCTGCTGTTCTACCAAATTCTGACGTCACAGTGAAGGTTACGGTAGCTATGTAGTATGAAGGAAATTACAAAATTCGACAGATTTGGTTGATACTTGGCACAGGGAGGTTATCCGACATGCTGATCACGAAAACGATACTGAAGTTGCGTGTTAAAGGTTTTTTTGTAAGATAACTGTAGGTGTACGGTATGAGGTGCCCATTCTAAACAAGGAAAGAGGCGTTTATGCAACAAATTAATATGATATTCGTGTTTAGCAGGTCGAAGAACCTCAATATGTAAAGGCTCGGGGACTTTTGTGGTTCTGACTTCTTAGTCATTGACGGTTGTCCCTAGCAGCCTTGCGTGAGCAACTCTTTTGAAATTGCGAAAGCGCCAAATTTCGACTTGCTCCTAAACTTTATTTCTTTATTAGTAAGCCAAATAAGTCAACCTCTAGCAACAATTAGTATACGATTCCGGATTACTGCGCATGTCTAGACTGCCAACAACTTCATTTCATTTTTGAATCCCAAAAATTCACTAGTTTTCGAAAAATGCCTGAAATTTTTCTAATTCGTTTTCAAAATTCAAGCAGCTTTGTTGATTGTAGCTCACCCTATGCTCTACATACCCAAGTTTGAGTGCGCTACATCCAAGGAGAGTTGAGTTATGAGTTGCAAAACTATAATAGTATTTGCAAAACTTAGTTTCGAGCCTAATAGTTCTTCTGGATCTATCGCATGTAATCTTTTTTCAAGTGATTTGTCTGAAAAGTAATAACATTTATGCTTCTCAAACAGCTATTTGCGAAGTTGACAGGTGTCCTAAGGAATTCCAACCGTACAGCGGTTTGAAGATGTGAAGTTTTTGGATGACAGCTTGACGGATTATCCCATTATATTACCTAGTTTTAAAAATTTGAAATTTCTGTATGGTATAGAAAGAAGTGCAAGAGTTCTATTGAACATGATCTCCTCGGGACTGTTATATAATAAATAACTCCAAATAAAACAAATGCCCATTGTATTCTTCATGACGAAGTGTGGGATTTTGTTGGTCAGCAATCGAATCGTTTTAGTCAGAAGTGACAGTATTCGTTGTATGGTGGCAGATATTAGAGCCCAAATAAGTTAGTTTCGCTACTTAAAGCGCGATTATGTACACTTATCCATAAGCATTATTTTCTACATTTAACATTCCGAAAGAGCTGAATCGAGTTTTTTACTTGATAAGCTGGAAATTTGCGTCGTTTTTTCTACTTTATCCAAAAAGTTCAAATCCTGAATTGAATTGCTTCCACCGTGTGCTTTTATGGAAACGTAGAAAGCTATCTCCACCTCTCAAAAATAGAACAAGAGAAAAGGCAGAAAATCCGTAAATGTTTGAGTAATTTTCAGCGGCTTTTGTACTGATACTAAAAATGTGAATCTTTTCATTATTGCTTGAGCGAATTTTGAAATGTCTGAAAGTTTTTTTTGAAAAAAAAATGGAAGTCTTGCAAAAACGCAAATAATGAATCAAACTTGGTTTCACATGGGCGTTTATGTGTTCAAGCTTAATGATGAGAGCGTTCACAGTGAAGTATGTGCGATCTGCGCCTCGCCAAGTAAAATCTATAGTCACCTTATAGTTCGATCAAAACATCATAAGTGGATCAAGATTTTCTTCACCAACTGATGCCATGGTAGAATGTGGCGGTGTTTGTAAATTTTTCAGTTATAAGAGCATCTTCTAGAAGTGTGTGCGCCTCTTTTTAAATACATTCATTACTTGTGCACAATATAAAAGAAGGTGACTGTAAAGGATTGGAGATGACGAAACGTTTGTTTTTACTCTTCGTAGACAATTTTGCTTCCCGTCTACTTCGCTGTAAAAACCTCTTACGCTATTTTGATTTATTCCCTTGAGAGATGTATACAGCTTCGTGAAACCGGGATTGTGGCTTGAGCCTGTCGACTGAGGCTAACTCACTGGTTCCGTTGATAAATACCCCCGCCGATCTATTTCTAGTATGCCAGCGGCTATTTCGATGCACATGCAAGGATGTGCGACAGATAAGTGATGGGACACTCTCATTTGTGGTCAAAAAATGCCAAACGAAACGTTGGAGGTGATGGCTTTGTCGTCCACCCATCTATAGTCCATTCCATCTTGTCGATTCGCATGAGATCCTATCACCTCGAATAGCCATCCTACGACTATGACTTCCACGTCAGAAGAACATCAGCACCACAACTGCTCACCAACATCAGCCTTCAACGATTCAAAGCTAGATGTTTTCTACGAAGTGGAGCAAGTCGTCCGCAATGAAAACTCGCTCTACGAGTTCGTTGTGGGCGACTTCAATGCGAAAATCGAGATGCCATGGAAAAGAAATATAGGATGGAAGTTGGTATGAGCTCTAAAACAAAACGTCTCGTTGGGCTTCTCTCCGCTGCACGATTTATCCATGGGAATTCCATACTCATGAAGAAGGAACATCACCGTTGGAGACATGGAAATCGCCCAACGGAACGACTCACGCGGAGATCGACCACGTTTTCAGCAACCAAAGGTGGAGCCTGCTTGATGTCCAAGTAGTTCCATTCTTCTGCAGTAGCTCCGATCACCGCCTCCTTCGAGCAAAGATACGACTCAGTCGAAAGCTGAAAAAGAAGGACTGACACAGTATCGCAAGAAAAAAGAATGAATCGTTTATGAAGGTAACAGGCTGGAAGAGCTCATATCAATTTGTGACTGGCCTATCGAGGAGGATCCAACGTACGCCTACGACTGGGAACCTGCGTAGAGTGCGCTTCAGTGACTTCTGAGAAGAACTTGGAACGTATCTCGTAGACGACTAAGCAGTTGTTAGAGAAAAGAAGATTTCTGGAGCAGGATCCAAATGCAACCCATTTCGAGCGATGATAGCTGCACAACAGTTTTGCAGGAGGATTTCAGAAAGTACAGGCAAGCCAATATGCTGAAGTCGAAGGATCACAAAGTCTTAAGAAATGCCGAGGGTACCTCTGTGAATATCACGTACTGCTGGCTGAACTATTGAACGATGGGACACCGACTTCTGTTCGATACAAGATAGAATCTATCGCGAAGGAACTTCTACACCAACCTCTTCCGCTCATCAACACCCGTGCAGATGCCCGTTGTTCCCACTGGAGAAGTACCACCACGAATTCTACCTGCTGAAGTGCGTATTGCGATACATACAATGAAGACGTTTGCGGCTCCAGGACCAGACCGTCGAATTTCGACAGCGTCTACACGAGATTCTCGCATCGCACCTGACATCTTATCTTCAGGAGGAGGGATTCCCGACCAGTGCAGAACGTCAAGAACCGTCCTTTTCTTCAAGAAGAGTGAACGGGAGCATCTTCGGAACTACCGTCCACTATGCCTGAGCGCCTGAGTGTACTGTATAAGCTTTTCACAAGGATTATCCTCGCTCGCATATCTAGGACACCGGATGAAGCTCACTCAAGAACAAGCTGGCTTTTGCGAAGGATTCAGATGCATGGACCACATTCAGACGGTTTCGAGGGTCATAGAAGTCTACCGGGAGTACCGACTGCCTCTTGTCTAAACCTTCGTCGACTACGAGAAAGTCTTTGACAGCGTGTAAACCAACGCCATCCTGTCTGCTAGTCGATCAAGGGTGGACTCAGCTTAAGTGAGAACATTAGCCGACTGCTGTAAGGACTATACAACAACCCCTGACCATTTCAAATGGGAGGGGGGTTTGGTAAGACGACACAATCTCGCCGAAGCTGCTCGCCGCGGCCTCGCAGTGGGTGATGAAGTCACTGGACTGGGACGAGAAAGGCATACGAGTCGATAGGAGATTCTCGTTGAACTTTTGTTTTGCAGACGACATCGTTCTTTTCTCTAGCAGTATCAGTGAAGCAGAGACGATGCTGAAGGAACTAAATCAAGTAGAGAAGAAGATCGGATTGCGAATAAATCAAAAGAAGACTCAGTTCATGAAGAACGCCCTTTGTTAAGATACAGAAATGGAATTGGAAGGCACCCCTATCATGGAGGCGTCTTCTTGCGTGTATCTCGGACGTTCGGACCCCTAACATGGAGGGGCCGCCTTCGGGTGTTAAGATACAGAAATGGAATTGGAAGGCACCCCTATCATGGAGGCGTCTTCTTGCGTGTATCTCGGACGTTCGGACCTTTAACATGGAGGGGCCGCCTTCGGGCCTCTGAAGGAAGCCACCGACCAACTGACGGACTCGGAGCTTCGTGCCCACCTGTTAGACTAAACCGTTCTTCCGGTGCTCTGTTACGCAGCTGAGACTTGAGCCGACAGTTTAGCCACGTCGAAATGTCCACCCATAGAGCGCTTCAGCGTAGTCTTCTGAAGATGCCGACACAAGCAACATCTTGTCGGACTTCGCATTGCGGATTTGAGAGGAATGTCCCTGTTTGTGACCCAGCGGATTACGTTGCGAAAGCGAAGCATCGATGGGACGACATTATGAGACGAACAGACGACAGATGGACATTAAGAACATCGGACTGGATTCCTCGCAAAGGAAACGTTGTCGAAGAAGACCTCCAGCGAGATAGGCAGACATGTTCGTGGAACAGGTGGACCAACTGAGAAATCCGCTGGATACGATTATCGCACCTGGAACTCGTAGAGGCAGCCACCGACGGCAACCAGAGATCGTGGATGTCTGGAGCGAGAGACAGGGACAAATAGCACTTTCTTTTGTGCCCGCAGTGTCTATTGTATGTCTTTTTCTTCAGATGCTTCTTCAAGCTTTTGATTCCCGGAAGCACTGTTTACCACAACGCCTGCGAGAGATATTGGGCATTCCTTGACAGTGCCATTTAACACCATGGCGCAATCATTATCGACTATGTCAGTGCGTAGATTCTTGAACTGCATAAAATTCTTAGATAAAAATTATTTCAAAATCGAAAGTTATGAAGTCCAAGTTTGAATTGAGAGACAAGCTGATTTAAAAAGGATTGAGTTTTGCGAATTATGGTTTCCTTTCTGTCTTTCGCTACCTCATCCAAAATATTTGCTTTTGAGTATAGTGAAAATTCTGACGCATGGTTCCCTTTCAGTCAACAACATGGTTGCTCATCTAGTCGGAAGTCCTTGTCCGTAAGCACATTTCGCTTTTTAAAGTATGGAAACCCAGCAGGTTCGCTATCTTCCGTTTAGAAAAAACTGCATAACAATGTCACAGCTGTGCAATGAAATTTCAAGAAGAGCTATCACTTGGCAAAATTAATTTTTTTGTTGACCTCCAAAGCTTTCAAAGTCAATCCGCGCAACTTTATTCCAGGCTGGGCTCCTCTGTTATCCTTATGAAAAACGCTCTAATTGTATTTGCAGCAATTGGTTATAATCAAGGAGTATCTTTGGTTGCTTTTCCTGTCTTCATCTTCCTTGTAAGCTTGTCTTTTCATTATATACTATCTTTCTTATGTCTCCAAGTACACTCACTTCTGCGTCATTGCATTTTTAGATTAGGTACTCTTTTCATACTCATTCCGTCATTTTCAAACGACGGTAACGCTAACTGACTTGGACCGTGGCTCGGCAAGGCTTTCGCAGGAAAAGCTGGGTATGTTTTGTGGGGAAGGGAAAGCATATAGTTTCTGCGTAGTTCGGTTTTGATCCCGAATTCTTTTGCAGAGATATGCACATAGGCATCAAACTTCGCCCTCCTGGACACGGAAACCACGATCAAGTTAAAAGCTATCTTAATACTTAGGTGCCCGCCTTTACATGGAGTACGAGTCAGCACAAAAGTCGCCAATGGTCCCTATCCCTCGCTTCAGACATCCACCATCCTTCTTGGTTGTCGTCGTTGGCTGCGTCTGTTTCGGGTGCGAAAACCGTACCCAGCTGTTTTCTGAGCTGGTCTATTCTCACGAACACGTGCCCACCTTGTTGAAGATCTTTTCCGGGGGCGTTTTGCTTCGAGAACAATCCATTCTAATGCTCACTGTCCATTGTCGTCTGTTTTTCTCTTGATGTCACCGACTTATCTATGATTTGTTTCGCAGCGTATTTTGCTGGGTCACGAAGACGGGAATTTTTTTTATCCGTATTGCGAAGTCCGACAAGATGTTGTTCGTTTCACTTGATTAATCTTGAGAGAAGACCGCCTCAAGCGCTCTGTGGGTGGTCTGGAGCTTTCAGGTGGCTGCAGTCAGTCCAAGTCTCAGCCGCGTAACAGAGCGCCAGAAAAACGGTTGAGTTGAGCCAATGGACTCGAAGCTCTTTGTCCGTCAGTTGGTCAGTGACTTCCACAAGAGGCCCTTAGGCTTCTTTCTTCTTCTATTAAGTCCTTCTTTCAAGTCGTTCACCATGCTCATCGAATGTCTAAGTTACACCTGAGAAGACATTTCCATAACAGGGGTGACGTCCCTCCATTTCCGCACTTTCGCAAAGGGTGTTTTCCATGAACTAAGCCTTCTTCCGATTTATTCGCAGTTTGATCGCAATTCTTCCCTTCTTTGTTTAGTTCCTTCAGCATCGTCTCTGCATCAAGTATATAGCCCGAGAAGAGAAGATGTTCGTCCGCAAAACGAAGGTTCGACAGAAGTCTTCCGTCAACTCGTATGCATCTCTCGTCCAACTGATGCAAACCGCAGTACACCTTCGTTAATAAAGTGTGTGTCAGGCGTAGCATTTTTGAATCAACTAGACTGTTCCAAGTCATTGCCAGCTAAAGTGGCTCCAACCCCTTGCTCAAATAACTTTCGCACTTTTTCATAAAGCTAATTTGTATATCTGTATTTGTACAGGATCGAGCAAGAGGTGTAGCACACGATCTTCCCCTCCCCACCTCCCCCTCCCATCCTCCTCCTAACATTATCGTCTCGTCATTATCGTAATTTGCATGTCGAACACTCTTGCGAATCAAGTTTTAGCGAATTCTGAGGTCCAAATTTTCTTTCACTATGTGATATGATCATACATAATTGATTTTCTTCTAAAAGTGAGCCAGCTAACTTTTTTTGCATTCGGTACAAGCATTACTCCTTCTCTGCCCACATGTAAAATCACACTTCGAATAAACTTCGAGCTACGGACTTAGGAGCCAGCCCAAATCCCATTTTTCCCATTTTTCGTTTTCAATATTGTGCTTTCAGCAACTGTTACACATAGTAACAAAGATGAATCAGGCTCAAACCACTTCTGCTAATACTTCGAGAACTGGGATATCGAACCAACGAAGTTTCTGCCAAATTTTTTGAAGGAGTTGTGTCACATCCCAGTAATTTACTCTTGAAGGATTCAAACATCTCCCTGTTTCATACCGTTTCTATTAAGTTTTTCTCCAAACCGTTTCTCCCAGAAGAAAATATATTAGGTTGGTGCAAAAATAATGAGCGTTTTCGTAGGACTTTTTTCAGGGTAACTTTTCTCCATCAAACATCTTTCTTTCTAGCGGTTTCAGCGCACTGTTAAAAAGCTCTTTTATGCTCTATCTGACGATGTTTGAAAGGAAATTCTAGCCCACTCTGTTAAGAATTTATAGAGCTTCACACAATCGCACTCAAAATTGGATTTTCGTTGCTTCATATTTCTGGCCAGAATTTGAGCGAAAATGAAGGTGATTTATCGAAAATTCAGCGGCTATATGTAATGGAAATTGTCTACATTATGCATACAACCATATCTTTTCAAGCTATTTAAATTGAGATATCGGCGGCTTAACATGGGTAATGGTTGTGGTCATTTTAGAGCCCATAACTTTCTTTTGTAAAATGCAGTCGCTCAAGCTTTGCTCATCCCTGTAAGCGTGAGGGTAGGAGTCCCATTAGCGTTTTTTGCAAAAACATCTAGCTTTTCAGTACGCAGAAAATTAAAAAAAATTCTCTACTTTGGGGTTTTGAGGCCTACTGAAAAAATGCTAAAAAAGTTGATATTTTTGAATTTCGATTTTTCCCTCTTTGCTAATCTTTTTCTTCAAGCCGCTTCCATGTATATTTGTACTACTGGCTTGCGGCTACAAGATAGGCTGCTTATAAATCATAAGAACAAAGTGTGAAAGGAGTTATGATCTGTCAAAAACACGGCTTCAGAAAAAAACTCTTTTTGTTTTTCAATCCATATCTTTTGCCCATATGAGATATGAGTATAGTTCAATGTGCGCTGTACTGCGAAAGGTTCGCTGCATCTAATGGTCTTTATCACATTTCAAAATGTAGATTTTGTAGAAAGTTATAGCAAAAATGGGAACACGCTCATTATTTTTGCATCAACCCAATATCATAAAATCTTGCAAATAAGACCGCTTTTTTGACAAGAAAAATCGATGAAAACACCCTCGCACCGCCAAAAATTTTGCAGATAAGTCCTCCCATCAGATAGTCCGTCTACAGATGAGCCCGGACTTATTTGACAGTCTTCGGCTTATCTGACAAGATTTCAGGGTAGTTATAATGGAAAGGACTCATTTGTAGGGCAAACTTATCTGAAGGGCCTTGTCTAAGCTAAAAAAACGGACTTATTTGAAGGCGGAGTCATCTGTAGACGGACTTACCTGATGGGAGGACTTATCTGTGAGATTTTAGGATAGTAGCTTTTCCAATCCTATGTTCAAAGCAAATATTGGGTTACGGTAAGTGTGCTGAATTTCGCACTACGCATTGTGATGTAGTAGGTGTAAGGTGAAATATACATGCTCACATTCCAGAGTGATTTCAGCCCAATTTTTCCTCTCTGGTCTGAGTAATGGGTTGCTGAAAGTACAATAATTGAAAACAAAAAAAGACAAAGAAATCTTGGCTGGCTCCTAATTCCATGGTTTGGCGGTTATATGAGGTGTGAATTCTCATGTTTTCAAAGAAGGAGTAGCAAAGGATATTCATTGATGACTGCCCCAATCTGCAATCACGCCACTCGGGATGCGGTTTCTAGAACCTTTCCAGTTCTACAGTACGCTGCAGCGCGCAGGAAACCTGCGGCTCGCACTATCCCTGTCCTACAACCTCATTTACTATTCGGGCATTTCCCATCTCTTTTTCTGCTCAATTTCATTTCAGGCAATTACTCATCTCTTCCCTCGCCACTATCGGTTATACAGATATGACGTAGGATGCAAATCGTGAGTGCAAGTCATCTCACAGGTTTGCTTGTATATGTCCGCGTAACACTCGTCCCAGGTGAAGTTAGGGTGAAGAGTGACTTTCCCATCAAACTATAGTGACAGCTATCGTCGCTATGACAAAAAATGCATGTTTTCCATTGTTTCAACTTAATCTGCCATTTACCTAAAATTTTTCCTATTATTTCCATATTGATAAGTATTAACAAAAAATGGTCAGAAATCAAAGTGGTCAATTCAAGCAAGCTGCACATTATTAGATGCAGCATAAAACGATAATTTAAATCTGTCTTCCTTATCTGCAGAGCACTTTTGTGAATGAAGTTATGAGCAGGTTCAAGCGTGGGGTGCGGCACGCCACACCTGGGGGGTCGCATTGAGGAGTCAAAAGGGGGAGGGGTCGTAGTTGGGTAATCTGATAATAGTGATAACATGATATTCGTATCCTATCCATAATTAGCATGTCAAATAACCCCTGTAGACAAAGTGTGAGCGAATTCTGAAGATTCAAGACACTAGGCTACCTAAGTGAAATGGTCAAATTCCAACTTGGTTGACTTTATTTTAAAGGTGAATTAGCTATCCGTTTTTGCACTCAAGACAAAGCACCACTCCTTCTTCGTCCACCTCAGAAATCCCGCCTCAAAAGACCTCCAAATTGTGGAATTAGAAGCCAACCAAAATCTAATTTTTCCCATTTTTCGCTTTTGATCGCTGTGCTTTCACCAAATATTACTCAGAGCTAAGAAGACGAATCAGGCTCCAATCAATCCTATGGAATCTACAAAGTTTAGGCTTTCGATTCATATAAGTATTGTCCGCTAAAAATGTTTTTTTGATATAGTTAATGGGGTGCGGCACACCCCCTTAAAAGCTGCGGCGGCCGCAGCTATTAAGGGGGTGTGCCGAACCCCATTACCTATATCAAAAAAATATTTTTAGCGAACATTATTTATATGAATCGATAGCCTAGATCTCCTAGTTTTCACAGGAGCGACTTGAGCCTGATTCGTTTTCTTTGCTCTGAGTGATATTTGGTGAAAGCACAGCCATTAAAAGCGAAAAATGGAAAAAATTAGATTTTGGTTGGCTTCTAATTCCACAATTTGGAGGTTTTTTGAGGCGGGATTTCTGAGGTGGACGAAGAAGGAGTGGTGCTTTGTCTTGAGTGCAAAAACGGATAGCTAATTCACCTTTAAAACAAAGTTAACCAAGTTGGAATTTGACCGTTTCACTTAGGTAGCCTGGTGTCTGAATCTTCAGAGTTCGCTCACACTTTGTCTACAGGAGTTATTTGACATGTTAATTATGGATATGTTGCCCATTATGTTTACAGGGCCTTCAAATAATACTATCTTGTATGTATAGTTCAGGGGGGGGGGGTCTTATTAAGGCAGCAATCAGGGGGGGGGGGGTCGTAACCAGCGATCGTGTGCCACACCCCTTGCTTGACCCTGGTTATGAGCCTTCAAATCCATTATTTTGCTAAGAAATTGTAGATTATTAGATCATTATTACACGTGGTGCCGTCCTGTGCGGTCGGGTCAGTGCTTTCTCTCTTGTTGCTAGACTTTTGTTCTATTGCGGCATAATCTTTGTTCGAATCATTCTTTTTCTTTCCTTGCGCACTCTCTTGGAGGTGTGAACAACATTTTTGAGCTCATTTTTTTCTTTTGCATATATCAGTTTGAAGTTTTTGTGTTTTTGAGTGCCTCGTTACCATATACAAACTGATAATCATGGCCCAAAGAGTGAGCGCGCTGGAAAAACTACTGCCGGGCCCCAACAGCGTTTAAAAAATGTCGATGCGAGCAGCCAAACCTGTAAGCAAGACTTTCCAGACTTCACTGTTGAGGACCTGATCAGTACTATCAGGGAAAGAAATAATGATCCGCTCATAGATAGAATGTTATCTGTTTTATCCGAGAAAATACCGGAAATTGCTATGGTTGACTACGAGGCAGAAAAACGTGCCCGTAGCATAATTGTGAGTGGTATTCCCGAGGCGGACAGTAGTCTGCGCTTTCATGAGCGGTGCTCTCAACTTGAAGGTGCCGTTAGTGAGGTGTTAGACGTTTTAAAAGTTGAATGTCGCCCAGTGGAGATTTTTCGCGTGGAGCCCAATCCTACGCGACCGCGATTGATTAAAGTGGTATTTCCCTCAAAATATTACTGGCAGGTAGCACTTTCAAATGTGCGGTTGTTGAGGAATCATGGCTTCCCTCATGTTTTCGTGAGGAGAAGCATGACAGCAGAGGAAAGGAACCGCGACTATGAGTTAAGGAAGCTGGCTCGTGAGCGGTATAAAGGCAAGGATATAAAAGAGTGGGTAGTATACCGCGGCGAGTTAGTCCATATTTCCCAGCTTCCTCGTAGAAGCCCGGGAAACGTATAAAAATGCACGGTGCCATCGATTCCCTGGAAGTCTTTTTACTCAATGCTCGAAGTCTTACCAGTAAATTGAATCTTCTACAAGCTTTTGTTTCTGAACATAAACCAGATTTGATTTTTGTGACTGAAACCTGGTTAAAAGTTAATATTCTCGACTCTGAAGTGATTGGTGGATTGCCATACGTCCTATACAGAAGTGATAGAAACAGAGGCAGAGTATGTAGTCTTGTGAAAGGAAATGTAATAGCCAATCGTATTGAATGTAACGCAGTTTTGAAAACAGACGTACTTATAGTGGATGTTGCTCACTCGTACAAACCGAATCGTTTACGTTTTTTAGCCGTATACCGCCCACCCAATTCTAATAAGAATGATGATGACAGTCTTTTGGATATAATCTGTCTTTTTGCTCTCGCTAATGAAAATGTTGAATCTATCATACTCGGAGATTTCAATTTACAGTTTGACTGGGTAAATTTGAAGGCTTTGAATAGTGCATCTGCATCATTTCTGACTTATTTTGTCAGGAATAAACTCGTACAATCTGTATCTTCCCCAACTCATGAAAGTCATATCCTTGACCTAGTTCTTTCCTCTGCTGTTAAGCTTTTCAATACGAGCGTACTTCCACCACTTGGCTCCTTGGACCACGAGATGGTCCGTTTTGAAGTGCTCGATATTCCCAAAATGTCTACCCTTCCATTTCCGGTTCCTGGCTTTCACAAAGTTAATTACAAAGCTTCAAATGAATACTTTTCTGGAATTGATTGGCTCTCTCAGTTTGATCAGTATAGGTCGTGTTCCGATGTATACCAGAGATTTTGTAAAATATTATATGAAGCTTTCAGTATATTTGTTCCCTTCAAAATTCCAAGTTTAGCTACTGCTAAATTGCCTCCACATATACAAGCACTGAACCTGCAAAAGTGCCGACTGTTTGAAGAACTTAGTGATCCTTTGCATGATGATTTGTATAAGAAAGTTTGCTCAGACATTGACCATCATGTGAAAAAGTTTTTGTCTAATCGGGAGCGTCGGCTTGCACTGAAATCTTTTCGAAGCCTCTTCCTTTATATCAATGCAATAATGAGACCGAGTTCAAATCTGGTCACCCTTCAAAATGAGCTTGGTGTTCGATTTTCTAGCAATGCCGACAAGGCGAAAGTGCTTGGAGAGTACTTTTGCCAGTGTCTTTAACTGTGGAGACAGTTTTGCTGCACCTGAAGATAGTAGTATGTGCCAAAGACGGAGTGTAATTTCCTCTTTATTGTTTGAATCATTTAAAGTGTGCCGAATTTTGAGACATCTCAAAAGCTCCACTACTGAGACTTAGGATGGCATACCTCAAATTGTATGCAAAGAGTGTGCCTCGTCGTTGGCTACTCCTTTGGCACATATATTTAATATATCTATGCTGTTAGGTGAGGTTTGAAGCATGCACTTGTGACGGCTATCCCAAAGGTGCAGGGTGCCAAGTTGGTGAAAAAGTTTCGTCCTATCAGTCTTTTACCGGCAGTTGCAAAAGTGATGGAGAAGTATGTCCGAGATAAACTTTTGTCTTGGATCAACAAATCTGACCTAGTCTCTGCTGAGCAGCATGGTTTCATCAATGGAGCTTCTACAACAACTAATTTGGTCGATAGCGTTTATGACTGGACCCTCGCCTTGAACTGCAATAAATGTGTTGATGTGCTATACATAGACTATCAAAAGCATTTGATAGAGTTTGTCACGATATGTTACTGCATAAACTCAAGACGATAGGCATTGACTCCTGTCCTGGTTTACATCTTACTTGCATGATCGTTACATGACCGTTAAAGTTCAGGGGGGGGGATTTAGTTCAGTTCATTCAACTTCAACGGTCATGTAACGATCGTGCAATTAAGATGTAAACCAGGACAGGAGTCAATGCCTATGGTCTTGAGTTTATGCAGTAACATGTCGTGACAAACTCTATCAAATGCTTTTGATAGGTCTATGTATAGCACATCAACACATTTATTGCAGTTCAAGGCGAGGGTCCAGTCATAAATGCTATCGACCAAATTAGTTGTTGTAGAAGCTCCACTGATGAAACTATGCTGCTCAGCAGGGACTAGGTCAGATCTGTTAATCCAAGACAAAAGTTTATCTCGGACATACTTCTCCATCACTTTTGCAACTGCCGGTAAAAGACTGATAGGAGGAAACTCTTCCACCAACTTGGCACCCTGCACCTTTGGGATAGCCGTCACAAGTGCATGCTTCCAAAGTGCAGGAACCTCATCTAACAGCATAGATATATTAAATATATATGCCAAAAGAGTAGCCAACGACGAGGCACACTCTTTGTATACAATTTGAGGTATGCCATCATAAGTCTCAGTAGTGGAGCTTTTGAGATGTCTCAAAATTCGGCACACTTTAAATGATTCAAAGAATACAGAGGAAATTTTACTCCGTCTTTGGCACGTACTATTATCTTCAGGTGCAAAAAAACTTTCTCCACAGTTAAAGAGTGGCAAAGTCATTCATGAACTTCCAGGTGGAAAAAAATAGTAGCTTCTGTAGCTGCACAGCAAGTCAGCGAGGAAAGTTCCGTGGTACAACGTTCGCATCTGGTTTCAAGGAACAAATTGTTTGCCTAGAGTCCGTTCTAGAAGTACCTAATGAAAGGTGTGTTTAGTGATTTCTTCACCTACATGTTTTCAACATAAAAAAATCATATATTTTATAGGCGAATAGCTGGTACAAGGAAATAGTGACCATCGAAATCGCCTCGTCCTCCTTGTTCAGATGATATCAGGTTGATACAAAATTAATGTAGCCCACATCTTTTCTTTATAGAACGCAATCTCTAAAGTTTTGCTCATTTCTGTAAGGGTGAGAATAGAGCATTCTGTCGATAGCTTTGTCAAAGGCATTTAGCTGTTCAGCACGCAAAAAACTGGAAAATTCTATGATCCGGGATTTTGAGGCCTACTCAAAAATGCTGAAAAAGTTGCAATGAGCATTTTTCTAAGAATTTTTTCTAGACAACTTTTCTCAAGCAAACTGCTTCTTCCTTTAAAACAGATTCAACACGTATAAGCTCTTTTCATACTCTAAAAGTGCTTAAAACGGACATTTAGCCTAGTCTGTTGAGAATCTTTAGGACTTCAAATGATCGCACTCAAAATCAGATTTTTGTTGCATTCACTTTTCTGGCCAGAATTCGAGCGCAAATTAAGGCGCGCTTTCAAAGATTTAGCCACTACGTGTAATAGAAATTGTCTACATTATGCATACTTAGCCATATTTTTTGAAGTTATGTAAGTAAGCTATCGGCGCCTTAACATGGGTAATGGTTGCTATCTCTTCTAAATTTTGATTTTTCCTTTCCGCCAATCTCTTTTCGCCGAGCTCTTTTCACGTTTGTTTACTACAAGATAGAGTACTTATAAATTATACTAACAAACTGTGAAGGGAGTTATGTTTTGTCAGAAACGAAACTCCGGAGAAAAACTTGTTTTGTTTTTCAATTCATATTTTCTGCACATGTGAGATATGAGTACATTTTGATGTGCCTTGTGTTGCAAATGGTTCGCTGCATCCGATAATCTCTACCGCATTTCAAAATTTAGTTTATATAGAAAGTTACAGCAAGTTTAAGCGAAAATGTGAAAAACGCTTATTATTTTTGCATCAACCTAATATATTAGGTCGTCCCGAAAGTTTTGTCGGTTTTTTCAGACCACTATAAGGCCGCACACAATGAAGATATGAATGAGCCTCAGCATGTCTTCGATGTAGCTTTTCCTTCTCTTTCTTGTGGTTACATTTTCGTACCACAATCCTGTATGCTTTCTTTGATAATTGCTAAAATTCTTCACCCGTCATTTTTGTCTGCTCAAAGTTCGGCTAATTTTTGAAAATTTCATTTCAAAGTGGAAAGGCTTAGGCAAGGATTAAGTAGAGCAATTCTCGGACTACAAGATATTCTTGGATTCCACTAATCTGCTGATTTTTACTTCAAAAAATTATTTCTTCGGAAGTCTCGATTTTTGGCAAAATCATGAAGCACGCAATTACAGCAAAAACATGAAAACTTTTGAAGTTGCTGCAAATTGCAACATGGTTCTTATTAAACACTATTTATGCAACATTACCCAGTTTGACTTGCTTTGAAAAAGCAGCTTTTTAGAATTTTCGGTACTTTTACGTGGCAAACGTAATCAAAAAGCCGCGGTTTTTATTAAATACTAGCTGGCAAACCCGGCTCCGCCCGGCCCTGTCATTATTATATTCGTAATCAGCATGCTCGATTACCCCTCTGTGCCAACTCCCAGCCCCGTAGCTCATATTTTGCGAAAAATCGATAAAATCGATATCGATCGATGACGAAAAGTAGCCTATGACACCCGCCGGGGCCCGAAGTGTATGTGTGCCAAGTTTGGTCCAGATCGGTCCAGAAATGGAATTTTCTATTCGGAACATACGTACACACATACAGACATACATACAGACAAACAGACATTCAGCTTTATATATAAGATAATTATAACGGACTTGGTAAACGTGACCCACGTAATCTAAAATAGGTACAATGTAGCCAAAGCTTTGCTCTACATACAATTATCAGCGCTCCTTAGAAGGTCAGAATACAAATTTTCAAAATTCAGGAAAGGTTTGGCGTTACTGTTGAGCTGCTCAAAAAGCCATGGCGATAATATTGCAAAGACAGGGTAAGTCAGGGAGCAAATATAGCTGTAAGGAAGAGGATGAAAATCTACAAATGATACCTAAAGCGTTTATGGACTGGTGTTCTGTGAGTTTTCGGCCCGTATGCAGGTACATCCCCGCGAGGAGGGGAGGGGATTTGAGAGGGGAAGCGTCATATCTCGCTAGCCCATATATCTTTCTTCTTCTTTCTCTATCTTGCTTTTGAAGGTTCCCATACACTGATACTTGCGCTAATGGATGCCAGGTTACTGCCATACAAGATTAGATATTCATTATTTCGTTTGATCCCCTGGGGATCCCCAGGGGATCACCTCACATTTTCAAAGTCATTTACCTTCCGAAACTCAATGAAAATGCTTTAAAATTGTACTGAGGATATACTACAGCACTGCTAAACATGCTTATGGTAGGAATGAGTGAAATCTCAAGATATCAAAATTTTCGATAAACCGCTGCTCGCGAGCCAGGGATTATCGAAAAAATCAAAATCTTCAGATTCCATTTCTTCTGTCGAAAACATGCTCAGCAGTATCGTAGTAAACCTTCAGTACAATCTTGCAGCATTTTCATTGATTTTTCAGGAAGATAAATGACATTGAAAATGTGAGGTGATCCCCTGGGGTCCCCAGGGGATCAGAAGATATAGTGAATATCTAATCTTGTATGGCAGTAACCTAGCATCCGTTATGCGCAGGTATCAGTGTATGAGCACCTTTATAAGCAAGATAGAGAAAGAAGGAGAAAGATATGTAGACTAGTGAGATATGACGCTTCCTTTCTCAGATCCCCTCCCCTCCCCGCGGGGATGTACGTGCATACGGGCTTTAGTGAGCGATGGAAAAAACCGACAAAACTTTCGGGACAACCTAATAGTATGTCTGAGATCCGTTTGAAAAACTGCCTGGGTAAAGGGTGTGCTTAGTGATTTCTGGAGTTTTTCGAGTTTTTAACATAAAAAAATTCATAAATTCCGTATATGAACATCTTTCACGCCGAGATGGTCACCGTTGGAACCGCCTCGTCCTCCGCTTTCAGAAAATACTTTGTCTGGGGTTCGTTACAGAAAGTGCCGGGTGAAGGGAGGGTAAGATTTTTATAATGGGAGTGCTCAAGTAGAAGCTTTCTTACCATTGTAACTTTTTTTACTATTTTTACTATTGTAATGGCAAGGAATTAGAAATTATGAACTGCGACTAGGAAAAATGATGAGAGAAGACCATGGCTCTGCCCCCCTTCCCCCCCCCCCCCCCCCCCGCCTCCGGTCGACATTTACCCCAATTTCACGCGTACAAGGCGCACCTTTCTCGTTTTTTTTCCAACAAGCCGCTCAAACTCTTAAACCTGTTTCGGAAAGCGAACCTTAAACCGTTCAGTTCTCACAGGCAATACGAGCCCGGCATAGGGTACTTTGGTCCCGAAGTGTTGTGGCGTGTTTGGGCTGGCGAATTTAAAGAAAAAATCCCCTGCGCCTTGCAAGCGTGAAATTAGCGTAATGATTTCTACCAAGTGAAACACCCTTCACCCTGGAGGAGCTGCGACCATTGTGACACCCTTCACCCTGGAGGAGTCATTATTTATCGCACCTATGTCCTTGATTATCAAGAAGGCTCGAAAATCCTCATATTGCCGTATTTCAGGCCGATTGGTTGCTTAGACGTGGTGGCATGGACCAACTTTCCCAAGGGCATTTCACCCGCTCCGTTTAGATCAGCATCGTCTACAACCGTGAGTGCTTACATTCACATTCCGCCAGATTTATTCTGTCTCAATTGTACGGTCACATCTTATTAGTTTACATTCCCTATTCAGCTGCCTTGCGCGGCATTTGGGGGTTTTTTACAGGGTGTCCCAAAAGTCTTTGAGCCTAACTTGTCAACGTAGTAACTTTGTTAGTATTCCTCGCTTTTCAGTCAAATTCTGTTTATGAGTACTCCGTCTAGTTTTTAGTATTCCTTAAGAAAATCTTACATTTGCGCTGTACATTCTCAAAATATTGTTTTGGAGCAAACAATACTGCAATTTTAAGGAAGACCCAGTGTAAACGTAACTTTTACTTAAACATCTATCTCATCATCTTTTGCCTTTGAAGCTCTTGCGGAGTCTTGAACTGCATATTGTAGAGCTAGCTTCACTCTACGTCTACACTGCAAAATTAGTCAGTTGTCTCTATTCATTGATGCAGGATTAAGATACAAACACTCAAAGTAGTGCCGTGTCAATAAGAAGAAAAAGTTTTTGGAAACAAAAATCCGAGAAAGCTGAAAATTTCAACACCAATTCAGTTTGAGTCACTAATCCTAGCTGTAAGCTCTGCATTCTTTACTAAATCATCATTTTAGAGTCATTCTATGCACACCAAAATTGCTGTTTTCTTGATGTTCGCAAGAACTTGATTGCTACATTTTAACACTTTTGTTGAATCTCGCAGACCTTCTTCTCAGATCAAGGTGCTTTTAATCGCCAGCTCAAGAGCCTTTGACTTCTCTTTGTGATCAGTCATAGAAAGCAAGGCTTGCTCTGTTCCACACTAAATTTTGGGCAGTCTGAAACGCTTGCTTCAGAAGGTGTGAGACATTCTTGACGTCAACTATCTGTCTGCCACGATGCATGCGTTCCGCAAGAATGTGAAGGCTTGTGTGAAGGCCAAATAAGGGTTTCTTAAAAACTGAGTGTACTCTGTTATTTTGTAGGTTCCTCACAAGATTCCTGCTAAATTTCATGTGACAGTGTTGCTTCGTACAATTGCAGCTGAGGAAATACTACGGTTAAAGACTTTTGGGACACCCTGTATAAGTATCTGCCACTAAAATCTGAGACTGATGAGATTTTGATGATGTACAGTATGGCTTTTAACCAAGCAATTGCTCAGGTCCAGCTGCAAAAGATGTATTGCCATTTAAGAAAATTGCTCCAAAAGGTGGATACCGCTGAGGTCGCCACACTTATCAATGAGGGCGTTTGAGGTATTGAGCCTGAAACTTCCCAATAATATCAAGATATGTAGTAAATCTGTTTTTCATGATAAATTTAGGAATTCCAACAACGCTAGGTGTTTCAACAATGCTATTAAATCTATTTTCAAACACCATACCGATGGAGCGTAACGACCCCCACAGCCTCCACTTTCAGCAGCGATTTTCTCGCTACGAAATACATCTTTTGCAGTGTAGCTTGGGCAACCACTCAGAGGGGCCTTACTAATCGAAATCTCACCAAGCCCAGATTCGAGTGGATGGTACCTTCAACCAGTGAAACTTGCCTCAGCGATTGAAAGTCAACCCGCAAGGTTCATATGCTGCTGATGCGGATGCAGCAGCACCCCAGAAGGACAGTATAGCTGGGACCGATTGCATCAAACCTTATTTAAGAAAACAAAAGGAAGTGAAGAAATACAATATACATGAGCACCCAAAGACGAACAAGTGGACAAGTTGGCCCGTATGGTAGGCTGAATGCATTTGAGTCAAGATGATGCTATGGACCATATGTAGGAGCGTTTTCTCGAAAAGCTAAATTCCACGGAGCATTTTGGCGGAACCGGTGATTAACCAGGTTGGGATAACACGGCCATTTTTTTAAGCACGTTGAAGATGACGATTAAGGTGCTTGTGACTAAAGTCCGAACACAAACTACACCGCAGTCAAAAAAAATCCTCAAAGCGTGCCGAAGTAGGAGGGGAAATGGTAAAGTCTAACACTGTTTTTTTAAGCTATATCTTATTTTCTGCTTATACAGAAGGAAGATGTTACGCAGATTTCTACAATGGAAAGTGAAGTTGATGAGTGACAGAAATCAGTGAGTTCCGTCTAGTTCTTTGACCATATAATCCGCTCAGAAAATTTGTCGTGCTACCCAATAGGTCTTTTTGATTTTTTTGCCCGGCAATAGCGATCAGCGATTTTTATACAGGAACTCAGAGCTAAAAAAGTTGTTTTAGCAGAGAATGCACTTCGGATAAAAGAAAAGTAACACAAATTCTCATCGCTTTACTATTTGAATTGTTTTCACGATAAAAATGTAATGTGCAGTGCACAGCAACGATAGAGCAGTTTACATCACAGTAGCATTGTTGATTTCCTAAACGGGAAAGTTGTGAAGACCGCAGAGAAGATGAACCTTATCTTTGTTTTTTCTAGGCCCGCCAATACAGAGCGTCGTTCATATAATATACAATACCGCTCACATTTTTTGAAAAACAGACGCGAATGTATGGACAAGTATGGACATGTACGGACATGTCCATACATGTACGGACATGTCCATACATGTATGGACATGTCCGTACATGTCCGTACATGTCCATACATGTATGGACATGTCCATACATCAGCGTCGCGTGGCCATATCTCGCTTCAAAGTGGACGAATTCTGAATCCAAAGCCACCATTCGATTCAGCTCGGCGCGGAGAATCTTCTGATTTATTGGAAGTGGGGGTACGATGTCTTCGATATTCCGTTTTTAGTTTTTTCAATTTGTTCTGCGGAGGTCCTTTCGCGAATATTTGAAGCAAAGCCTACCCAACATGGAAGACTTTACTGAGTACTATTCGATAGTACCGTTCTTGTAGATTATTGTGCGCTAGAAAATAGGCTCAGACTTCTTTCCAAAGGAGATAGAAGCGTTGGTGAATTTTGGAAAAATCACGCGCTTTTAGATTCTACTCGCCATAACTTCCTACGGAATGAGTATATCTTGAATCCGAGAGCAGCGCCTTGCTCAGCTCATCAAGGCGAATCTTCGCATATACAGCATGTCCTTGATATTTCGATTTCAGTATTCTTAAATCTTTCTGAGGACGTCTTTTCGCGAAGGTGTAAAGCAGTGAGCATTGTCCCGAGTAAATTTCAGCAAGGATCTTTCGATAGCGCTTTTTCTGTAGAATATGACGTGATAAATAGTAGCCGCAGATTTCTTTTCAAAGAAAATAGAACGGTTGGTGAATTGTGGAAAAATCTTGTCGTCCCAAATTCTACTCGCCATAACCGCAGGATACGAAGCTATCTTGCTAAGCAGATGTGAGTTTCGAAATCAGCGGGTCGGATAACCTCTGTGAGCAAGTTTTCCGATATGTTCGGGTTATTCCATTTTTTCTCGTTTTACGCTCCAGAAGCTCGCCAATGGATTTTGGTCAAAATGTTGATGCTCCTGAATTGTAAGGAAACTTCGTTTATAGAGGTTTTCGAACACGCTCTTTACGAAAATCGTGGTCTTTGAGGATTACAAGGTCTTTTTGGAGAGGTACGGTGAGGTGACTGTAACTGCATCACAAAAGTGCGTAACTTTGACTGCACTTCTCCCGTATCTGTCAGAAACCTTGCCTGCTTGCTTTTCTCAGTCAAAGTTAATAGGAATTGTGCTATCGAATGGTGCATTACTCAGGCTCCAGTCTGTGAAATTCGCCGAGTTACGAGCCTACGAAAACACGTCCTCATGAATTTTGCCCAAAATGTAAAGATCGCATATCTCGTCGAAATTCCTCCGTGAGCGCTTGTATGACGCTCGTTGCAGATATTATGTTCGCTTCGTCGAACGACTCCCACTGCACTGAATATGGTGCTTGCGTCTGCTTCAGCTGCTCAATTGAATATCAAAGCTACTTCGTGGTTAAAGCTCAAAGCACCAAATCTTACACAATAAGATGCATTAAAAATATGGAAGGATTTGATCAGCGCGTTGTATTAGGTCATTTGGAAAGTTTTTTCCTTTTTGCGCCTTTGATGTTGATACCATATTTTAAGAGGGTGTCAGGTGGCTGTTAAGGGTTGCCATATATGGATCTGTAGAGGAAGTCTTCTATTCTGGGATCCCACCGAAATTGCAGAAGACGTTTTGTAGGGAAGTTTACGCGGCTCTAAATTCGACATACGGAAACGCGATTATCGAATAATTGTATTCTCTGAGCTTAAATTTGAATGTAAGACCGTTGAGGAAACCATCATTGTGCGCAATGCATTTGCCAAGACCACGTCTTTTTTGAGGTAGGTTCAAGTTTACTTCAGAAAGTTCAGATCTAGAGAAGTGAAAGCTAATATTTTGCAGTGTCCTGGAAGGTGTTTCTGCCATATAAACGAGCATCTCAGAGGGTCCTTTAAATCGCAATTATAGCTGCGTAAAATTATCAGCAGGCCCTGAAGTGTCATATAACCTTATTGGGAGCCACCTTCGCTAAAGCCGCAATACCGAAAAATTTCAGCGACATGTACCCACAAATTGTCGCAATCGCAGATTGAGGGCGCGTTGACTCTGCTTTCGTCGCTCATAATTTTATGTAGCAATCCTTTTCCAGCCTGAGTTATTAATTACAGCAAAAAATTGACTAAGTGTGGCAATGAGAAGCGACAATGTGGTAAATCATTTGGAATAAGCATTGAAAGCATGACTAGAACAATCTGTCATTCCAAAAGGTTGATGCACTCAAATTAATGTAATCCTGCTGGTCTTGTACGCTATAAACTTGCTAAAATGCTATTGTACTGTAAGAGCAGAGTAATGTGATGTCGCTCTGAAGACTGTTTGTCAAAATTTCAAAACTGAGCAGACTTGCACGTATAAGTTATGAGAGGTGCCATCCACGCCCATGACTCCGCCAAATCACATGTAGGAAAAGTGGCTGTCGCAAAAAGGGTTGACTGCGCACCGAGGTTCCTGTTTATTTTTCAAACTCTTTAGACCTTCCTTTACCAGTTACCGAATTTTCCAACTCCTCGGTGCCTATTAAAAAATAATAGGACCTGATAGAGATTGACTAATCAAAAACGCCTTTTCAGGTCTTAGTGATTCCTCTGAGATCATTTCGCAAGAGAAAAGCACAAGAGCACTATAAGAGTGTAACCAGAAATTTGCTGAACACAATGCAGTTTATTTGATGGAAAAATGTTGATCTTATTGTGTAAGATTTGGTGCTTTGAGCTTCAACCACGAAGTAGCTTTGATATTCAATTGAGCAGCTGAAGCAGACGCAAGCACAGTACTCTGCGTTGATACCACTGCTTACGAAGCGAACATAATATCTGCAACGAGCGTCATACAAGCGCTCACGGAGGAATTTCGACGAGATATGCGATCTTTACATTTTGGGCAAAATTCATGAGGACGTGTTTTCGTAGGCTCGTAACTCGGCGAATTTCACAGACTGGAGCCTGAGTAATGCACCATTCGATAGCACAATTCCTATTAACTTTGACTGAGAAAAGCAAGCAGGCAAGGTTTCTGACAGATACGGGAGAAGTGCAGTCAAAGTTACGCACTTTTGTGATGCAGTTACAGTCACCTCACCGTACCTCTCCAAAAAGACATTGTAATCCTCAAAGACCACGATTTTCGTAAAGAGCGTGTTCGAAAACCTCTATAAGCGAAGTTTCCTTACAATTCAGGAGCATCAACATTTTGACCAAAATCCATCGGCGAGCTTCTGGAGCGTAAAACGAGAAAAAATGGAATAACCCGAACATATCGGAAAACTTGCTCACAAGTACTCTGCGTTGATACCACTGCTTAACTCACATCTGCTTAGCAAGATAGCTTCGTATCCTGCGGTTATGGCGAGTAGAATTTGGGACGACAAGATTTTTCCACAATTCACCAACCGTTCTATTTTCTTTGAAAAGAAATCTGCGGCTACTATTTATCACGTCATATTCTACAGAAAAAGCGCTATCGAAAGATCCTTGCTGAAATTTACTCGGGACAATGCTCACTGCTTTACACCTTCGCGAAAAGACGTCCTCAGAAAGATTTAAGAATACTGAAATCGAAATATCAAGGACATGCTGTATATGCGAAGATTCGCCTTGATGAGCTGAGCAAGGCGCTGCTCTCGGATTCAAGATATACTCATTCCGTAGGAAGTTATGGCGAGTAGAATCTAAAAGCGCGTGATTTTTCCAAAATTCACCAACGCTTCTATCTCCTTTGGAAAGAAGTCTGAGCCTATTTTCTAGCGCACAATAATCTACAAGAACGGTACTATCGAATAGTACTCAGTAAAGTCTTCCATGTTGGGTAGGCTTTGCTTCAAATATTCGCGAAAGGACCTCCGCAGAACAAATTGAAAAAACTGAAAACGGAATATCGAAAGACATCGTACCTTCACTTTCAATAAATCAGAAGATTCTCCGCGCCGAGCTGAATCGAATGGTGGCTTTGGATTCAGAATTCGTCCGCTCTGAAGCGAGATATGGCCACGCGACGCTGATGTATGGACATGTCCATACATGTATGGACATGTACGGACATGTACGGACATGTCCATACATGTATGGACATGTCCGTACATGTCCATACATGTCCATACATTCGCGTCTATTTTTCAAAAAATGTGAGCGGTATTGTAGCGACTCACGACAGTGAGGTACCTCTTGGCACGGTTCTTAGGGCCTCCTTACTGTGATGGCAATAGGTAGGATCGCTGTATAAACCAGATAACAGTAAATGCTAGTTTTTGCTGAGATGTGTGTAAACCAAACTAAAATGCTACCAGCAGTTAAGTGATTATATGAATTTTTTACAAAACATGGTCAATTCTTTAATATAGTATTTACTCCTTGTTATGGTCTTTCAATGGGACTACGGTAGTCATACAATACAAATTTTCACAGCAGTTCAGTAAGCTCTAACATGACGATGATAGTTTCAAAACTGTTTCGCCATATGCATGATAGGAATAATTGTACGTAGGATTTTGGCTTCTTAACACGTTTCGGACCGGTGCTGCACATGGTGCAGCACGCTGCTTTGAAGGGTCTTTTTGACGTTCACAGGTGTTCTTTTAGTACAAGGTTATCATGTCAAAGGCCTAAGCTCCTACTTTTCAAGTGACCCTGTAGAGCTGTGCCGCCGATAATTGTTTAGGAAACATGAGGACAAATCGAACAACAGTTGCAACGAAGTGCGGCAACGCGAACGACGCGTGCAACGTCGCAACTTTTCTTTGCTTCGAATTCAATGAGAAAAACCGTGATTTCAATAATGATGTGTATCGTGTACAACATAGATAATTATAAATACTATTGAAAACTGAGTTCTAGTTCCTACCTTTTAAGAAAGCACAAAACTCCACAAGTGACAAAATTCAAACACTTAGAGTTCACTTAGAACTTTGGGTATGGAGCTTATTTACTGGCTAACGGCTGAAAGTACACTTTTTTCGCCACGCGCGATTTCGCGGTCCGAAACATGTTGAAGCAAATTGGATAATAACAACAGATCGAGAGAATACGGGTCACCTATAAGGATCTTCGCATACGCCACTTTCAGCTAAGTTTTCACGTGTATCTAGTTCATCCTTGCATGGTGGAAGGCTCTCTGTAAATTGCTTCGACGATCGATTATTGATTGATCACTCGTAAATTACTCGTTCGTGATCCTTGCCGGTAAGGCACAGAGTCCACAAGTTTTTGGGCAGTATTCCGGTAACCAGCGACAATGTGCAATATACTTGGGTCCGAATCGAATAGAAATTCGATCATTCGAATAAAACATTCGAATATATTCGTATTCGAAATTCCATATTCGAAGTTCTTCCATTTTCGAATAATATTCGAAACTCGAATAATCAAAAAACAGGGTTTCGAATAAAAATTCAAAAACTCGAATAATCAAAAAACGAGGTTTCGAATATTATTCGAAAACTCGAATAATCAAAAAACGAGGTTTCGAATATTATTCGAAAACTCGAATATCAAAAAACGGGGTTTCGAATAGATTTTATTCGAATGTTTTATTCGAATGTTTATTCGATTTCGTATTCGAATGACTCCGTATTCAGGTTATTCGACTTTGTTGCAAAGCCAACTGCTGAGTATCAAGCTCACTTCGTCCGCGTTTTTTTTTTCGCAAAACTCGGTGATGCATCTTTTGCAACCGTTAAACCTTTGAACTGTATGGAGAGTCACATTCTTCCGACTGCTTGCGACAGTAAAAAACTCATATGTGGATTTTAATTGATGTATTAGAGTGAACGGTAAAAAATGGGACGGCTTGATTTTTATTACATTTTAAGATTTTTTGTCCTCACCAGTAACAAGAGACTACAACTCAAACGTCACTTACATAGACCTTCGCCTATTATTCTGGCAAAGCGTTACCGCTCCTCTCTCATAACCGTACGCGTGGCGTCGGTGAAGAACTCCGACAGGGTTTTTTGAACAACTCTCAATCGCACTGCTATACCGTAAAGTCGTGAAGCAAATGACATACCATTCGAAAGAGCTTTTCATGCCTTTCAAACGACATGCTAAATGCTTAAGATTTCCTTGCAATTTCAAAAGAAATTGCGAAAAAACCTAAAAAATAGCTATTTTTGAAGCAATAAAAAATTTAAAAATTATGTTTTGCCCTATATTTTCCGAGAATAGATAAAATCTGAGGCAAGTTGCACATGGATGGACAGTAAAAAGCTGTATCAGATTGTACCTAGAAATATGCGTTCACCTGCAAGGAATTGAATAACGCGTATCTTCGTTCTCGAAGCTGCTAATGGCCATATCTCCTGACTTTAGAAGTTGAGGCCACCAAGCCGTCGTGGGTTGGTGACTGTCCCACCACCCACTACAGCAGTGGTACTTTGGGTGGTCTCACATGTTTCACTGCGCAGATACTGCTCAAAGTTCATAATTTGTCGAAGTGATTAACTTTGCATTTTAGGAAGTATAAAAATTATTAATCATGTAAATGACCTTATATAGGTATTATCTAAAAGAGAATAACATGTTCTAACATCTATCAAAAACTGAAATTTCTAATCATTTCTCTTTCTTGAGAAACCTCCAGTTATTTCGTGAGTGCCCCATTTTTTACCATTCACCCTAATAGAAAGTTAATGCTGATAAGAAATAAAGTTAATTCTGGTGTACATCAGTCTTTTTCAGACCATCTGAAGAAGAATCTTTTGGACACAGCATATTATATCGAGTGCTTTTTAGATCGTCCATAATGGGTAAATTATGACTTTTTGCTGTTGTGTAGACTAGATGCCGGCCGACCGACTTTATCGATTTTTGGGGAAGTTTGAGCTGAGAGTTGGGGGTGTATGTCGAATGGCGCGCGTTTTGGCAGCCGTCATTTTCAAACTGGATCCGTTTGCTACAAAAGCGAGGTTTCCACGTTCCGTGATTTTTGTCACTATACCAGAAAATGTAATCAAAGATAATTACCCAGAATCCGGAAATAGCAGTTCAAATCTGAACAAATTTCTTGTTTCTCCCAGTTAGTAACAATCGATCAATACGCGCCATTCGACCGTCCCCCGAGAGTTGGTACAAGGGGGTAAGTGAGGGTGCTGACTATGGATAAAAATTTACTTTATAAATTTTATAGATTTTTGGAAAATCTCGAGCTACGAGCTTGGGAGTTGATACAGAGGGTAAATGAGAATGCTGATTAGAACCGAAATCTATTTTATCGATTTCAGCAATTTTTGGAAAATTTTGAGCTAGGAGTTGGTAGTATAGGAGATATTAGGGGGCTGTTTATGATTGAATCGGCTCTAGCCAGATATGTCGGCAAGTTTGAGATGTGATTGCTTTAGTTATTCGATAAATCATTCGAATATTTATTCGAAATTCGATTTCCAATGTTCGAATATATTCGATATTCATTCATTCGATATTTTTGATTTTCCGAATTTATTCGAAATTCATTCATTCGATATTTTTGATATTCCGAATTTCTTCGATATTCGTTTATTCGTTTTCCTTTTCGAGTTTATTCGATATTCATTCATTCGATGAAAAATTCTCGAATTACCCAAGTATAATGTGCAACCACCAAGACGTGCCTTTACTGCAGTCGATTTTGATGGAACTTAGACATTGCAAAACTAAACAAAACAAAAATTCACATTTCCACTTTCTGGAGTTTCTGTATTACCATTGCAATCTCTGCACTCGATTAGACAAAATCTTGCAACAGCCAGGCCTGAATAGGCAGTGTTCATCCGTAATCTTGTAACAGATTCAGGAATATTTATCTCTACACTTAGAGTTTTATGTGATAAAGTTGCACAATTTGCAGTTCTTTGACCTTCCCAAAAAAGACAATCAATTCCCCTAGAATCACAAGAGCATCTTCGGTACTTTTTAAGCGATGCTCAAATTTAGGAAGTCTATATAGGTTCTTAGGAAAGAAAGCAGACTGGGTGACTGGATATGGTAGCCAGTCTTTTTGATGTGGAAGCAACCATTGAGGTGGTGGTAGAAATAGATAAACTTTTTCGGTAAAGAAATAGGTATTGTTGGCCAAAGATCTGCCCGAACTGTGTAAAATCTTATAGAGGTAATCTTGAGGTCTAGAAAAGAACGTTGTCAATAGTACCCATCTTACCCATAACGTTATGCCTTACCCTTGTCTTAGCCATGGTGGATTTAGAATAATTTCTTCACCTCCAAGCGTGAAGACGTCATTGTCCATGACTTTTACGTCAAGATCTTTATATAACGAATTACAGATGCCAAAGTTACTTCACCCTAAAACCTGGTAGTCGCTCGATACTCTCCAAACTTGTGATGGGCTCCTGTTTCAAGTCATCCTCGACGACCATTGGACCACTTCTAAGACTCTTGCATCCAGGAATGGCAGTGGATTAAATGTCGATCTTCTTATGATGGCTTAGAATATTTCCAGATGATTAGATCGAGTTGCACGCTAAATCGTAGTATTCTACCCAAAAATGGTTGTAGCTGAAGATGGGTCTGGTATAGGCAGAAATTCCGTAGCTGTGGGGATGATGGGTACCTAGGTTGAGTCATGTCTTGAATTGTTACGTAAATGAGGTGGGGGGGCGCTCGTTACGTGCGCTCGCCCGCGACGAATGCCGCGACGCAACGTCACATTTGCCGCGCGCGCGGCGGCAGCACTGCAGAAAAAAGGAACTGATAAAAGGTCAGGCCTCCTGGGGTACTCCTCGAGTGACAAAGGACATCGTCACTCTTGATAATCACCTTCAATGCATCGTAACTCTTCTATTCTTGTACATTCCTTCTTGAGCTTCATCTCCGTTATGTTGTAATTAGGATCTTCTTTCTATTTTCCTCTTTTAGTGGGTGTCATCACTGTTTTCTTTTGTATCATATATGAACATTATGAAAAAGTTCACAAGAAATAATGAGAAAACATCAAACAAAAAAGTCTATATATTCGGCAATCCGCGCGTTTTTGTTTTGCCCCATCTTACTGTCTTAGTGTGAAGTAATGGACACATTCACATTTTGTTGCCTCTCAGCCAACCGCACGTAACGATACGCACATTTTCCTGCCCCAGTTATAGGGTGCCTCGCAACGCGTACGCGCAGCGTGCTCTCCTGTCCGAGTTGTCCGCGCGCTAGTTGCCGCGCGCGATGGGCGCGCGGCGTCTTCATTTGCGGCGACCGCACGTAACGATACGCACCCAAATGAGGTGACTTACTAAAGTTGTATTTTCGCTAAAGGACCAGATTTAGATAGATTTGAGCTAGAAAACTTCTGTAAAATTCCAAGTTCAACAACGCTCACAGAAGACTTCGACATCAATCTGACCCCTAAACATGTATCAGTTTCGACGACAAATTTAGATAAGGTAGAAGGTAATTCCTAGATTAGATTGGCAATGAAATAGGGGAACGAAGATTGATGAAAAGTTGGTTTTAAAATGTTTATTTTTTTGCCTCCCTTCCAAGGCAGCTGTTCTTATAAAGTTTCTATATCAATGAAATTTTAGCTTCAGAAAACAAATATCTTCGCTCTATTCGATGCCTTGCCAACTGAAAATTTTGCATTTACGAAATCTCAAACCGAAAAACATGGGCACCACTGCTTCTACAGAAATCGACTATCCTATTGGTACGAAAAACTTTTTTTTTATAACAAAACTCACAACGTCTTGGACCTGAAGTGTATTTGGAGCTTTCACTGACGACTGATCACATTTGTCAACCCTTAGCAACGTAAGATTGTGAGAGCTTTTGAATTATCTCCTCGTTTGCCTTTTTTTTGAATGACTGTTCATTACGATAAAATGTTTGCTTGTCCCTATAAAAATGAATTTCTGGAGAAAGAATTACTAAAATTCCTTTCTGAATCAAAATCAAGAAAAATTCAAACAACCCAGATTTCTAAAGATGATGGGAGGGGGGGGGGGGTCACGTACTCTGCAATTATAGCTGGATTTTGAATTTACTTCAGACTCGGTCAAATAAGAACTCAATTCATGAAAACAATTCCAAAGCTAAAATCTAACATATGTTATCTTCATTATCCATCCATCAGTGGCGTACACAGGAATTCCGTCCGGGCGGGGGGGGGGGGGGACGAAAAATTTTTTCTAATGAAGGTGCGCGGCTTTGGCCACGCACTCCGAAAAACCTTTTGGTTTGCTTCCCAAAATTTTTGCGAGCAACCCCGAAATTTCGGGAAAGGGGGCGTGGCTCTAGCTACGCACCTGAAAAAAAATTTTCGTGAGGCTAAATTGAATTTTTAAAAAATTTAAAAATTTAATTATTTAAGTATGAACAAGGCACTTGCACACCTACCTATCGCACCTTTCAGCTCTTAAAGACCGTGGCTTGGAAAATTTGGAAGTGAGAGCTTTTCACAACTGTTTAATCTTCTGGATCCGCAGAATCCAGAAATGTGCTAGAAAAGTGATTTGAAAAAAAAGTGGAGTGGTAGTAATTTGGTCGAAACCATCATGTTAAGTGTGTTTTCCTGACACCAGCTAACCAGCAGCTTCACATCATTTTCTCAACGAAACCACGAATCAACCAATAGGAAACCTCGAAATGCTATCTTGCAAAGCAAAGTCATTGGAGGAGATCGAAACTCCAACCATTCTCATGCTTGTCAACAATCATTGCACTTTACGAAATTTGCAGTTCGGTCTCCAGCCTTGCACCTTCCATTCGTCTTGCATCTCTCACACTGAGTGGTTTGATTGCACTT
The DNA here is from genome assembly GCA_958299035.1 of Cylicocyclus nassatus. NCBI lineage: Eukaryota > Metazoa > Nematoda > Chromadorea > Rhabditida > Strongylidae > Cylicocyclus > Cylicocyclus nassatus. The sequence goes on from CATQJL010000305.1 coordinate 10,787,349, forward strand.
TGCTGTCTACAATGGTATCCCAGCGCCGCACGGTTCAATCCAAGAAAATAAGAGAAGCTGGTTTGACTACTTTGGAATCCACTATGTCTCCTGTGGATATTCCTAAAGCATCGGAAAAGGACGAAGATAAGTTGCTTTCACAACTTCAATCGATTTTGGTCAATAAAGCTCCAGAGGCCCTGCCATTGTTGGAACAATTGATTAGTTTGATCAGGCCCCCCACTAGGGAATCCATCGAAGAAGAAAAAAGATCTCGCTCCATCGTGATTTCGGGGGTTCCTGAACTTGAGGATGCGATTGCATCTGAGCGTCAGTTACATACCGAAAATGCGGTAATGTCCATCTTAGATAAACTGGACATCGAGACCAGGCCTGTTGAAGTTTTTCGAATGGGAAGACCTAGTGGGGATAAATCGCGACTAATCAAATGCGTTTTTTTTCTCAACAATTTTACCTCACTGCTCTTAAGAGAGCGCCTCTTTTGCGAAACAAGCCCGGCTGTGAACATATCTTTATCCGAAGGTCCATGACCCGTGAAGAGCGGGATCATGACCGGGCCCTACGTCAGCAGGCACGCGATCTCAATAATAAAGAGCATGGCGGCAACAGGGTCTTCGTAGTATACAGGGGACAAGTTGTGAGAGCTGTAGACATACCCAGCATCAAATCGTCTCTTTAAAAAAACTAATTTCTGGCCTGGATAATCCTCTAATATCCTGTTTTCTCCTTAATGCAAGAAGTTTAGTAAACAAATTTGTAGAATTCCACCATTTCGTTCATACTTACAAGCCAGCACTTGTTTTTATCACAGAGTCTTGGCTCAATAGTAATATCACTGACGCAGAAGTACTGGGCAACCTACCGTACAATATTTTACGTAGTGATCGGAAAAGTAAAAGGGGAGGGGGCGTCTGCATACTAATCCGACTCGATCTTTTGTTTCAAAATATTGATATAAGACATTTTCTATCTACCGATCTACTCGCTTTTGATCTGATCATTAATGGCTCTCATGACATCAGATTTGTGCTCATTTATCGACCACCCAATCAGACATCCACACAAGATGAAGAATTTATCCATTTTCTAGAAAACCTGGCAACTTCCACAAATAATAAGAGCCTCATTTTTCTCGGTGATTTCAATCTTGCTGGTGTGGATTGGTCTGAAATGAAAACCCTCTCTGTTTCTCCTTCCCGCTTTGCTTTCTTTTTTGAGTGTTTGGGGCTCTCACAACTTGTCACAAATCCTACTAGAGGTGCTTCAATCTTAGATTTGATATTTGCAAAAAGAGATACCGTTTACAATGTGCGAAACTATCCCCCCTTAGGTAATGCAGATCATAACACCGTAGCTTTCGATATCGCCTTATCTCCTGGTCTAGCTGATATCAATGAACATTCGTCTATACGTGACTACTCCAAAGCTGATACCATTTCTATAAAGGCAATCTTATCCAATACTGATTGGCTAAATGTGTTTGACGGGTACTCTTCTATTGATGATCTTTACGATCGATTCTGCAAGATAGTCCGCAATCTGATCTTTCTATATGTACCTTTCAAACAAAGAATTCCCCCTTTCTCGCGATATCCTAAACACATAAGAAACCTCTATGCCCACAGAATTAGACTATTTTTAAACAGCCATAATCCCTTGAATAATGCACAGTATAAGTCCGTCTCTAAAAAGTTATCTTTCCATTTAAAACGATAACTAAAGCAAAAAGAAAAGAAAGTAAGGCCAGTAAAATTACCGCACGCCATCTCTGGGCATACCTGAAAAAACATACAAAGGAAAACAAGTTTTTTGGTCCATTGCAAGACTCTAGTGGCAATGTTTTCTACACTTCCATTTCTAAAGCTGAAGGACTTGCAGATTACTTTTCGAATGTATTCAACGACCCATCCCTCTCAAGTCCTATACTGCCGAGCAAATCCTCTGAGGAGTTTCCTTCACCAGAGATAGATCCCTATACTGTTAGACAACTTTTGAAGAAAGTTTGTCCCGCACTATTAATTACATCTGATGACATCCCAGCAATTTTCTACAAGATGTTTGCCGATGAATTGGCACTTCCATTAACCCATATTTTCAATATAAGCTTGATGAATGCAGAAGTGCCCCGTCTGTGGAAATGCCCCGCCATCGTCACTCCTCTACCCAAGATCTCTGTCAATCCTAAGCTCTCCGACTTTAGACCAATAAGTATCCTTCCGACACCTTGTAAGATACTTGAAAAAATTGTTGTGAAAAACTTATTGAAATGGCTAGACAAGATACAATGCCTCCCTCAGCAACAGCATGGGTTTTTGCAGGGTAGATCTACTGTCACTCAGCTTCTGGATTGCCAATTTGACTGGACAGAAGCGTTGAGTCGAAACCAGTCTGTTAGCGTCGTGTACTTCGATCTAAGTAAAGCATTCGATACAGTAAATCATACTCTCTTATTATTTAGACTAGAGAGCTTAGGAATTAGAGGTCTGCAGTTACGATGGTTCGAATCTTATCTGCAAGATAGAACATTTTCGGTCAGAGTGCATGATAAGATTTCGAAGGCACGATCCTGCAGGTCTGGAGTTCCACAAGGCAGCATCTTATCCCCAATTCTGTTTAATATATACACACTTGACCTTCCAACTGCTCTTATTACAGACCCTCGCATTGGAGTAGCTGCGTATGCTGATGATGTAAAGATCTATATCGCTTATGACCAGCATGATAAGGAGAACGCCATCATGGCACTGCGCAATTCTATCTCTCAGATGTTTGTTTGGGCAGACAAGTGGAAAATTGAAGTAAATCTTTCTAAGAGCTGCATTGTTCCTATTGGCAAAACTCCTATTTATCCGAAAGAAAAGATGATTTTCTTGAATGCAAGTCTACAGTCAAGGATCTGGGGGTTTATGTCGAATCTGGTTTGAATTATTCAAAACATATAGACGAGATTACTTCACGTGCCACTCACATAATGTATACGTTGCTTCGCACTATTCAATCATCTGACCCTAATTTTCTGCTCAGAATATATAAAACCTTTGTTCTTCCAGTAGTAGAATATTGCAGCCACGTCTGGAACCCAACTTTGAAAAAAGATATCGAAAAAATTGAGAAAATTCAAAAAGCTTTTACAAAAATTGTGTTTTATCGCGCTTTTCCAAACCCTGACTACCCTCTTGCCCTACCTGACTATAAAACCAGATTGCGCAAGCTCGGTCTCAAAACTCTTTTCTATAGAAGATTTTTAGCTGATCATATTCATGGCCTTTAAGATATTGCGAGCTGAGGTAGGTTTAAAACCCAGCAAATACTGGGTCTTTCGGCCTATCAATGAACGTCGAGCCTCTTTTAATTTAACTATTTCTAGATTTGGACGATACAATGTTTCGCTACAGCGTAACAACTTTTTTTATCGAGCAATCTCTATTTTGAACAAACTACCGGCTTCTTTCTTATCTTTAAATTCAAGTGCTCAACTGAAGAATGCTTTGAAAAAAGTGGATATTCTACAACTATTAGGAATGGAGGACGTTGTATGATAATAACTTTGTACCATGTTTTGGAGATGAAATGCAAATAATTCTAGTTGCTATTCCCTGCTTTCAAATTGTATCGCCTTAGCTAGAGCTTTTTATTCCTGAAACTAAACGATCTTGAAATAGCTCCTATCTTACTTGTACAAGAAAAATATACAACCAAGTTATCAATCATGCCCTAATTCAGTCCTGCGTATATACCTAACCACATTGTTGGATACTTCGATCTTACATCTAGTTGGTAGTTTGTTTGCACAAACACGAAGAAAATGGAGTATAATTTAACACATGTATGTATGTATGTATGTATGTATGTATGTATGAGGACAATGGATCGATGGATTGATGGATCAATGATTTGGCCGATGGATTGCTGCATCACGTACCACACGAAAGTGGTCTTTTACACCAACTACTTCATATGTCTCCGTTGCTCTTGTGCAATATGATCTATTAACTATATCCTCAACCCTGAGATCAAAGTTTCTAATAATGTGTTGAAACTCTGCAACTGAGAGCAATTCTTACCACCTATCAAAGCAAACATACATTCTATACCATATGTCTCAATATCATCTTATCAACTAACATATAAGAGCGATACAATGCGAAAGCTAGAGCCGAACTTGAACTTTGCCTTTTCTCTCCCAGTCGTTGAACTTTGCCTTTCCTCTCCCAGTCATTTTAGTGTATGCAGTATTTTGGTTTATGACTATGATTGTGTAATAGCACATCGTTCCTACGATGTATTTCATATAAATAAATATAACCTTATCTAAGCTGTAAACAAGTGCTTTCTCATAGTAAGTTGCAGAATGATCTCCCTCACTCTTCTTAACTTGCAAAACCAACACATCATTGTTTTAAACGAAAAAGTAGTCGGGGTACTTTTTCATTTTAAACTATGATATGGTGGTTTCACGTCTGTGTCTCATGAAATAAAATGCTGTTTTCATTACTCTGCCTGATAAGCAAACAATGGTGTTAACCTGCTGTTCAATTCATAGTTTGGTTTAGAATGAAACAAGCATGAAACAAGTATGGTTTTCCGAAAGTAACTTGCATGTTTCATAATTTTGTATGACCGATCGAACTGAACGGCCGTAAGAAGATGATCATGCTTACCACGATGTAATCATGATTGAACCATCACATCATTCGTTGGTTTCGACCATATTACTACCACTCGTGATTTTTTATGGCCTTCTGGTACTTCATAAAAGAAGACAAAAAAGTGTCGACCCTTTCAGTATAAATGTTGGAAATATGTTGCAATCCTGACAGCGTATTGCACAACACGAGCGACATCGGAATTATCTGCTCAATAGTGGCCAAGTAGGATTTATTTATCTATCATCAGCTTCAAGTAAACCGTTTATTCTGTTGAAAGATCAATGACTATTCCCTTACAGTTTGTTCCATAAAAACATCTTTTGGGTTGTCTACCAGTAAGATCTTGGGCTAGGTGTGCAATCAAAAATATTAAATTAGCATTCTCAGACAACTCACAAACTCTTCAAAGACAAGCAAATTTGTCAAATTTTCCGAAGGCTTCAATCAGCACTGAAAAAAAAACGTAGTTAGAAATTTTCGAAATTTTCTCGGGAAGTGTCCAACTGCAGAACTCCCCGTGTATCTCAATATAAGGGGACTTTCTAAGCTTGCGATATTTCGCAATATGTTACATCTAACTCACTTTGTAAGGGCCAAATGTGATCACAATTTGATCTTATTCACTTAATGACCATTTCAATATTTGATCTATCGCAAAAATGGGTACTGTTTGGTTGACAGTCTTCATCGTTTTAGCTGTAAATTTTTCTCGTAGAGCTGCAGGCAAAACTTTTCTCATGTTCTTCTTACTGCTTCAGTTCTAAAAAAGGTCATTATGTAGCGTAATTTTTTTTGCAAAAGAAACTGCTATTTAGGGCAAAATCCGCTCAAATAAAAATTTAAACAAAGTTCTTCTAATCCATACTATTTGCCTTATTGTTTGAGAACGTATTCAGAACTTCTTGTCATATACATGTAAGAGCTTCTTGTCTGCTCGTTCTGGTTTTTGTTAAAAATTAATGAATACCCCGCCGCCTGCGTGAATAGCATAGATTAGTTATTAGCATTACAAAATGATAAAAATTTTTCCAGCCAATTTGCGGCACGTTGCACTGTCTTCACAAGTTATTCTAGACAGGGTGCCCTTTTTCCAAAGTTGCTCACACCAAAAAAATTGATGGGCTGTTTTCATGCTTATTTCTCTGTCAAATTCTGTTTCCTCTCTACCACTCATTTTTGAACCTTCTAGCATAGCTATACTCGTTTTCTTGCTTTATTCTGAACTTTTTCAACTTCAAAACCTTTCTTCATACTACTTTTCGCTCTCTTCTGTTGTACCGTTTATAACGGCGAAGCAGTGGAACAGCGAGCGGGAAAGTAATAAATACCAACTCAATCCCACACTACCTCAGCGTAAAGTGGCAGCTTCAATTTCAAGGGAGGATGTGCGTCACCATCGCCTGTCATCTCGTCCCAAGTATCTCTCGTTTTGTTCCAATCAGTACGCACATGTATACATTAGGGTCCCCTGTCGGTTTTGGATCGCCAACAAGCAGGAAATGAGGACAAGCATATGGAAATTTGGAGAGTGAACTGTGAAAAAAGGCTCCCATACAAGCATCACGAATGCTCATCGCATGCCTAATTTGATCGTTGCTGATTGATTCTGACAATGAGCATTTTCACCAACCATCACTTGCAAAATCTTACTATATCTAGAGGTTTCTATAGGAAAGAAATATTGAAAAGAAAAATTGAAAAGAAAGTTCCCGAGATTGCATTTCGACATAGTTTTTGTTTTGATGTAAGCACTGATTGAGGCATGTTGCACACCGTTCGATAGAGGAAAGAATTTTCTACAAATTAGAAGTAAGCACAAGCGTTGCCATCGTTTTCTATGAAAATTTAGGCAGAAATTAGAAAGCACAGGGTTTTCACGGACCAGATCTCCAACTTCTATGAACGTTCTGAAACCATCATAATACACATACTTACATACTCACTTACACAGTTTGTATGGAATTTGAGCTTAAACAACAAGAAAAACGAGGTAGTGGCAAACTCCGCCCCCGTTCTCCTAGACTCCTCCCACTTGCTCAAATGTTAGCTATACGTGAGAGAGAGTACAGCTGCATTTTTCGCGCATGCGCCTGCATTGTGTTTGAGAAATAGCAGATTAGCCTAAAATGATTGGAAACTTTCTTTCCAGTTTAATATATCTACTATTTCAAACATATAGAAAGCATCACCTATCCTTTATGATTATGTAAATTCTTGCTCACTGCAAACGCACGAGAAATGGTCTCTCTTCCGAAAAATTATATTGGAGAAGTTCCCAAAAATTTCAGCTTTAGAAGTTCTATTGAACTGCGATCTTCTGTGATTTATCACTTACTAGTTGGCTTTCCCGGTCCAGCCCGGGCCATGCTTCACTGCACTGCGAGCCATCCCCCCCCCCCCTCCCCCCGCCCTATATGGTATGGATGACTTACCCTGGGACATCCGCTTGGAAACCGCATCCTCGTGATCCTGAGGTGAAAATGAGCTTCACCGCCCTCCATTACATGAGTATGGAAAATGCTTGATTGAACATGATAACCCTTCAATTCCTTAGGAAAATGTAAACAAATCAATAAATCGATAGAAGGACGCAACGAATCGCCGCAAAAAATAGCCTATCATCTGCGCAAGGGTCGAAAACATATGTGTGCAAAGTTTCAGCTGAATCGGTTGAGTGGCGCGCGTTTCTATAACGCACATACCCTCCAAACTGACAATTTTTGAGTTTTACAATACCACCCGTAATTTGTGAAAAAAAAATGGCGGCGCCGCGTAAGTTAAGTGCCGCCGCCATTTTTTTCACAAATTACGGGTGGTATTGTATATATATATATAGATAAGGGAACGATACTACTTAGTGTCGGTGGCCTTTTGAGATGAAATGTATACCAATATAGTCTGCCCCAATCCCAACCAGGCCAAAATTGGCATGGCAGGAGCCCGCGCCGCTAGGTCTTCGCGGTCACGCCCACGGTCTGCTTCTCTGAGCCGGTAGTAAACCTGTCCAAACGCGCAGCTCAAACTCAGAGTTAACTCAGAGTTAACTCTGAGTTAACACGCACCTTTCAGGGACCATTAACACCTGCATAAGCAAACCAAATTGAAAAAAGGGTTATATGGCAGGATACCCCGCAAAACGTACTTTGTGCCAAGTACGGAAACGTAGCGTAATTTGTTCCATGCGAGACGCTATGCGACGAAACGCGCTCAGCTGCGCGTTAACTGTGAGTTTGCTGCGCCTCCAGCCGCCCGCGAAACTCGGAGTTAACTCTGAGTTTGGTTAGAGAAAGAAAAATAGTGCGTAAACGCAGAGGTCCAGAAAAAAGTCCTCCGGGGCAGATTTTGCTGCGACTTTCATGAAGCATGATGGGGGGTATCGTGGTGCACCGTTCAACACAAAAATTTAAAATTTTGTAAAATTATGATCCCGGGGGTTATCCGACGCGCTGATCACAAATCCGATGCTCATCGCCATTCGCCCACTTAAGAAAGTTACGGTAGGGATACGGTAGTTGGGCGAAAGTCACGAAATTTGCTGAAACTTGGTACAGTGGGGTTATTTGCCATGCTGATCGCGAATCCGATGCTCATTTTTCGTCATTCGCCCACATAAGGGAGTTACGGTAGGTATACGGTAATTGGGGAAAGTCACAAATTTGCTTGAAACTTGGTACAGGGGTTTTTTGCCATGCTGATCACGAATATAACATTCGTTTTTCGCTACGGGGCCACGGAGCGCGATTACGGTGGGTATGCGGTAGTTGAGTGGAAATCACGAAATTGTCTGAAACTTGGTACGGTGGGGTTAGTTGGCACGCTGATTTCGATTTTCGGGTGAAGTTTAGCTAAATACTTAGTTACCAGTGACGGTCGCAGGATTTCCGTCCTGGGGAGGGGACAGAAAAATTTTTTAAGTGAAGGTGTATGGCATAACTCACGCACTCCGAAAATTTTTCGGGTGCTTCTTAACATTTTTTGCTGGCCCATATCCCTAAATTTTAGGAAAAGCGGGCGTGTCCAGCTACGCCCCCAAGAAATTATTTTACAAGGCTAATTTGAATATTTAAGACATTTCAAAAGATAATTTTATTATTTACAAGAACGAACAAGTCATTTGCACATTTTTACAACCTAGTAAGTAAATTTCAAAAATTTCGCAATCCATCCCGGGGAGAGGGGGAGCCTCCCATTCGGTCCGCCACTGTTAGATACTTACTATTTCTTTTCTATTGCAAGATTATGCGATGGGGTTACAGTAGATGTGGTGGAATAAACTTTCTGAACTTCTTAAAAATTCGCCACTAAGTTCATTTGGCAGTGCAATAATGAACATGCTGTCCGTTTTCAATGCGGATTATTACTGTGGGCATTTACGGAAGAACGGCAAAAATCTCAGGGAGTTGAACTTTCTTAGCAAAAAAGCAATGATACCAGGGAGTGTTTTTAAATTATTTCTTTTTTATTGTGTCAATAGAAACCTCGAGAAAAAATTTTCGAAATTTGCTACATTATTAAGAGGTCTTTTCAAATTCTAACAGTCGATATACGAATGACCTGTAGACTTTGTTCACTACTTAAGGTCTATTTTCCTAAAATAATGGTCTATTTCAAGATTACAAATTATAGATCTAGGTCACTCGAAAAATTTTGGATACTAACAGATTTTCGAATTTTATCAAGTATAATAGCATATCAAAATCTGGTGAGAGGGAAGGGGGACGGATTGTTTGTGTCCATGTTTTATCCTGCTACTTCTTTGAGAATCTTCAAGATATATTATATTATGGCTAGGCACTAGTGGCGGATTGAAGGGGCAGGGAGGATGGCGGGGGTGAAACTTACCTACATGGGTATAAAAATGTGCAAATGACTTGTTTATTTTTGTAAATAAATAAAATAAATTTTAGAATTTTTTGAAAATTCAAACAAGCCTTGTAAAAAAAATTTCGGGGGCTTTAGACCCACAGAATTTTGAGATGCACCCCAAAAAAATTTCAGAGTGCGTGGCTAACGCCACGCACCTTCATTTGAAAAAAATTTTCTGCCCCTCCCCCCGGGATAGCAATCCTGAGGCCCCCACTGCTAGGCATCTCACAGCAATTCTGAGACCCCCACTGCTAGGCATCTCACAGCCCTAACGCCTGCACGTGTCGTGACATGTGAGATCTTGATTACGGGGAAAGCAGAGCACGTGCACTACCAATTTTTTTCGGGCTTCACCCCGGACCCCGCGATAACGATATCCCCTTTACTCTTTGACCCCAAAACAATTTCCAGCTTGTCATTTGACAACCTCGTGGCGGGCCCTGGCACAGGGGGGTAAGTGAGCATGGCGATTCCGAATACAATATCAGTTTTCAGAATTATCTATTACTTTTAACTATTTTATCGATTTTTTGCAAATTTTGAGGTGAAGGGCTGGGAGTTGGCACAGGGGATAAGTGGGCATGCTGATTTCGAAAATAACACAGAGAACGGGAAATGAAGTGTAGAAGTGGGCACAGGGAAAGGTTGTACGGGGATAGGGATGGAATTTTATTACAATGTTTTGTCAGGGCCGAGCGGAGCCGGGTAAGCAACTAGTTTCGGATAATAATCCTACCGTGCGTAGAAAAAAAGTTTAACGATTTCAACGATGTAAATATCTAAATGTATGAATGCTCTGAAGATATAAGTTAAAGGGGTGTGGAACAACTCTCAGAAAATGTGTGGCAGCCGCACCTTTTCTGAAGTTGTGGCACGTCCCTAACTGCCTCCAAAAAACCGAACATGATTCAAATAGTTTGATAGCTCAAATCCTTAGCTATTACAACAATAGTGTGGGCCTGTCGTCTTCTTCAATCAAAATGATAGTTGCTGGCAAAGTTTTTGAAAGCTAAAAGTGGAACAAACGAGATTTTAGCTGGTCTCGATTTTATGGTTTGGCGGTTGTCTGAAAGCGTATATCCTCAAACGTACAAAGACGGAGCTAAGAGGTAGCTATACCTTCAAAACAAAGTTGTTTATTTTGGAATGACTATTTCACTTTGGTGACTTAAACCTCACAATTCGCTGAAAATTGATCCACACGGGCTATTGGCATGCTGATCATAAATATGCTACTCACATGCATAATAGGACCGTATGTCATGCATAACGAATAGGTAACGATAGTGCTGAGGGGGGGGAGGTAGTCTTTTGAGACACGCAGCGCGGAGAGGGGGGGGGGGGGGGAGATTGCATCTAGCGGCTGCTCAGATAATCGCCAGGGGCAGGCGGACCGCGAACTCGTGCTTTTCTGCGAGCGATTGACCAAGTTTTCTGGCTGATCAAACCTTCAGCAAGCGGTACTTCATTCACTGTCACATGTTCTGCCAGCGGATAGCAACACAGAATTTTCTAATTTTCTGCAAGCGCACGTCGAATAATTTCTTTCAGCGAGCGCTGGCCGAACTTTCAACGAGTGATCTGACTTTTTTGCGCAGTTTCGTGCGTACGCTGAGCAAAGATAACACTTTATATGGCAGAGGTGTCATCGTTAGTTTTACCCGAGTTTGGGGGTACCCCCTCAATGGAAGGTAGCTACGGGCTGTGCGGTCCTTCACAATGGACCGTGCGGCCCGCAGCAAATTGGCATATTCTCGCGAAAAGTTTAAAAGAATGCCGCAATAATCTAAAAGTACTGATTGTTCCCTAAACGTTCATTTAGAAAGTGGCTAACACTCTTTTAAATATCTGCAAGCGAATCCGAGAAATCAGTGATTATTTTGGTATCCGCTTGCTTATAAATCGCATTGCTGCCTACCTCCGACGATTCTCCGAGTGCGTGTCATACTCCCTGTTCGACCTTGACTACCACTATTGTGTGAATCGAAGTACTTTTTTTGATAGAATACCACTATTTGGTTCGTCGCGGAAATGAAGCACTTTAAACCAAATACCCTTCATGCTTTTTCATATTCAAAAATGTTCCACATTTATGATCCATAAGCTACAGAAGGCCAACATTCAGTTTTGTTGTGTACATTAATGTGTCATTTTCTTTCCCTAGAAACGCACTTTGCTACAATCTGTTGATAGGTGGGTCACAAAGTTTGTTCGCAGGATTTTCAGAAAATCATAACTTCCTTCCTTCTCGGTGGAATTTTTTATGTTAATATTTGTTCGAAAGAGGAAACCTTTCTCTTCACAATGGTGTCTTTGCCATGAAATGGCCTAAAAAAATTCGAGAGTTAGGAGCAATTGAAGAAAATTACTCAAGATTGGCATTTTTCAAGCAGGGTCACCGAAAATTCTGCAAATATTTTGGTTTGATAGAGAAAATTATGCTCTTTTCTAAAGTGCCTTTTTCACGAATTAAAACGAAAAATATCGAGAGTTATAAGCAAATAAAAAGAGTTACTTCAGTTATGCAATTTTTGAGCATGCCCGAAAAAGCTCAAAAATGTCATAAAAAAGACGCGAAAGCCAAGAAGATGGTTTTTGTAACCTTCTCTTTCTAGCTGAGCAAAAATCGCATCCAATCGAGCGCAATTTCGATTTTCGTGAAAAACGCAGACCCGAAAATCCGGAAATATTACGAAAATCAAAATTGCTCTCGATTGGTCCGATTCTCGCTCAGCTAGAAAGAGAAGGTCACAAAACCCTTGTTTTTGACTTTCCCGTCTTTTCTGTGACGTTTTTAGGCTTTTTGAGCGTGCTCAAAAAATGCAAAACCGAAGGAATTCTTTTTATTTGCTCCTAACTCTCATCTTTTTCGTTTTAACTATGAAAAAGGTAAGTTGTAAAGAGCGTAATTTTCTCTACTGAATAGTGATAGTTACGGAATTTTTCGTGATCCAGCTTAAAAAACGCCGGTCTTGCTACTTTCAACTTTCTCACGCCATTTCATGGCAAGTGTACTGTTGTAAATAATAAGGTTTTCTCTCTCAAACAAAACTGAACTTAAGAAATTCCAACAAGAAGAAAGGAAGTTATGGTTATTTTGAAAAATCTGACGAACGAATTTTGTGACCCACCTAATACATTGTTGTGTAAATCAAAGTACTTTTTTTTGATAAAATTCTGCTATTTGGTCCGTCGCGGTAATGATGCACTTTGAATTGAATACCCTCCATGCTTTTTCATAATCGAAAAAGTTCAAACTCTATGATCCATGAACTACAGCAGATCAGATTTAATTTTGTGCTGTACATAATTGTATCGTTTCCTTTTCCTGGAAATGCACTTTGCTACGATTCTTGGCTAAAACAATCCATACATTCATTCTGATTTCTAGAGTAACAGTTCAAAGCGCAACTGGCAATGTGTGTGAAGTGGCGACTAGAAGTTAGAGCTTACTTTTAGCTTTGTGGCGAGCCTCTTCCTCGACCAAATTTTGCACGGATTTTTCGAACTAAAATGAACTTAGGGATCGCAGTACACCTCCGAAATATGTCGTAATGTAAGGAAAGCGTGTTCACAACAAATCGACTAAAATACATACTGACACGATCTTTCTTAATCGCCGCAAAACTTGCGCGCCCACCCGTACTCAAACCCTTCGGTGCTCGTCAAAGGCGCTCATTGACTTTGCGCGCTATTGATATCTTCTCCATCCACTTTTGGAAGTTGATGATGGAAGAAATAAGGGTTTAAACATGAAAAAAATTTAGTGCACAAATGAGTCGCGATGTGAGAATAAATAAAGAATGAGGAAAAAAAGTTCAAAAAAAGGAAATACGATCAAATACACCTTTTACAAAGAATGCAACAGAAATGCTAGGCGAACAGAACAGAAGTTGTTCAATTTTGGGATTTGGGCTCTTATCAGCTATTTATATCGATTGTATTTGGCGTGCGTTAAACCTAATGATGTGCCTACGTCCTTGCGCAAGTATGAGAAGTGCACTAAGATAGACATATACCGGCAAACTTCAAATCAATCATGAGGAAGAAGAGTGAGATAGATATCGTATGTAAAAAAATCTTGAACTTTTCACACACAATTTGAGAAGAAAAGGGTGTCAGTTTTTACACTTCGTCGCTAGCAAAAACCTCGAGCATTTTACAGTAGGTGTTTGAGCTTACCTCGACTTGTGTCGTCTTTGTGGTAATCCGTGGAGTTGACGAGCTCAAGGTGAAAAACGCGATGGTTGGAATATTGGCAGTACTTCCTCATCTACAATTTGAGAGCGATATGAATTCTAATTTCTCGCATAGAATGACAGGGAACATTATTTTGTTATGAGTATAAAAAAGCTGACTTCTTTCACTTTTGAAAGCAAGTTAATCATGTTTGAATGTCACGCCTTTTAGACGATAGGAAACGCTAAAAAATGTGATAGGTAATGGTTTGTAGCGTTAATAGAGGTGATTCGATATGCTGATTAGATTATACTCAATTCACACAGCAAGCTTCTTTGGTGATTTTAGTAGTGTCAGCTATGGGATGGAAAGTTAAATTTGGCTGACACTTTGATGAATCAATATGCTTGTCTTGACAGTCATTCCTTCAATTCTGTGGAGTCGTTATATGCACTGCTCTAGCGCTTTTCTTCCTCACAATCGATCGTAGTATTTTCTTGATTTTGAGCGAATGCGATATTTGATTACGACCCCCCCCCCTCAGTCTTACTATCAATTTAACCTCCTCAGGTCGGGCGCCTGACCCCATGCTCTACCCTGGTTGTAACCATGGATACTTATTCCTCTTCGTACAAACAATGCCTTTGCTCTACTTAATGCTTTTGGGGACTCTGCAGAAGAACTTAAAAGGCAAAAATTTGGTCAGGATTGCAGTAATGCGAATGTTGGTTTTGCTTCATCAGCAAAGAAGCCAGATCGCGCCGTTTGGTTTTTCCGGTCGTAAGGCGATTCTCCTCATTCCACACCCGGGTCAGCGATCGCCTCGTGGAAATCAAAAGTAGGCCTAGTAAGTCTGCTCTTTAGGGGGAATCTTATATCACTCCATCAGCAAGAAGAAAAGGAGTTCTGCGCATTAGATTTCACCTACGGCGCCGGGTGGTAGCAAGAACGATGTTAGGGTCCTTCAGGGCGCCTTTTGGATCAGATAAAACGACACGTCTGCCTGAGGACACGCCATGGAGACTGCCTCATGCTCCGCACCTACAACGCCGGGACAGTCTCCACAAACGCCCTCTCCACGCTCTTCTCGATGCTGCAGAGCATATCAAGTAGCACGTCATCGCTCTGCAGGAAACGAAGTCCAGGAAGAGGGACGTGCGAAGATGAGTGATGGAACACTCATGATTCGTGGTGAGAAGGTTCCATCACAAAACGTTAGCATTGACTTTGTCGTCCACGTCTATCGTCCATCTTGTCGATTCGCATGAGATCCTATCCGACTAGTCATCCTACCAGTATGACCTTCACGTCAGAAGAACATCAGCATCATCAACTGCTACTCGCCAACATCAACAGCTGACGACTTAGAACAGCTTTCTACTAAGACATGGTCGTCCGCAACGAGAAGTCCTTCTGCAGGTGTTGTGGGCGACTTCAACGCGAAGATCGGGAAGCCACTAGAAGAGGAATATAGGATCGGGAAGTTTGGATATGGGCTCCGATATGAAAAAGGCAACCGTCTCTTTGGGATTTTCTCCTCCACGTGACTTTTATACGGAAATTCAATCTTCCTGAAGAAGGAACATCGCCGGTGCCGGTGGACATGGGAATAACGGAACGACTCAGGCGGAGACCGACCACATTCTCATCAACCGAAGGTGGAGCTTGTTTGATGTCTCAGTAGTTTCATCCTTTTGCAGTGGCTTCAATCTCCCTCTTCTTCAAGCGAAGGTGCGATTCAGTCAAAAGCTGAAAAAGAAGGTCTGCCATAACGCCGCAAGAAGGAAGGAAGTCGTTTATGACGGTAACAGGCTGGAAGAGCTCATATCAAGTTGTGACTGGCCCATCGAGGAGGACCCAACGTACGACTACGACCGGTTTCTGAAAGGATTGCGAGCCTGCGGAGAGTGCGCCTCAGTGACTTCCGAGAAGTATGTTGAACGCGTTTCGAAAACCACCAAGGAAATGCTTGAAAGAAGAAGATTTCTAAGGCAGGATCCGAATGCAACCCATCTCGAGCGACTGATAGCCAACGCAAGTTGCAGAACAGCTATGCAGGAGGATCTCAGGAAGTACAGGCAAGCCAAGATACTGGAAGCAGCCGAAGGAAGACGAAGTCTTAAGAAATGCCGAAGGGACCTTTGTGAATATCGCGTACCGCTGGCTGCACTATTAAACGAAGACGGGACTCCGACTTCTTCCCGATACAAGATGGAATCTATCGCGAAGAACTTCTATACCAACTTCTTCCGCTCATCAACACCCGTGCCGATGCCCGTTGTTCCCACTGGAGAAGTACCACCACGAATTCTACCTGCTGAAGTGCGCACGGCGATTCAGACCATGAAGACATTCACGGCTCCAGGGACCAGATCATCTTTCCGTCGAATTTCTGCGAGCCGGAGGACAACGTCTACACGAATTCTCGCGTCGCACCTAACATATCACCTTCAGAAGGAGAGGATTCCCGACCAGTGGAGAACGTTAAGAACCTTCCTTCTTTTCAAGAAGGGTGAACGGGAGGATCTTCGAAATTACCGTCCAATATGCCTGCTGAGCGTGCTGTACAAGCTCTTCACAAAGATTATCCTCGCACGCATATCTAGGACACTGGATGAAGCCCAACCCCAAGAACAAGCTGGATTTCGCAAAGGATTCAGCTGCATGGACCACATCCAGACGGTTTAGAGGGTCATAGAAGTCTGCCGGGAGTAATGACTGCCTCTCGTCCTAGCCTTCGTCGACTACGAGAAAGCCTTTGACAGCGTCGAAACCAACGCCATCCTGTCTGCGCTAGTCGATCAAGGAGTGGAACCAGCTTACGTGAGGACACTAGCCGACTGCTACAAGGACTGTAAACAACGATGCAGCTATTACATCGCCCCCTAACCATTCCAGTTGGGAAGTGGGTTCGACAAGGCGACGCTATTTCGCCGAAGCTGTTCACCGCGGCCTTGCAGTGGGTGATGAAGTCACTAGACTGGGAAGAGGGAGGCATACGAGTTGATGGGAGATTCCTATCCAACCTTCGTTTTGCGGATGACATCGTCCTTTTCTCGAGCAGTATCACTGAAGCAAAGACGATGCTAAGGAACTGAGCAGAAATGGCATTGGAAGGCAACCCTATATGAAGACTCTTCCTACTGTATTTCGGACGTCCGATGAACATGGAGAACGATTTGAGGGAAGAACTTAACAGGAAAATAAGAGCAGCTTCGGCCGCCTTCGGGTCTCTAAAGGAAGCCACCGATCAACTAACGAACCCGGAGCTTCGTGCCCTCTTGTTCGAGTCAACTGTTCTCCCGGCGCTCTGTTACACAGCCAGACGTGGCCGACATTAACATATCAAAAGCTCTAAGGACCACCTACAGAGCGCTAGAGCGTAGTCTCTTCTGCAGATGACCCGACACCAACAACATCTTGTCGGACTTCGCAGTACGGATATGAGACGAATGCCCGTATTCGTGACCTAGCAGGATACTTTGTAAAAGCGAAACACCGATGAGTCACAACAAGAGATGAACAGACTACAAATGGACACTAAGAACGAGTGGATTCCTCGCGAAATCAAAGGTCCCCGAGGAAGACCACCACCGAGGAGATGGGCAGACCTGCTTGTGGAACGGATGGACGGTTAACAAATCAGCTGGATACGATTATCGCACCTAAAACTCGTGGACGCAGCCACCGATGTCAACAAAGAAGATCATAGATGTCTGAAGCGAAGGACAGGAACAAATGAGAACTTTTGTGCCGAGGCCTGCACGCCACGTGAAGACGTGCCATTCAAGTATCTAACAGGGGAAGGCACTTAACTTATTGGGTTATGTAATAAATTCTGTCCCTTTTTTTCGATTTTTTCAAAATGTTTTGCTCGGTGTTTTGCAAAATGTATATATGCATTTTAAAGCTCTAATTCTGCTCTACCAAAATCTTCAGTTAAGTTTCCAGGAAATTTTGAGTAGTTTTCATTCAATTTGAAAAGCCAAAGAGAAAAAAATTCATTTTCGGCGACTACTCTTGGTCCCCCCCCCGCATAGGTCAAAATGCTTACAAAACAGCTCGAAAAATTTGCTGAGCGTGAAAAGGAATGTTAGGACTTCTGCAGTGATGCGGGAATGCTGAGGAGTTTCGAAAAAATTCTCTATAAACTTAAAAACAGTCTCCATTCTACGCCTCTTCAGTGTTGACGTTGAGCATCCGAAGACAGTCCTGAGAAAGGGCGATAGACGGATAATCCAGAAAAGGCAGAAATGCTTTTTGGTCATCAATTCACCGAATTCATGAGCTAATTTACTTAAAAATTCGATGTTTGGGGTCACACAGCTTAGGTGCGCGAGACGAGTCGCCGCAGCAAGTCTTGCTTCCCAAGCTTCGAAAAATGGCATTAAAAAGTCGTTGTATGAGAAAAAGCAAGCACAGTTAATGACAATATAAGCACGAGGGTCTAGTAGATTGATTTGTTTGTTGTCAAGCTTGGTGTGAATAAATATAACAATGAGACGGAGAATTTGGAGAGAAAAAATGTCGAAAATGGATTTTTCGCTTTTTTGGATTATTTTTTCAATGCCGAAAATCTTTTTTTAATTTTCGCTGCGTTGGGAGATGACGCATATGATTTTGCAAGGAAAACTTAGAGCTTTCAAAAGCGTATACGCTTTATTTCAAAAATTAAACATTATTGATAAAAAATTCAAAGAAAATATGGGACAGAACTTATTACACAACCCAGTAGGTCGGTCTTTTAAGAAGCGACACATACAGTCTGCACCAATCCCAACCAGGCCAAAATTGGCATGGCGGAAGCCCGCGTCGCTAGGTTCGCGCTCACGCACATGACCTGCTTTTCTGCCCCCTATTCATTTCTTTTGCTCTCTCCGACAACGCGCATATGCAGCGCAGACTGCTAGCGCTGCGAGCGCACAAATTCACGTCGAAGGCTCGGCCCGATCCCAATTGGAGCAAACTGTACAGGATGTCCCAAAAAAATGTGAACACTGTTTGATCGTTAATAACTCTATTGCTTTCACGTCTTGCGCCGAGCTTGGGGCACCAATCTGTTGGGCGAGGTTCGACCTAGACTTGTAGTATGAAGCGAATCACCTATCATTGTTGTTACTGTAGCATTACGGTATGAACTTCTAGCATGTATATCTATCGTGAAAAATGCCATTTGACAAAAGTCTTTTCAAAAAATCTGAAAAATCGTGTACTAGGATTTTCGTGCACGCTGATTCCATTACACTACTTTTTACGAGTGTTTTTAGCTTTTTTTGACGGTGTAGTCACATTTCTGACAAATGCTGGAAATTCAGTTATTACGATTTACCTGGGATAACCTTGGAAAGAAGCATCACAGTAAAGTGAAAACTTCATATTCGAAATCACCAACTTCCATTACCATAGTATAAGAGCTTTTGGCTTGTTTAGTTTTGTTCCGAGGAGAATATGGCCTCCAATGGCCTAAAATCCTTGTCGAAGTTCCTACCGTAATCCTACAATAATGAAGAGCGATCGACGATTCGCTCTATACTGTAAATCTAAGTTAAACCTTACTCTATAAAATGGTTCCTTAAGCTCGGCAAAAGACATGAAAGCAAGGGAATTATTAACATTCAAACAATGTTCCCATTTTTTGAAACACCCTGTATAGTTGAAATTAGCTTGAAACGTTTTGAATCTGATTTCCATAGCTGCGAAGCATTACTTTAAAGCGAGTTATGTGCTTTTTCCTGGCAGAGCTTGCGTTTCGACCGACTTGGGCGTGCTACGGTATCATCATGTAGGTAATGGTCCGAAGCATACTGTACTCTATCGAAGCCAAATGACTCTTTGATGTTTTCACGATTTTCCACCACTTTTTGGGCAGGTTTTCATCCAAAGGCCTTTTCCATATTCAGTTATATGTCAATGACACGTACTCAAAGCTCATAACTCGCTTTAGAGCATATTTGAAATTAGCGTTTGAACCTCGTTTTGGATGTATGCGTGGTTTTTCGAAAGGCCGATCTAACAAGGGAATGGTTAGGAATCGAAGTGGCCAATTCAAGCAAGCTGCATACTAGATGCAGTATAGAATGCTGATTTCAAATCTGTCTTCCATATCTGCAGAGCGTCTTTTTAGGCGAAGTTTTATAAGCCGTTAAAACTCATTATTTTGCCAAAAAATTGTGCGTGAGAGCAAACTTGGCCGTACAAAGCTGTTCTTGGCTCAGTGTTGGACCAAAACATGCAACTGGGTCACTTCATATGGTTCGTACCTAGAGGTGAGCTAAAAGAACATTGATGTGTCTAATTTCGCAGTTTTTGTGTACGATTTTTTCACAGTAAAGCTGCTCATAACTTCGCCTACATAGGTGCTCTGCAGATATGGAAGACAGATATGAAATTAGCATTCTATGCTACATCGAATGGTATGCAGCTTGTATGCATTGGCCACTTCGACTTCTGACCATTCCCTGTAAGTTAAATACCTTCACTTGTAAGTATTAGCTTGTCCCAAAAGTAAACCGTATTTTTCATAAATCAAACTGTTCTTGTTTTTCTGGCGGACTTGGGGCACCATTCGATAGACGAAGCAAGCTCTAAAAATGACCACCAAAGAACCGTCTAAGTCGCTATCCAGGTAAAATTTGGATCCAAAAATCAAAATTTTTCAGCTACCCTGAAAATCGGATCTCCTTCCAGAAAATTCCTATGGACTCTGGACTTGGTCCTTATATAGTAGACACATAGTAGAATCGAAAAATATTTTTGGTTGATTTCTTCCGGAGTTTAAAACTGAGAAACAAAAGGGGTCCCAAATGCCAAAATGATGCCACTTTTTTCGGGTTTTTTAATGTAAAACTTGGTATTTCTCAAACATAAGAGCACATACAGGGTTAATTTTTTGAAATTATACTTAGCAAGGCTTGTAGTATATAATGAATATGTGGGAGGGGCGGAGGCGGAGTTTGTCATTTTTGGCTAATTTTTGGTTCTCGCTTTCTATGCTTGGAAAAAATTCGCTAAGGGCATATTTGAGTACTACTATGTGCCTATTGTATAATGCCCAAGTTGGAAAACCTGTAGGATTCTTTATCGCAGAAGTCCAATTTTCAGGTAATAAATTTTTTTTCGATTTTGGCTACAAACTTTACATGGAATGCGACTTAGCGGATCCTTGGTGGTCAATTTGCAGAGCTTGCTTCGCTCTATCGAATGGTACCCCAAGTCTGCCAGAAAAACAGGAACAGTTTGATTTATTCAAAAATACGGTTTACTTTTGGGACAACCTAATATCTAAGTAACTAAGTTGGAGCTTCAACTAGCGTTTCCAATCTGTAAAAGCTCAGTCGGATTGATTTCGGTTCTCGCGACATGTTATTATATCTGTTATTAGCTCTTCGTATTGATCATGTTTTTGGGGTCGCGCATTGTCTTGAAATGACAGCCAGGACGAGCCTTTTCTATTGTTTTGATCCCGTCATGTGATGCAGCGATCACGCTGTGATGCAGGAATTGTAGATCTCGCAAGTAAAGGGGCATTGTTGTAACGAGAGCTTTTCAATATTTCGCAAACTGTAGTTCTCGTTGCTTATTGTGACGGATAATTTGGTTTAGGCCTGTACCGTATTCCGTGAGAGGCTGCTTCGCCTCCTCTTAGGCTGTGGAGTAGCAAATGAAAAATTGACTAAAAAGTGCAGCTTCTTTTTGCAGCCAATTGCACGCACGTACAGCAACCCAACCGGACAAAGTGCTGTCCCAGTCTCGATATCTGTTGCCAGGGCTTGGCACAACTGGCACTGAGTCAAGCTGTATGTCGTTTTTGGGGCGGAAAGCAAAGAGGATATTGTTTTTCCGGGGTCCGAGGCGGAGAAGAGCTGCAAGAATGCCGCCGGCGCGCCACCGGCATGCTTACATCAAGCAAACGAAGGCGTTATCTTTAGGCAAAACGTAATAGTATGACACCAAATCGGTGTGCATCAGCATTGAGAGACCCGAACTATAGCTCAAAACATGAAAACTTGTGTAAATGAAAGCTGTGCTGAACTTTTTTCAAATTAGCTGGTACCGTTCTGGTTGTAAGCCAGCTGAGCTGGCACCGACCCTTTGATCACACAAGTTTTTATACTTTTTTTTACATAAAATGCATCTACACTGTGAAAGTTGACCAACAGAGAAAAAACGATTTCGTAATGTTTTTTTTTAATATTTACGTCTTATGGCCATCTAAAAAACTTCTCGCAAAGCAATGCATTGGACGAGTTCAAAAAAAGTCACCAAAATCAAGATGTGCATGTTGCCAGTGAGTTTCGTTTTTTTTTAGATTTTTATATTAATTTCAAAGAGGTCTAAGCATAGCTGCGATAGGGGAGTGATGGATCTTACCCCCTTCACTTTAAGGCCCCGGGCAGACTTCACGCAATTTGATCGTCGCGACTGAATCGCGACGAGACAACTGTTACAGCATCACTCCATGCCGATCAACTTGCATTCGGTTGTGATACTTTTCCAGCCCGAAATTTTTAAATGTGAAATGGAAATGATTGGAAATCTTGGCGATTAGATCGCGACGATTAAGTCGCGTGAAGTCTGTCCGGGCCGAACTCCAAATGACCCCCTTCATTTTGAGGCCGAACTCCGGATGGCCTCCTTCACTCGTGGCTGAGATCGGTATTGTTAGGAATATAAGATGAAAGTTATTACTAGAAGCTTTTGACGGCTGAGAACCTCAAAAACAAGTACACTAATAGATTTACAAAAGAAACGGTATTTATTAGGTTGTCCCGAACAGGGCTCAGCACAGCTGGCACCGGGTCAAGCTGGATATCGTTTTTAGCGCGGAAAGCAAAGGGGATATCGTTTCTACAGGGGCCGAGGCGGAGAACTGCCGCAAAAATGCCTCCGGCATGCCACCGGTATGCCATTGGCAAGCTGTTCATCAACAAACAAAGGCGTTGTTTTCAGCCAAAACGCAACAGTATGACACCAAATTTGGTGTGTGCATGCGCGTTGGTGGACCGGAACTACGGGCCAAAAATTTATGAAAACTTATGTGAATGAAAGCTGTGCCCAACTTTTTTCTGAATTAGCTGGCACCGTGCCAGCTGGGTGCCAGCTGAGCTGGCACCGACACTTTGCTCACATAAGTTTTCATACTTTTTTACATAAAATGTATCTACACTGTAAAAGATTACACACGGAGAAGAAACAGTTTTATAATGTTCTCTTTTCAGCGTTTTATAGCAACTTGAAAACCACTCGGTCCGCTCCGCCGTCGAAAAATCGGCTAATCTGCTTCTCAAGATGTGATTGGACCACTTAAAAAGCTCAGAAAGCTTGAAAAGTTCTTTCATGAAATCAGAAATGCATGAAAACACTGCTACTTTTTTTTACATAATATAAGAATGATGACGGGTTTTCAAAACAGGTCAAAAGGGACTTCGTTTTGAAATTTCCCCGGTGCCAGCTCGTGCCGAGCCCTGGTCCCGAAAGTTTTGTCGGTTTTTTCATTGCTCACTAAAACTCACAGAACACCAATCCGTTTGCGGTTTAGGTACCGTTTGATTCAGGTTTTTATCCTCTTTCATATAGCTATATTTTCTCTCTGATCTACCCTGCCTTTGCAATGTTATCGCCATGGCTTTTTGAGCAGCTCACCAGTAACGCCAAATCTTTTCTGAATTTTAAAAATTTTTATACTAATGTTTTCAAAGAGCGCTGGTAACCGTTATGTAGAGCAACCTTTGGCTACATTGTGTTTATTTTAGATTACATGGTCCGCGTTTACCAAGTCGTTATAATTGATTATTTAATGAAAACCGCGGCTTTTTTATTATGTTTGACACGTAAAAGTACCAAAAATTCCAAAAAAGCTGCTTTTTCAAAGCAACCAAACTTGGTCATGTTGCATAAATAATGTTTAGTAAGAATCATGTTTCAAATCGCAGAAACTTTGAAAGATTCCTGTATTTGCCGCAGTTGCGTGTTTCATGACTTTGCCAAAAATCGAGACCTCCGGAGAAATAATTTTTTGAAGCTAAAATCAGCAGATTAGGAGAATTTAAAAAAACTATCTTGTAGTACGAGAGTTGCTCTATTTGACCCATACTTAACGCTTTCCGAAATCATGGAATGAAATTCTTAAAAATTAGCTAACTTTAAGCAGAAAAAATTGGCAGGTGGAGAATTTTGGCAATTATCAAAGAAAGCATACAAGATTGTGGTTCGAAAATGAATCCTTCTGAAAGAGAAGAAAAAGCCGCATCGAAAGCATGTTGAATCTCACTCAGGTCTTAATTGTGCCTGGTTTTACAGTGGTTTGAAAAAAACCGACAAAACTTTCGGGACAACCTAATATGTTAACTCAT
Source organism: Cylicocyclus nassatus (assembly GCA_958299035.1). NCBI lineage: Eukaryota > Metazoa > Nematoda > Chromadorea > Rhabditida > Strongylidae > Cylicocyclus > Cylicocyclus nassatus. Next base: position 10,811,395 of record CATQJL010000305.1, read on the forward strand.
ATCATTTATTTATCAAAAAAAGCATTTACAGAAGCACAAACTTTTTCGAGCTTTGATAAATACTTCTCTAAGCGTTACAGTTCAATGAAAATTAATCAATCTTTTTTTAGTAATATATTCAATGCTTCTTAGTTATAAAGCTTTAATTCTCTAGAGTATATTGCAGCGAGGGCCTTCATTTACGATTATGAGCTCTCCAAATCGTAAGGGACGTCGTCCTGCAAGTCACCTCTCCAGGCACCCTCCTCATTATCGTTGAAAATGTAGTCCTCGTCAGAATTTCTCAATTTTTTTCCTGAAAAAGTTTACCATTTCTTCGATACGCACACAAAATAAAACGTACCAGTCATGTACTTTTCAGCAAATAATATTAGGCTGTAAAAAAAACTTCGGGGCACTTTTGGAAATTTCATTTTCAAACGCATTTTTTCGACGCTCGGTCGGACTTCGACACCAAGTTTTTTATACCTTCAGTAAGGAAAGCCTAAAGTTTTCAATACGGCTTTTGATTTTTATGGATGCCAAGACGTGTTTGATTTGCGCATTAAAAAGAAAAACCTTTCCAACCGTGGAAATTTTACTATTTCTCTTGCTACGGCCATTTTTTGTGCATTCAAAGAATTTCGTCCAAATCATGGGTGATCTGATCGAGAAGTCTGTTAATTTCGCAGGCGCACTCGAGTTTGCAAATGGCGTCAAAAATTACAAGCTGTCGAACTTGCCTCTGACTGCAATTCTTTTCGCAGCTAAGTCGCTTCTGCGGGAATCGCCACGCCTGGATGGGATCCAAAAGATGTGTTAGGCATTACTTCAACAATGCTCGCAGTAATCAAAGATTTGGTCCACTCTATGCAGAACGATAAGACTTCACTTACTCGAAAGATGGTTCAGTTTCAGGGGTGAAAAATTATCGATTTCCAAACTTTCTGGAAAAATGTTCTTTGCATGTGGTCGCTCAAAAGCTTAAATAGTCTCCACAACAGCCCCAATAGATTTCTATATAACTACCATTTGAGCTCTCTAGCTTTTATCGTGCCTGAAATAATCCTGCACGAATAGGCCAATTTTCGCGTCGACCTTTCTCCCTTCTGCGCATGCTGGTGGACCGCAGTGAGGCGCTGAAAAGCCAGCAAGACAAATATAAGTTGTGGATGAAAAAAAAATTCGCAAGTGTCCGGGAACTTTCTTTACAACTTAATAATATAGTAATAGTGGCGATTCCTGTGCGACTTCTATAAAAGTTTTCTTTACCCTCGCTCTAAGAAGTAGAGCAAGAATTATTTCTATATATGTTCACCCGCCTCGAAGGCATCATCGCCATGCCATTTCAAAGGCGTGTATTTTCGTGAGCACTCTATTCTTCACAAGTCGCGTTATTTCCTGAATAAAGATAGTGAAAAAATAAGAAAACGGTACACTTTAAGAAACTCACTCTCTTTATCTTTTCATCTAAGTTTTTTTAGAAAGTTCACTTTCTCCCCAAGGGCTTCAGCAAAGTGCTTGTTACTGTTTTGTCATCCTCAAAAAACAGATACTTATTTAATTACTATTACTATCATAAATATCTGCTAGAGAATTGAGTAAGACCATGACTTTCATGAAAACAGAAAGAACTGCAAGCATTGCTTTTATCAGCCACAGTTCCACTAGAATTTTTTACTCAAGGAATTATGATAAGCGCCCAATAATGTGCCACTCAGAGGTCAAATACATTTTCACAGTGCATGCATATTTTCTGTCACTTAGCGGCACCACTTTGATAACAAGTGCAAGTAATGAGGACAAAATCAGTTGAAATATGAAGTACATAAAATCCCTTATATCTCATGGCACGGAAGACCTAGAAGAAAGTTGACGGCATACGTCGAATCTCTATGATCTCAGCTTTCGAAAGGTTTTGAGCATGTTACGGTTTTTTTGCTTCCCGGCTTCAAAAAGCGCTTGCTCCGGTGACCGATGAAAGCCAATTCATTGGGGAGCTGGATGCAGCAAGCTGATAGTAAATGTCTCCACCCCATTTTCAAAAACTGGAAAATTTTTCCGTCCAACGAAGCGATCTCTATACCATCGAAAGCTCAGGAAAAGGGTATTCGACCTAGACCGTCAACTTCTTTCTAGCCCCCTCTACCGAGAGATACACTGCATTTTATCTGAAATCATGTCAATTTTCAACAGCAGATTTCTGCCAAACGAAGACCCATCGCTGCTGATTATCTATCTATGCTACAGAGCAAGCCTGCGTTAACAATTGTAGACCGTCGAGTTTTTGTAGCATCCATCTGGAGAGCAGAAAGTGAGGACACAAAATCAGTTGATATATGAAGTACATGGAATTCCTCGTATCTCGCGGCGCAGAAGACCTAAAAAAGCCGACTGTCTACGTCGATTCTACATGACCTCAGCTTTCGAATGGTTTGTAACTTGTTGGGGGCGATCAGGGCTCACTTGCCCCCTTCACTTTACAAAGATGAAAGTAGCAGAGACCCCCCTCACCTGGAGAGGGCCCGGCTCTCCCCAGGGCCCGGCACGAGTCGGTTTCTGGGGTTTCTGAAAACGAAGCCTCTCCTGACTTTCGGTAGTTTTACGAAGTCCCCTTTGACCTATCCGCTTAGGAGAAGATGAAAACAAGAAAAATTTACTAGTCTGGAAGAAAAGACGTGAGATAAGAGTGAAAGTGCAAATTGGAGCTGAATACGCATGCACAAGACTTTGGTATTAGAGCGCGATGTTTGACAAAGCGAGAAGAAATGAAGGCAAAAAAACAAAGGAAAGGCAATGATGTGAAAATGTCTTCATGCTCAACGATAGATTTTTGACCGGGAATCCGTCCATGCTAAAAAGATCCGAAACTTATGTGAAGTGACGAAAATATATGCTCCAGACCATCTCAGATCGTCTGGTGGCCGTCTGGAGACGATCTAATTTTGGAAAAGGTTTTACTTCACGTAAGTTTTCAAATTTTTTTACATACTCCTTTCGCAAGTAATTTTCTATAAATACAGTTCAATTTTGGTGTCATTCGATTCTGTGTGTCCTGTAAACAAGCAGTTTGTTTATTTTAGCCTTGCTTTCAAATCGCGCGCAATTTTCGCCATGCACGATAGAGCATATCAATCGTGTGATAACCTGTCCGAAAAGCTTGTGTTAGACCTAAATGGAGCTTATTCTTGGTACTTGCCCCCGACTCGTCAAACGACATCTCCTTTGCTTTTTGCTTCAGAAACGAAGTCCAGCCTGCTTCCAGACGATCTCTGCCGGGCCCTGGCTCTCCCTATTGCACCTATGGGTCTAAGTAACCAATGGATAGAACGAAACAAAGCAGTTTTTTCTCTACCACAACGCGTCATAATTTTTTTCAACAAAACCACAATTTTAGCGAATCCCTATCAGACACAAACATGTCGAACAATGGGTCTGAAAATTCTAGGTCATTGTGACTCAACGCGATTCAACAAAGCGAACGTTCAAAAGTTCGTTAAATATTCAATCTCAAATTCTCCAGGCACAGCGACGCTTTGAAAACATAAAATTCTCTAATTCTATCCGCAAAGACTCTACTAATCAAGAGCAAGGAACATTTGCTAGAAAGAGGAAAAAATGTTGCATCGAAGGGCATTCAAGTTGTTCGCCAATTATGTTCTCTAAGGTCTTACAAGGGAACGATACTTAGTGTCCGTGGCCTTTTGAGATGAAATGTATACCAATACACTCGCCTTCGAACACTGATTCCAAATCTGGTTTCCGTTTCTGCTGAGCGCTTCTCTGAAAGAAGTTATGAAGGATTTTCGCGCCAAATTTGCCCTCCAGAAATATGATAGGAACACCATTACCGCCGGTAGTCGTGGTGTAGTGGCTAGTGCGTTAGCCTCACAAGCTGGTGCAGGTGTAGGTTCAGATTCTTTTGTATTTTTCAGTTTTGCATTGCCTCAATTGAGCTTCTCTTTAAAAGCTATTAAGCCTCTTTTGAGAATTAGATTTCCTCGAGGTAAATGCATGTACTTGCTCGTTAAAAATTCACCGAGGATTCAATTTTATACGTGTATTTCCTATATTTATTCCATGAGGTGCCTATAAAAATGAAAATGAACGGAAAATGAATGCATGTTAACATGTTACCATATTGGTGTTCTTATCGTATGTGCCTCGCGCGGCCAAATTTGGCGCGAAAATCATTCATAACTTCTTTTAGAGAAACGCTTAGCAGAAATAGAAACCAGATTTGGAATCAGCGTTTGAAGGCGAGTGTACTGGTTTACATTTCATCTCAAAAGGCCACGGACACTAAGTATCGTTCTCTTGTTAGTTGACCGAATATTAATTTGATAGCAGTGAAAGTATTTTGAAAAATTTTGAAAAACAAGCTATGCAAGTTAATATTGCTTTGTATCCTATAGGGCTTGTTCTATCCATTGTTCTTCAAGAAATTATTTTAAAAATTTGAAAAAAAGCAAAGACTGTGGCAATAATCATGGCCCCAGTTTATGGTAATTTTGAAGAAATCATTAGCTGAGCTGCGAAAGAGAAATCCAAATAAAAGAATGTAACTGCATCAAAAGCTACCAACAATAAGATCTCTTACATACATATTGGGTTGTTAAAATAATAGTTCTGTTCCATTTCTTCTTTCGATTTTTTCACAATATTTTGGACGGTGTTTTGCAAAATGTATATACTATTAGGTCGTTCCGAAAGTAATGTCGCTTTTTTCAAATGAACGCCACACTTCATGGAATCAAAATTTTCAAGAGATCTTAAGAATGTTTGATGCAGCATTTCAATTTCTTTCTAAGGGTTGTGATTTCACTGCATATCATTCAATAAGCTCTCGAAAAAGTACCAAAATCTGCGACTCTTGCTTTTTACCATGGTCAATTTCGGCTATTTTTCTAAATCTTCGTACCTATTGTCCGAAGAAGTACAAGCGATTGGTAGATAGAGCAAACCATAGGACGCAAAGTAATTTTTTCTTTTCCTTAGCTTGCTTCTTAGAGTTTCTGGAATCAATTTTTCAATTCTATCAAATTTCATATTTGGTCAACTCAAACCTCACAGAACTATAACCGGCAAGCAACTCGGGTGTCATTCGACGCAGCTTTTTCTCCTCTTTCTATCGGTCGTTTTTTGTTTCCGATTGAACAAGATTTCCGGGATAAAATCATCATAATTCAGGTTTTCTAGGGTGCCTCGAGCTGTACCCGAAATTTTCGAAAGTGTTATTAATTTAAAGCGGAAATTGCTCATTTCGTTTGTAAAATTATTGTTTGTCAAACCATAATCCATCTCTGTAAGTTTCAAAATTCGAAAATTTATTGGTGTTGATTGATGCATTTGTGTCTGAGAAGAGCCTGCTATAATTCGGTGGTTCCATCAAAAAACCTCCAAAAAAGTTATGTCGAGCTGTGGAAAGTAGAAAAAAGTTGTGCTGTTTTTTGTAGGATTTGCTCTATCCATCCATTACTTAGACTCCTTCCGAAGAATGTTATAAAGATTGAGAAAAATTGTGCTTGGCCTTCTCAAAAAGCATTGAGTCGCAGATTTTAATTCTTCGAGAAGTTACTGAGTTCTGTGCAGTGGTTATATAACCTTTAGAAAGAGAATGAAATGCTGCATCGAATGCTATCAGAATCTCTTTCACATCTTTGTTCCACGAAATGTAGCATACGTTTGAAAAAAGCGACATTACTTTCGGAACGACCTAATATATGCATTTCAAAGCTCTAGATCTGCCTACCAGAATCTTCACTTCAGTTTTCTACATCAATGAAATTTAAAAAGTTTAACAGCATCAAGTTTGGAAAAGCAAAGAGGAAAAAACAAATTGTAACAATTAATTTGAGTCAGCCCCCCCCCCCGTTTAGGTCAGAATGCTTACAAAACAGCTCGAATCTGCTAAGCGTAAGGGAAGAATGCTCTAGCTTTTTCAGAGCTTCAAAAGTGCACAAGAATTTTGAAAAATTATATTTAAGCTCAGAAAAAGCATTCTTTGTAACGTCTTGTAACGTCTTTTCATTGTTGACTTGGGCATCTGAAAGCAGTCCTGAGAAAGGACGTAGATGGATAATCCAGAATAAGCAGTAGGGATAGTCTTCGGCTATGAAATCACCGAATTTATAAGTTATTTATCCAGAAATTCAATGTTTGGGGCCACACAGCTTGGACAGGCGAGGCGACGAACATCGCCGCAGCAAAATTTTTCTTTGCCGAATTTTGGAAAAATAGCATCAAATAGTCGGTAGAAGGAAGGAATCAAGCACAATCAATGCAATTGCAACCATAAGAATCTATAATAATAGGTTGTTGTTTTTGTTGTCAAGCTTGTTGAATAGAAATTACCAATGGAAAATGGGAAGATTTGGAGAGAAAAAAAAAGATCTCGAAAATGGATTTTTTGCCTCTTCGAATTTTTTCTTCTGATACTGATAATCGTTTTCAGTATCCTGCTGAGTTAGAGGACGGAGCATAGAATTTGCAGAGTATACTTAGAGCATTCTAAACATATACACTTTGTTCCAAACGGGGTGGTTATCGTTGATAAAAATTCGAAAGAAAAAATGTGACACAAGTTATTACACAATTTATCATCTTTGTTCCGATGATTGTGACAGCGTCCAAAAGCTACTAGATTGTTAGCTAAGTTTTGCAGCTTTTTTTCGTAATTTTATTTTTATTGATGTTGACGCATGCAAACACCGGCAATACGCAGATTGCGAATTGATTTACAAGTGTGCAGAGATCGTATGACTTTTTATGACTGGGAAAAATTTAACATTTTCCGAGAACTGATGAAAATTGGGATTTTTCTGGATAACAAGAAAAGAATAAGCCGTTTGCAGGTCAAACATATCAATCCAGTCCTTTTTCAAGATTGTGGTTGGAAATTGGCTCTTCAAGAGTTTAAAGAAGTAACAATATTTGGAGACAGGCAGAGATTTGACGTCAGTGGGAATGTGAACGAAGAAATTGTAGGTGTACGCAAAACAGTTGCTAACATACGTTAACTAAAAAGCGTAATCTCAGAATTCGCAGAGACTTTGTGCTATAAGGCATTGCTGAACACTAAATCCGGCTCTATTACTCATTTGCCGTAAAGTTGAAAAATTTCCTATGACCTTACTAAAAATCTTTTTCGATGCTTTTTCGAAATGAATATGCTTTTCGCAGTGGCGTACCCAGGATTTCCGCTCGGGGGGGGGGGGGGGGGCTACAAAAAATTTTTTCGGATGAAGGTGCGTGGCATTAGCCACGCACTCCGAAAAATTTTTTGGGGTGCTTCTCAAAATTTTTGCGGGCTCCCAACCCCTAAAATTTGGAAAAAGGGGGCGTGGCGTCAGCCACGCCCCCGAAAAAAATTTTTTTACAAAGCTAATCTGAATTTTTAAAAATTTTCACAAATTATTTTAATTATTTGCAAATAAGTACAAGTCTTCTGCACATTTTTGTAACACATATAAGTAACTTTCAAAATTGTAATCAGCATGCTCGATTACCCCCCTGTGCCAACTCCCAGCCCTGTAGCTCAAATTTTGCAAAAAATCGATAAAATCGATATCGATCGATAACGAAAAGTAGCCTATGACACGCTCCCTGCCCCGAAGTATATGTGTGCCAAGTTTGGTCCAAATCGGTTCAGAAATAAAAATTTCTATTTCGCACATACGTACAGACATACAGACACACATTCAACTTTATATATAAGACTAGCGACCCTAAGGGTCGCTAGCAAGTGGGTTGAGGCCAATACATTAGAAGTCAAGGCTACACTTATCTGCACACTAACAATAGGCTCTCGATTTTTAAAAGCGTCCAGTTTTTACAGTAAACAATGGATACTACTAAATGATGACCATTAAAAAAAGACATTTGAAAAACTATTTGTTTATGTTGCAGCTTACGGCACAGTAACAAACGAAACTATTAAGAGCATGCGGCGTTGTTTCTGGGCACTAACAGTTGACCAAAGTTATATCGGATTACTATGGGTTATTCGGAAAGTTCTGCCAATTTTTCACAAACAAGGCTTCCTCAGCAAAGTGATCAAAATTCAAGTGCGCTTCCCTGAAGTTTCAGCAAGGGTACGAATTCTTTTCACTTCCCAGAAGTCCATGCATTGATTTAAATTCCTTTCGCACCTTAGCGCTTCTGCCAGAGGTGAAGCGATAACCTGATTAACAAAATTTTCCCACAAGACAGCCTTTCCTTTACATCCTCAAATTTTCTAGTGCCATAAATTTCCCTTTTTTATTTGACCTTTTCCTTAAATAACGCGGAGTTCGCAAAACGCCCCTCAGCCCCACTTTAAAACCGCCGTCACTTTTTTTCACGTGCCTAAAAACCCTTGTAATGAATCCAAAGGTTTTATTACTACAAGGCTTTTTCAAAAGTGAAGCGAAATCTAGTAAATACCCAAGCGAAATCTATTGGATACTTTTCCGGGAGTAGCAAAATTTCAAATAACTTTGATACTTCATGGCCTCTGCCTTTCGTAAAAGGACGCGGAACTTGCTCGATGCCTCCAAAGCTTTCCTATCAAAAATACAACATTTTCTAAACACTCCCAAAAATCTTCACAGTTTTAAACTTTTCTGGACCTCGCGGCTTCCTACCAGAGAAGATGCGGAGCCTTTCACAAATCTGAAACTCTGTTAACAGTATTGCCGTATTTTTTACATTTCTCAAGTTGCAAGCAATGCCAAAAATTTTTTTTATAATTTTGTCTCAGTGAGCAACACGCACCCATTGGAAAACACTTTGCCTAAACTACCGCCATTTCTTTCATATCGTTGAAAGTTCTAACAAAAGATCCAAATTTCTTACAACTCTGAATTTCTGTCAAAAAACGGAGCCCCTTGAGCATCCTTTAGTTCTCTTACTAAACAAACAGAGACTTTATAATAATACAAAATCCATCCATGCATACAAATTTCTTTGATGCTCCAGACCTTCTTGCGAAAAGTGACAAGGCCTCCTTCCACTCGAAATTATGCAGTGCAAGCACTTCCTTCTAAATTTCAGGAAATCCGGCCAGAATGAGTCGGAATCCCTTTCTTGTTGATTTTTTTAAATTGAAATTGTAAGAAATTTTCTCACTTTTAGACACCATTTCAAAGTGACCTTTCAGATTTCGCGGGACCCTTTAGGTACCCCCTCATTCCTTTTGTGAGAAGAATACCTTTTTTCCTTCATAAGCTTTTCTCAACAAAAAACAGGATTTGTTTTCCAAATCCGTAAGAGACCATGCAAAAAGCATCAAAAGGATCTTCAGCATTTTCATCAAAAGCAAAATGAAAAGGTCTTTGTAATGCTGTCTTGTCTCATAAACCATTGAATTGCGCTATTCAGCAAAACCAAAGTTTACATTGCAATCCTGAGAGCACAAGTGGAATTTTTTTCACAGATTTGACAGTTTTCAAAAAATCAAGCTTGAAAAATTACTTTCAACAGTAGGATTGTAACGGTAAAAGCATTCTACAGTGGATTATCGAGGCCCGCAAAACCGGAATTGCATTTCTCATTCCTGAGGGCAAAAGCAATTTTTCAGAGTAGTAAAAAAATTGCAAAAACTGATGCGAAAGGTATTTCGTGTCCTGCTGCAATTATTATCAAGTCGTTTTATCCAGCGAAAATGAGATTTGCACATTGCCAAAGTGGAATCTTCCAGAGTATTAGTAAAAAATTGTATCGAGTGCAAGAATTTCCTGCAAGACAATCTGCAGTAAAAACCATTTGGTTATCTTCAAGTATACAAATTCATTGAAAGCAGTTCTCACCAAATTTCACAAAAAAGATTTTTAAAGAAAAGAGTCTCCTTGGGAATAGCTCGCAAATAAGCATAAGCCAAACTGTCTTTCATACCAAGCTCAAAAGGAGCGGGGGGGGGAGGGAGCAAGAGTAGGACTCCTCAGGGTAGAAAACCCAAGAGTATCTTCTTTTTCTGAGTTTTACTTTGACCACCTTAGTTTAAGGTAAAGTCCTGCCGCATGGAGTCCCTCTCCTTTAGGCCAGCGAAACCAAGTTCGCCACGCTTTCTTCTTTGTTTGGGAGCAGGAGTACGATTTTTATTAGTCTAGTTGAGTCCAAGCATCTTTCAATAGATTTTGATAAATTGGCTGTGAAAAATTGGGATTTTTAAGAAAAATTTGAAGCCGCATGAAGTCCCTCGTCCTTACTGCCAGCGAGATCTTGTTCACCCTGCTCTTTTCTTTTTGGGCAAAAGTATGAATTCCTCAGTCAGAAAAAACCTAAAAGTTCTTTCGACAAATATCAAACTTAAAACCTTGGAAATTCGTTTCGCGCCCATAAGGTCCCTGGTCCTTTCCAAAGGGTCCATGTTCGCCCTGCTGTTTCCTTTTTGGACAAAAGTAGGAATTCCTCGGGAGAAAAAAAAACCTAAAAGTTTTTCCGACAAATATCAAACTTTGTCTGTAAAACCTTAGCACTTCGAAAATTTCGCGCCTATAAAGTCCATGGTCCCTTTCAAGGGGACCATCTTCGCCCTGCGGTTTTCGTTTTGGGCAAAAGTAGGAATTCCTCAGTGAGAAAAAAAACCTAAAAGTTTTTTCGACAAATAAGTCCCTGGTCCTTTCTAAGGGGACCATGCTCGCCGTGCTATTTCCTTTTTAGGCAAGAGTAGAGATCTTTCAGTGGGAAAACCTAAAAATAGTTTGCTTGTGACCCTTGGAGTTCATTAAAAAAAAGGTTAGTGCCTCATAGAGCCCCTGGTCCTTTCTGCCAGCGAGACCATATTCGCCCTGCTCTTTTCTTTTTGGGCAAAAGTATGAATTCCTCAGTCAGAAAAAACCTAAAAGTTCTTCCGACAAATATCAAACATAAAACCTTGGAAATTCGTTTCGCGCCCATAAGGTTCCTGGTCCCTTCCAAAGGGTCCATGTTCGCCCTGCTGTTTCCTTTTTGGGCAGAAGTAGGAATTCCTCGGGAGAAAAAAAAACTTAAAAGATTTTTTTTCAAAGGTTTGTTTGTGAGCCCTTGGAGTTCTTTAGAAAAAAAAGTTGGTGCCTCATAGAGCTCCTGGTCCTTTCTGCCAGCGAGACCATATTCGCCCTGCTCTTTTCTTTTTGGGCAAAAGTAGGAATTTCTCAGTGAGAAAAAAAACCTAAAAGTTTTTTCGACAAATATCAAACATTTTCTGTAAAACCTTGGCACTTCGAAAATTTCGCGCCTATAAAGTCCCTGGTCCCTTTCAAGGGGACCATCTTCGCCCTGCGGTTTTCGTTTTGGGCAAAAGTAGGAATTCCTCAGTGAGAAAAAAAACCTAAAAGTTTTTTCGACAAATAAGTCCCTGGTCCTTTCCAAGGGGACCATGTTCACCCAGCTTTTTCCTTTTTGGGCAAAAGTAGGAACTCCTCAGTGAGAAAAAACCTAAAAGATTTTTCTCAAGAGTTTGTTTGTGAGCCCTTGGCGTTCTTTAGAAAAAAGTTCGTGCCTCATAGAGCCCCTGGTCCTTTCTGCCAGCGAGACCATTCGTCCTGCATTTTCCTTTATGGGCAGTAGGAATTCCTCAGTCAGAAAAAACCTAAAAGTTCCTTCGACAAATATCAAACTTTGTCTGTAAAACCTTGGAAATGCGAAGATTTCGCGCCCATAAAGTCCCTGGTCCCTTTCAAGGGAACCATGTTCGCCCAGCTTTTTTCTTTATGAACGAAAGTAGGAATTCCTCAGTGAGAAAAAAGCTAAATGTTTTTTCGACAAATAAGTCCCTGGTGCCTTCTAAGGGGACCATGTTCGCCGTGCTATTTCCTTTTTAAGCAAGAGTAGAGATCTTTCAGTGGGAAAACCTAAAAATAGTTTGCTTGTGAGCCCTAAATGTTCATTAAAAAAAGTTTTTGCCCCTTTTTTTGCCCCCTCTTTCGACAAATATCAAACTTAAAACCTTGGAAATTCGTTTCGCGCCCATAAGGTCCCTGGTCCTTTCCAAAGGGTCCATGTTCGCCCTGCTCTTTTCTTTTTGGCAAAAGTAGAAATTCCCCAGTGAGAAAAAAAACTAAAGGTTTTTTCGACAAATATCAAACTCTGTCTGTAAAACCTTGCAACTTCGTTTCGCGCCCATAAAGTCCCTGGTCCTTTCCAAAGAGGCCATGTTCGCCCTGCTGTTTTCTTTTTGGGCAAAAGTATTTTCCACAAGTGAAAGCTTTCAAAAGCATTTTCTCTTGATGGATCATGAAAGAAGGAGATTGAATGATACTGTGTATGGAAGTGTCAAGCAGAAATCAAACTTCGTACAAAGTAAATGCTTGCAATGCCGGATGCGAATTCAGTGCGATTGGCAGTGCCACTGATATTTTGACAACAACAGCGAGAAAACAGATTGAAATATTTCATTGCTCAACTGCTTTTTCCTTTGAGGGTGTGGAGTTACGTTCAATTAACACAATGACGACCACGTGACCCACATGGTGGGTCATGCAATGACTGCCACGTGGGACAATGTGACCCACATGGTGGGTCACGGCATAAATTTTGTTGAAGTGATAATAATTACTGGTTACATCCGTTTCCTGAGGTCTTTCACGCTCTAATCCTAGAGGATACCTTGACGTTTCTTGCCTGCTTTGAAGAATTTGTATAGGTATAGTTTAGATGGCGATCTGCTTAATTTTAGCTCAAAATTTTCGACTTGTTCTTGAAAGGCATTGTCCCACAAGGCAGACAACTAAAATTGCGCGTTGTCGTCAACGTGTTAAGAAAGATTGCAGTTGGTTGTCGGACGACGTACTAAACTACGCGACATAGTCAAAATCCGGAAAGTTCGGCTATCGCAGAAACCTGGCGATCACAAAACAGCGTTCGTTAAACAAATCGAAGCTATCCATGCATATGACGGTCTCGAACCTGTAGGAAAATTCTATAATGACAATTATTTTATTTATGTGTATTTATCATTTATGTATTTAATCGCATAGCTGTGGAAAAAAACGCATCAACGCATCATCAATAGTGCAAATCTCCCGATTATTTCCAGTCAGAATGATTATGGAAGTAGGAGGGGCAATATGCTATGCTGATTATTTGTATGTTGAATAAAAAGCTTCAGCTCCCATAAGCTGACAAAAATAAGGCGCGTTGACTTGAATGTTGGGTTTTTTGGCTTTTGAGGCAGATTTGTGATGAATTTTGTTGAGATTTGTGGGCACGATGATTGTTCTTTCCCAAATCTAACCTCCCCCTTCAATAATTCATGGAATACTCAATTTTTTCGTTAAACAATCAGACTTTACCCCAAGCTTCAAAAGAGGTTTTCCATAGAAAACTTATGCGTGAAAAAAATACGAAGTTTCCAAAATGAGGCTAAATGTTCGATATTTGTAGAGCGAGGCTGACAGAAAGCCGTTCAGTGATATCAAAACCGTAATCGTCTTGCAAGTAGAACTCAACGAAAGAGAGATCGATAGCCAGAGAACAATTCCGTATCCAGCTACCATGACACATTGCTATTTCAACACCTAGCAAGTGCAGCAATGAAATCGATAAAGGTGGCCGATAAGTAATGGATAATTCTGAAATTCATTGGATCTGTGATCAGCATGTTCACATACACCACTGTGCCAATTCTCAGCCGCTTAGGTCAAAGCTGAAAAATCTCCGCTCCGCCCCGGGACCCATAGTGCGAGCAAATCTCTCGCTGACATAATGGCTACTGGCCTCTCCTCCCGTCATCACTGCGCGCCGTTATATTTTCCCATTCCTTTTTCTGGAATCCTTCAGCAACTGGACCCTCCTCATGCATGGGGTTAAGGATAGGAGGGACGCAGAAAACTCTGCCATCGCGCTTGAAAGGATCGAATTACCCAGAAATGAACAAAAGATTTGTTTACTGCGAGAAGAAAATGAAATGACAACAAAATTGGGATATAGATGGACAACGGGGAATTAAGACTATACAAAAATATGTGATACTGTTTTCTTATGTCATACGAGGTTTGGTAAAGCTCTTTATTGCGGCCTTACGTTTCGACTTATCGTCGTCTTCAGAGGCCTAAAGTGGTGCGAGATTTTGACCTTGTGCTCTATTCCACCAAATGCCTTATCGACCTCAAGCTAGTTTCGAACCCCCCACTGATTTCAAGCAATACTCGTAGAAAGTGAAAAACGAACCCACCCTTGCTTCGCTTTACCGTTGGAGCACTGATGGTATTGTGCAACCACGCCCTTTGGTGTCAGTAGTGCCAATAAGCCATTTTAGGAAGCTTATGGGTCGGTGTAATCACTACTGATTTATAGCTCACATAGCGGAATAAACGGCAAGAAGTCATTTGTGATCGTTAAACATTCCTTTCTGTTGTTCATCGATGGGTTTCTCTGTGAGATCCAGAATGCTTCGAGGGTTTTTCGCGCAGATGTGTTAGTCTCGCAAGCCAAAATCGTGCACTTGATGTCATAGTCTGCATCACCATGTTGTTCATGCCTATGTTTCCCGAGTAGTGAGTTTAGACCGCCACGTCGTTTATCGGCTAGATGTTCTTTAAGTCTTACACTTAGCGGTCTTCCAGTCTCTCCAGTGTAGGACGCGCATGTTATACAGTCTATCTAGTAAATCACTCCAGCTTCCGCGCAGTCGCCAACATTGCCATACGGACAAACTCTGCATTCTTTTGTAATGCAAAATTTGTCATAGAGTCTTTGCGTACAAGCTTTCTCTTGATGTTCGCGCTTGGTATGTCTACTAAAATGATATCGTCGCTCAGATGTGCTCGCTCAATGCTTCGCCGTATAGCAACACTTACTCGATCAAAAATGAAAGGTAAACAGAAAGGAATTTTGTTGTTGCGTTGAAGCACCTCATGCGAGGTACCTGGCCTACGTACGTTGTGCATCGAGTAGCCATTCCCTCTAGCGATGTCCAGCGTTAAATCTCGTGATTCCTCCCGTTCCTTTTCTCCCGTGCAAACCTGTGTTGCAGTCTTGAACATATTGTAGATATCACCACGTTTGACGGCTGAAGGATGAGCAGAGCGAACGTGCAACAAGATGTTTTTCGAGCTTGATTTACGATACCATTTTACAATCGCGTGAGATCCGGACAGTTTAAACTGCACGTTCAAATATGGGAGCCACCCGTCAGTCCGCTGTTCTCGCGTAAAGCTTATGTACTCTGACTGTTGATTCAATAAGCGGAAACACTCGTCCATTTCGGACTGTCTGGATGTTATGATACAACAGTCGTCGATATAGCGACAGCATAAGAGGTAGTCTTAACAGCATCGGGTTCTCGATTCTACTCATAAAGCAGACCGCTAACACTGCGCGAGTCTTTGTCCCATTGCGAGACCTCTTACAAATAAAGGGTACTCGGTGACCGTGGCCATTGGAAATGCGATGTATACCTTAAGATGCACATCGCGATGCTGATTCAAAATCTGTGCTCGATATCTGCGAAACGATCTTCTGAAGAAAGTTATGAACTTTTTTTCGTAGAAAATTTGCGTACTTTTAAGTAGTCAAAATCATCAAAATTGTTTTGAGTTACCATTTGAAGCTACTGAAGAAATTCTTAAAAGGAATACTGATGTACTAAACCTATCTAAATCGTACTCAGCTTTTGAAAAGGAAAGAAAATTTTTATTGATGATTTTTATCCTCCGCAATAGCGCAATTTATCCATTCAAAAATAATCATGACTCCATCCAGGTTATCGTTTCGCAGATATGGAAAACGGTATTCGAACCAAAATCAAAAGGCGCATTTTTTGATTTACAAATCAATACGAATGGCCACGGTGACCAAGTATCGTTCCCTTGTTAGCTGAGTATAGTAAGATCCTGACCATTTGAAAATGTCACAGTTCAAGCACTCCTTGATCAGAATCATGATGTTACTTTTACTCAAGCCGAAGGTTTGAATGTCTTTACCAAACTTATCCAACATTTTTCGGATAACGCTTGTAAGCATCGCCATTTTGAACATTGGTATACAGAGGTACCATATCAAATGACTCAGCCACACACTCGTCGTTAAACTTAGCGTTGTGCAAGCGCTCAAGGAAATGGTTGATATTTGATAAATGGGACGGTACCTTGGTCAGTAGCTGACAAACAATCTTGTTCAAGAACCAAGATATTCTATCGGTTGGCCCCCCCCCAACACAGCTTATAATTGGTCGCATTTTAAACTGTTCGGCTGTCATCAATCGCGTATCATCATCAAGAGAAAGCTTGTGTGTTTTGATAAGACTATAGAAGACTGGGCTACTTGGTGTTTCTGACTTTAATCTGCTCAAGAAACTTTCGTTGAGACCAGCTAACTTCCCAGTAGTAATCCAAACGTGATTGAGTCATTTGTACTGTGCCACATACTCTCTTTCTGTAACGTTGCGGTAAAGCGAAACGTCGCTCAGGTGAAGCTGCGTGATTTTGCGATCTAGATCTTGTGGTAAAATTACGAACTCCCCTCCCTTATCACTTACAGAGATGCATACAGTATTGCTGACAACCAATTCACGTACTTCTTTATAACCGCCATTGCTGATTACTCAAGTTCGTGCGATGTAGCCGTTTTGAACGTGTGTATGCGGCTAAAACATCTGATGATAACATTTTAAACTTGACATCTGCCTCAGGTGTAGGAGGCGGCTCTTTATAAAATAGGCTTTTCATTCTCAATTGATCTCGAAGTCTTTGAAGTCCAGCAACTACATTGCGGAAAACCAACCCATTAACATTCTGAGCAATAGAGAACGAAAATCCCAAGCTGAGAATCATACGCGTTATCAGAAAGTTGAACATTACCGATCACTGTGACTTCAGACAATCCATTCAGACATTCATTCTGAGCTACACCATTGTAGAAGCGAGGCACAGATCGATCTCGAGCCTTGCTCAATCCTCCTCCAAGTCGGATAAGGTAAAAAACGTTGACATGCCTGCTCTTTGGTATCACATTTCAATAAGCAAGAATACAATGTACGTCGTTTTTCTTCGATAATCACTCCCAAAATCGTGCTATAGGTCTTCTTGATTCTTGGATGGTCTTCGGGGACGTTGCACATTGCTCCCAACTTGTTGCTTGAAAGAAACCGTGGGACGATGTCATTCGTCTTGCACCGCTTCAAGAACTTGATCGTTTGACAAGTCGCAACCTTTTGGCGAAGCGTTAAAGCCTCCCGCACAAGAGGAACTAGCTGAGGCGGCACGTTTGTCAGTAGTTGGCTTGTCCTCTTTTGTTAAAACCTCGGCATCGTGAAGTATGTGTACTGTTTTCTTATGCCATACGAGGTTTGGTGAAGCTGTTTATTGCGGCCTTACGTTTCGATTTATCGTCGTCTTCAGAGGCCTAAAGTAATGCGAGATTTTGACCTTGTGCTCTATTCCACCAAATGCCTTATCGACCTCAAGTTAGTTTCGAACCCCCCACTGGTTTCACTAGCAATACTCGTAGAAAGTGAAAAACGAACCAACCCTTGCTTCGCTTCACCGTTGGAGCACTGATGATATTGTGCAACTACGCCCTTTGGTGTCAGTAGTGCCAATAAGCCATTTTAGGAAGCTTATGGGTCGGTGTAATCACTACTGATTTATAGCTCACATAGCGGAATAAACGGCAAGTCCTACATTGGAGAGACTGGAAGACCGCTAAGTGTTAGACTTAAAGAACATCTAGCCGATAAACGACGTGGCGGTCTAAACTCACCACTCGGGAAACATAGGCATGAACAACATGGTGATGCAGACTATGATATCAAGTGCATGATTTTGGCTTGCGAGACTAACACATCTGCGCGAAAAACCCTCGAAGCATTCTGGATCTCACAGAGAAACCCATCGATGAACAACAGAAAGGAATGTTTAACGATCATAAATGACTTCTTGCCGTTTATTCCGCTATGTGAGCTATAAATCAGTAGTGATTACACCGACCCATAAGCTTCCTAAAATGGCTTATTGGCACTAATGACACCAAAGGGCGTGGTTGCACAATACCATCAGTGCTCCCACGGTAAAGCGAAGCAAGGGTGGGTTCGTTTTTCACTTTCTACGAGTATTGCTTGAAATCAGTGGGGGGAGGGTTCGAAAGCTTGAGGTCGATAAGGCATTTGGTGGAATAGACACAAGAAGGTCAAAATCTCGCACCACTTTAGGCCTCTGAAGACGACGATAAGTCGAAACGTAAGGTCGCAATAAAGAGCTTCACCAAACCTCGTATGGCATAAGAAAACAGTATCACATACTTCACGATGCCGAGGTTTCAACAAAAGAGGACAAGCCAACTACTATGCAAAAAAATTATTGGAAATGAAGGCGTGGCAAGCTTTTTTCTGAGTTGGGTGGCTTTCCAGCCTGGACAGCCACCAGAGGTGGCTGTAAAAAGAAAAAACCATGTATTTTCCTTCCTTCAGATAATTTTCTCACATGTTCAACATAACCTAGTTCTACATCAAAAACCCTACAACTGAGTTTTGAATCTTCCCAAACCCCCTCTTCTTCGCCTAGTTACAGCCCTCCAAACATTTTGTATGGCGGCGGCAAGCCTGTCCAAGCGCGCAGGTGTGTGCGCCGGACACAGCATGCCGCCAATTCGGAGAATACGAACATCTTTAGTTTTTTTTTCGTCTGCTCGATGTTGCTTTTATGTTTTGTTTCATTATTTTCCGATTGTTTTGATCCACTCATGTCGCGTCATAGGGGGGAGGGGGGACAGCCATCACGAACGATAGCTCGTGCCAGCCGCATGCATTGCGTAGGTCAAACATTTTTCGGATTCTGTATTTACGCTATTACGGTATTTAAGAGTTTGAAAAAAACTCTAGGAGCTCGGTAATCGCTAATTCTTACTGTTCCATACCATTTTCATTATATTGAAGAACATATCGCTTCAAAAAACAAGACTCTGTGCGCGGCATATTGACAGCCGCAGGAGTACACTACGCTTATTTCCAGCTATCGTTCATCTTGGCATACATTCCATAGGTGATGTCGTGTTTTTGTGCCAAAATCTACAGGGACTTCGTCTTTGAAAATTGAAAAACCCAATTCATGCTGAGCTCTGACCAAATGGGTTTTTTGTGAAGGGTTAATACTTTTGAAAAAAATGCCAAAAAATGACCTACGATTCTGCATTGCTTACCCAAGACTTAACTCTTCTGATACGCACTGCTGGAAAGAGTGGATCGAAAAACCCATATTGCAGCTTGCTCAGAAATTAATCGCAAGTTCTAAATGTTTAGACTAACTAAATATGACCGGAATTTCAGCGACTTTACTTTTCTGCTTCAATCTCAAAAGTTGCCCCTTATTAGAAAGCAGCAAGATACTGCCACAAGAATTCGATTTCTTCGAAGCGAGATTAAGTCTGTGCAAATGCCGAGAAAGCGAGAAGTTATGATTCCAAAAATGGTGCGAAATTTTGGCGCCAGCCTAATCTTGGGTCGTTCTAGTTTTAATTACTTTCGGATAAGGGCCACATTCTGCAATGCAAGATTTTCCAGAGATTTTCAGTCATTTTTGATGCATCTTTTATTTCCTCTCGATTAGTCTCTATCCACTGCAATCAGTCAATGACTTTTAAAAAAATGAACAAAGTCTGCAACTTATGTTTTTGCTAATCAAGCTTCGCAATTTTCGTGAATTGCTGCACTTGCTGCGCGAAGGCATTGGCCCGTAGTAAAGCTCGATCAGTTGAGGTGAACTCAACTTAACCCATCAGTTGAGCTTAGGTCAGGTTAACTGATGACTGCCCACCTTCCCATGCTATAAGCAATGCAAGTGAACTGATAATTGGCCATCCGTCCACGTGCTGCAGTCAACTGTTCCACATCCGTTCACGTTGAGTTGAACTGAACGTGAACGGATGTTAGAGGAATGCAAACAGGGTGCAAAGGAGGAGCCGCAGACATGAATCCCGTAAATTGCTCCTGAGTAACCTACGATACACATCAATCTGCCAAAAAATGCAGACAAAATCGGCGCAAAACCGCACAACCGCGCCCGAAAAGGAGAGGATTGCTGAACAGCTGATTTTGGCGAGGAAAACAAAAAAACAAATTCTTCTATTTTTTGTAAACGTTACTGATTTTTTTTTCACTAGCTGTCCAAAACAAGAACTCATTTATTCATTTCATTAAATTCACGCTGCAACCATTTCGTTTTTTCATAAAAATTTCGTCACAAGTTTTGTTTTTGTTTTATCCGTGCATTTGCTAGGCGAAATCCTTGATAGCGGTCATCATCGATTGCGTAGTGGCCGCTCTCAAAGATTGCCCGGCGATGCATCAAAAAGGCATGTCGCTAGACGGCCGCGTGTGTGCAATTCCACCGCTTACCCGTCTGACCAAACCAGCTCAAGTGGTTTCTTTTTCAAGAACACACTCGATTGTAATGCCTTGGAAGCGATCCGCATCCAGATCAATAGCTCGCCGGATGCTAGACTGAGGCGTAATGAGATCAACTCCGGCCCGCGTCGAGAAAGACGCCCTGATGGGGGGTTTACTACGGGCCATTGGCTACTGTTCGATAAAAAAACCTAATCGGACAACAATCCTTGTAGAATTTTCATGGTGGTGCAATCAACTCTCAGCCATTTTGAAAATAATTTTCATGAAAAGACCGAATTTCGCCACGAGGAAATGGTAAGCAACTAAACTTCAGTTCTCAACTTTCATTGAGCCGTTCAAATTCTCATCATTGATAAACTTCAACTAACAGCATTTTCAGGCCTTAAGCGCTACCAAAAATGCTTTTTCAGCTGTAGAACAACGACAAAAAACATTCTTGGAAATTTGATGATTTACGAGAAGGCTTTGTTACACCATTAGGTTTGCTTCCATCCACTGGTTGTTTGTTTGCTGAAAGTCTGAAATAAAATCTTCTGAGAATAGTTGAAATAGATGGTAGCGGTTGCCAGCTGAAAGCTTTAGCTTTTGCTGGATTGTATCTGAGGATTGCAACAGATAACATGGAATTCGAATCTGAAAAAAATAAAGAGCTAGGACTTTGGTAGCGAAGTTGCGAAGTCCAAAGTTGCTTACTGAACAAAAAGTGGCATCCCTTGTGGCAAGAAGTGCTAAACTATTTCCACGTGAGTAATTTGATACACAATCCTTTGAATTACGATCATGATTACCTTTAGGTGGTAATTTTCCAGAATTATCAAACCTAGCACTAAAAATTCCAAAAAGCAGGCTGTTGTAAGAGCATTTCTGTGGCCGTATTCATCAACGAACCCGTGGGTTCCGGAACCCACTGGGTTAGTGCTTTTGATGAATATCGATTCTACTCCAGGGAAGAATCGATATTCATCAAAAGCACTAACTCAGTGGGTTCCGGAACCCACGGGTTTCGTTGATGAATACGGCCACTGGCCTCTACTAGTTCCTCGTTATTCAGAGATGGAGTTTCTCAGCAACTAAATTTAGCCTAATGATAAAGATTTCAGTTTGTCTAATATATATTCATGGTCAAAATGTAGCCATTGTTGGTTCAAACTTCAAAATTCGAACCGTAAGCTAGTAATGAAAAGCATGGTCAATTTTTTTCATACTGTAATTCTGAGTTGAAGCCTTTTCAATTGAATGGCATTTGAAGCTAAGCAAAGGACATTGTGGGAAGAGAGTTATTGACGATCAAAAAGTGTGCACGTGACTTTTATGACACTCTGTATTTTATGAATCAAAAAAGTATTTCTAAATCATTTTGGTGCACTACCACAGCAAAGTGCATTTTTAGGAAAAGGAAGTGACGCACTCATTTACGGAACAAAATTGGGTGCTGGTTTCTTGCTCTTCATAGATCTTGAGAATTTTTTCGAGTATGAAAAAGCATGGAGAAAATTCGGTTCAAAAGTACGTCATTTTTTTGCGGCGGACCAATTGGTGTATTTCTATCGGAAAAAGTTTTTTGATTTGCATTATAATGGGGACTAGACTGTAAAAATAAGGGAGCACCTGATTTTTAGGACATTTTCAAAGTTTCTTCTTGATTAACTATAAACGGCCAGCATTCTAACACATTGACGACCATGCAGATTTTTAGTTGTCTGCATGGTCGTCAATGTGTTAGAACGATGGCCGTTTATAGTTAATCAAGAAGAAACTTTGAAAATGTCCTAAAAATCAAGTGCTCCATTATTTTTACAGTCTAGTCCCGATTATTATGCAAATCAAAATCCAGCCCACTTTTTCAACTTTGATTACGCATACTGCCATCTACAGTACACCTACAGTAGATCTGAAAGGCTCACAAAAAAGGTAGAAGACATCCCTAGATTCTGTGCAAAAGGAAGCTCATGGAGTGAGTTTCAGGATAGTAATCATTTTACCAAAATGCCTTGGCACACATGGTGTGTCAAGCGGTCCTACGCGGTAGTCATTGCTTGACACACCATGTGTGTCAAGCAGTCGTCAATGTGTTAAACGTTTTTTTTTCTCACAGTGCGACATACGGGTCACAGTGGCTAAGGATTTACGGAGAGGCTACCCCTTAGCCTTCGTCAATAGATGGCTAGCTACACGCAGCGAAAGCGGGTCAAAGTGCCAACACAGAAGTAGTATTTGGAAAAGCATTTTTTCTGCAAAAAAAGGCCACTCAAACAGCTGGTAGACGCAACTTCACTTTTTACTCAAAAGCAAGACAAAAGAAAGGATTTTTTTACTCGGTCTTAACACTTATAGGGGAAGTATACTTGGTGACTGTGACCTTTCGTTAGGATACACATATCACGAGTTGCGCACCGAAGCGCTATTACAAATCTGCTTTCGACGCAAGTGAGACATGTTATCAAGCTCAAAGTAATTGTCCTCCACTAGAAATGTTATCCCATGGAGTGAAACAATAAATTTGAGCGAATTTCCGGTTTAGCTTGACCGAAAAGGGCAAATTTTTTACGGGAAAAACGTTCAATCGTTAATAGGAGAGTTCTTCGCATAGATTGGTGCGCGTAGAAATCTGAGAAGCGCTTAGTTTATAGAAAAGTTGCACACTGGTAATGTATCACTTGCATACGTATCACGAATTTTAAAATGTCGCTACTATCCATTGCAATTTTATCGTCACGTCTAAGCAGAATCCTTGTGGAGCAAGTGCTGTCAGTTACAATGAAGAAGCATTTCAAATTTAAAACAGGAATGAACTCGATTTTTGTGTTTTGAGTATGCAACCTTCAGTGGAAGACAACCTGAGAGCTGACTTTTTATCAACATTATAGTGTCTGATGCACAGCGAATTAGTGTAGACAAAAGCAAAGTACCTTGCACCGACCAATCCACCACAATAACAATGCTTAGACTAAAAAAGGCATATTGGATTACGTATACATGTGTACGTTTCTTTGTAGCGTAACCAGCAGACACTGCTCCCAATCAGCACCAGCAACAGTGCTTTCATCAAACCTCAGAATATTCACGCGATTTGATCGCCGCGACCGAGTCGCGACGAGACAATTGTCACAGCATCATTCCATGCCGATCAACTTGCATTTCGGTTGTGATACTTTTCCAGCCCGAAATTTTTGAATGTGAAATGAATATGAATGGAAATGTTGGCGATTGAGTCGCGACGAGACAACTGTCGCAACATCATTCCATGCCGATCAACTTGCATTTCGGTTGTGATACTTTTCCAGCCCGAAATTTTTGAATGTGAAATGAAAATGAATGGAAATGTTGGCGATTGAGTCGCGACGATCAAATGCGTGAAGTTGTCCGCGGCCTTAGGGTGATCCAGAAGTAATGAAGGCACTCAGAGAATAACTGCTATAGAAAGCTCTGCACATATCCAAACCCTTCTGAGGTTTAGACTAGACATGGTCGCTGTCGCATCGCGTTGTTTCTCTAAAGACCTGAAACCAATGTTTCTATAAAGACCTAAAACCAAAGTTTGTCACTTTGAGGAATTTTATTATTCAAGTTGCACCGCTGCGATAAAACGGGTGAAGCTTTGAAAAGGTAGCTGCGCCGTAGTGGTTAAGGAGGCCGTCGCCAAATTTAACGCGTTTCGGACCGCGAAATCGCTTGCGGCGAAAAAGGAGGTACTTTCAGCCATTAGCCAACAAAGGGACCTTATTTCCCAGATTGTGTGCTACATCTGTAATCAGCATGTCAGATAAGATCGACACGCAAAGTTCTGAATGAATTCGAAGTGTTTGAATTATTTCGATTGTGAAGGACTTTCGTGCTTTCTTGAAAGTTAGAAACAAGAACACAGTTTCTAACTGTATACAAAAGTGTATATGCTGTACACGATACACATCATCATTGAAATCACGGTTTTTCTCATTGAATTCGAAGCAAAGAAAAGTTGCGACGTTGCACGCGTCGTTCGCGTTGCCGCACTTCGTTGCAACAGTTGTTCGATTTGTCCTCATATCTCCTGGACAAATATCGGCGGCGCAGCTCTACAGAGTTATTTGAAAATTAGGAGCCTAGGCCGTTGACTTGATAACCTTGGACAAAAAAGAAAACCTCCTGTAGAGCTTAAAAAGATCCTTCAAAGCCGCGTGCTGCATCATGTGCAGCACAGGTCCGAAACGTATTAGGATACTGGCGATCCTAAGGCTTTGCCACAAAAAATATAACATTAAGTGTTAGGAAGATTATTCATTTTCTCATCAGGATAATCGAATGAGCTGAACGGTCAGCATTTGATGGAGCTTTTTGCGCTCTATCCAATCGTGCGCAACTTCGATTTTTCTCCTAGTTTCAACAAACCAAATATCGCATTGTTTCAATAATTTGCCTCTTTTATGCAGAATGAAAGAACTTAGAAGACCTCTCGAATGATACGTCACATGTCTAGATTGGGGTACAGCAGCACAAATTCGGATTTGGAATTTTGGAAAAGTCTGTCTGACTTCTTTGAAGCGCCACTCACACTATTGTGAGTGAGGTGTTCTTTTCTGCTCAGATAATTTGCGGGATACTTTCGATGGGCAAAATGGGGAAGGGCCGGGGTCTCCCCGGCGGGGGTCCCCAGGGAGGCGGGGGGGGGGGGGGGACCCCGGCTCACTCGTTCACTAGATCGTTCCCAGTTCCCATCTTCGTGCTCCGGAAGTCCACGAAGGTCTATCATGGCATACTGTATAGTCCTATACCCCCTCCCCCTGGGTAGGCACTACACACAAACTTTCCTAAAAGAGAGTTCACTTTATTTAAGTAGTAACAAAATCGCAGCATAAAAAATTCTAAAGACAACAACAAATGTCGATAATGAGTAAAAACTAACTGCATCACATTTGATTCAGAATCGATATTAGAATCATAGAAATCTGGGCAAAAAGCCTAGCTAATAATCAAGTTCAGCAAGTGGGGCAGCAGCACTGCGATGCTTGCATCACACGAGGAATATGAATAGAGGTGTTCAAAAACTTACATGTATGAAGACTGAAATATGTCGAGTAAGGCAGCTCAAACAGGTAGATATTTCACAGTGAGTAAATAGGTTATACATAAAAATTATCAACAATAAGACACATGAACAGATTTCGGGCATGCGCTACTGTAATTGCCTATTTGATTGAGAAAGCGCGAAATCCACAAGGACATCAGCCGCGCTATCGTTATTCAGCAAGGTTGCAGCCTACAGTTTAGTACTTAATTCAGCAAGGGAAACCTCTATCTACTAAGCGAAGAAAATCGTGGCTCAAGTACGTGACAATTGGACAGTGTTTCCCAATGCAAAATAAATGCCACACATTGATAACAAAAGTAGTACCCCAAGATTTGATTCGAAACCTAATTGAACAATCTAAACTACCAATGTAGCAGTCGTCTGCGAATGCTCTAGAGCGAGTTGCCGAATTCGTGGAATACCATCGGAATTCAACACAATATCTCTTGCACAGTCCACATCCCTCGTTCCGGAAGTTTCCCAGCAATTGAGACCTTCAAATCTGGATACTGTTAAGCAGCCAAAATTGCAGGACCAGTAGAGAGACCTACAACCGAAAACGGTAATTTAAAAAAAATCGGATAAAAATGCTCATTGTTTTTTCAACATGCGAATAATGGCCCTATGGCCTCCGTCAAACTTCAACAATTTCATCGTCGCGATGATCGACATGCAATGCACTCATAACGAGCATGACTGTTGTCTGTAGGGAGAATCGCGAAGCGATGAAATCGCGATGTTGGGTATTCGTACATTAGAGAGAGGTGCTCACTGCATAAAGTGCTCTGATCGTCGCTACCTTCAAAAGGATCGTTCCGGCTACGCATTCATTCAATTAACTCCAGGAAACGCTCATTTTTTGGCAATCAGAGGCGCTTGGCAGATAATAAAAAGAGATCTGGAATTAGCGCTCGACGCCGTCCAAAATATAAAAAATCAAACGAGAAGTACGATGACTAGGTCCTCTATTGACGTCATGACGGAGATCACATTTGGTGACCGATTGAGCTAATATCTATGACGTACGAACAAGTATGAAATCATCAACCAAGACTGATTAAATTTCGGAATGCGAACCTTGGATGTAGAAATCTTGCGCAAAAAATAGAAAAAAACCACCTACCTCAAGTAGGATTGACTGAAGCATGTACCAGTCGAATATCAGGAATATCAGCACCGCCAGCCGGACATCACAAGTGATTCTCTTAAAGTGCAACCACACGTTTTACCTAAAAGAAGATTCAGGAGCGAATCAAAAACCAAGACACGGGCGAACAACACGACATCACGAAAAATGCAAGAAAAACGATTCCAGCGAGCTGAAAACGACAGCGTATTTTCGAAAATGCTGAGATGCGTATCAGCGTCGGCAAATTGGCTGCGTATCATAAGTACTCCGCAGATGCTGCGCGCCTAGAGGTCCCCGGCGGATTCGTAAATCTTTGTCATCTCAGGAACACACTCCCCGGAAGTCTTTTTTCGGTTTTTTGTGACGTCACCGCTAGTGGATCGTCCCGCCCCGCCCTGCAATGATTAAAGGCAGTGTCCAGGCACAAAATCCATCTTGAGATTTTGTGATTACTTGGGGCTATTCGCTATGCTAAATCGAAAATCCACACCGGAGAGAGCAAAAACAGGCAAAAACAAAACAAAACAACAAAAAAAGGCTCCAGAGGAGGAGGGAAATCGCAGTTGGACGGGACCCTTCACAGTGTGACGTCACTCTCCCCGCTTCAGGAGCAATCTTCTTGCTTCCGCTAGTAGCCCTAACATCCTCTTGACATGAAATCGGAACCGAGAAGATCGCTCCTGAAGCTGGGGGAATGACGTCACGATGTGAACAGCCTCGCCCACCTGCAACTTCCTACGCCTAAGCCTTTTTTCGCCGTTTTTGCACTCTCCAGTGTGGATTCTTGGATTCAGCATAGCGAAGGGCCCAGGTGACCAAGAATTTTCAAAAATGGCTTTTTGCTTGGACACTGCCTTTAAGACCGCTCACCGTGTTAAAGACTTCCACTGCCTACCAGAAGTAATTTACGAATTGTGTGAGTGGTTTGTCAAGATGACCTGGGATGGTCAGTTTATGCAAACGCGCTCAAATTTCTGGCGTTTGTAGTTAATCAAAAGAAACCTTTGAAAATGTTCTAAAAATCAGGTGACCCATCACCTTTGATGCAACTTGCAAGGGAACCGTGTAGAGTCGAAGTGGCCTTTCCAGATGAGACCATACTGCTTTGAAGAGTATTAAGCGATGAATCCAAATCTGCATTCCAAATCTGACAAGCACCTCTAGACGCCGAGTTATGACCGTTTTTAGGAACGAAAAATGAATGCAGAAATTAGACAAAATTGATTGTTACAATCTTTCCAGCGCTCAGATAAAGCAATGTTAAGTGTTAGCATTTTAAATAAAATGTATCCATTGCATAAACAGCCCTGATACTTGACACTGGACCAATTGAGGAAATTTGGGCGATTTTGCTTCAGTTTTGCGTTCAATTTTTTGACCTAAAAAACGAGCATAACTCGGCGTCTAGAGGCGCTTGGCAGATTTGGAAGGCAGATCTGGAATCACCGATTAATGCTCTTCAAAGCAGTATGGATCTCATCTGGAAAGGCCACTTCGACTCGGCACGGTTCTTTGGTTAGTTTCCATTATTATATAAATTAAAGTACTTATTTTGGTAGAAACACAACAATTTGTTCCGTCGCGGAAATTATGTACTTTTGAACCACAGTATCCTCCATGCTTTTTCACACTCGAAAAGCTCTCAGTGATCTATGAAGTGCAAGAGACCACCAGCACTCAATTTTGTTCCGTAAATGAGTGTGTCACTTCCTTTCCCTAAAAATGCACTTTGCGGGATAGTGTGCCAAAATGATCCACAAATACATTTTTGATTCATAAAATACAGGATCATAAAAGCTACGTACACACTCAATTACTCTCTTCCCACAATGACCTTTGCTTAGCTTTGAGTACCATTCAATTTAAAAGGCTTCAACTCAAAATTACAGTATAAAGAAAGTTACTCATTGTTTTTCACTACTAGCTTATGGTGGGATTTTGAAGTTTGAAGCAAGAATGGCCACATTTTGTCCATCTATATATATATCTATCATGACTTATAATAACGGGCTAAGGCTGTTTACGTGACTTTGTGTGTGTGTTTGTGTGTCTGTTACGAAATTCGTGGAGCGTGTTCCAGCAAACGTCCTGGGCCCAAATTTTGCACAGCACATGCTACCAGCACAAAACTCCACCATGCAAAAGCATGAGCGGATTCGTTGAGTGGATCCCTCAGAAATTGCGCGCCAAACGGGTCCACCCGGCTTCTGTACCGCAAAATACGGTCCGTATCACCTCTTTTTGCAGAGTCGTGGATGAGTTTGGTAAGCAAATGTGCAAGCGATGGAGTTTAGGCAGAAAAGTGGTCGAAAGTTTACTACATAACGAAAACGGCGCCAAAACGAATTGGTTGTGTAAATGGTCAATTTGCCAGGGTTCTAGCTAAGCGTTTGAGAAAATTTCCGCACAGAGATGTAGCTCACGGTTATCATTACCTTTATGGCGACTACCAAGTCATGACAAACCCAAAAACCTATTCAAATTAGCGTTTGTCTTCCTGCGAAAAGTTTCATCCACGCGAAATCACCGATTTCACGTGAAAAGACTTTCTAAATGAGTGGTTGTTTACATTTTATTCGTGGTAGTCGGCATAGCGCGGTGAGTTCCAGTGGCACGATTTTAGGGAATGAGTAAGGCACATAGATAGTAGAGCCAGTGCGAACCTCTGCGAAGCAGAGGTGACGCACTGGTATATATATAAAACTCAAAAATTGTCAGTTTGGAGGGTAAGTGCGTTATAGAAACGCGCGCCGCTCAACCGATTAAGCTGAAACTTTACACACATATGTTTTCGAGCCTTGCGCAGATGATAGACTACTTTTTGCAGCGATTCGTTGGGTCCTTCTATCGATTTATTGATTTGCAGCACTTTGCAATAAAAATGATTCTTATCATTTGCTATCAAAACAGGGGTATGTAAACAAGGCTGGCATGTCTCATTGTGAACTTCTGTTGACGAAGTGCAGTGAAAAGTGTTCTTGATGTGAGTCTCAATTGCTCATTTAAATGGATGCACTAAATGTATCTTATGCGGAAACCTTAGCGTGCAAGAGACCATGAGTGCTTTGTAGCGAGTGCTTTGTACGGAAGCGTGCTCAATTTACGCTTATAATCAATGCTTTCTTCGTTACATGCTCAATTGAAACAATGAGGGGTCAAAATTTTTCATGAGATTGCGCACAAATTATTTGTCAATACCAGAAATAATGTCAAGACAAGCGACAACTCACATTCGCTATAGTTGATCCCTGGGACCAGGAAAGTGCGCGAATGCAAAGTACTGCCGACTCAAAAATTGACGGCAAGCAGTGAATGAAGATGAAGTAGCCGGTTAACGGCAAAGTGTCACAAAAAATGATCCTCATAATAACAATGAGCGCTAGAAACTGTGTAAAGAACAAAAACAAAATGTGAACACTTATTAGTCGGTAGCATATCTCTCTTTCTCCAAATCAAGTTCAACACGCAAAACCTTGAACTTGATTTGGAGAAAGAGAGATATGCTACCGACTAATAAGTGTTCACATTTTGTTTTTGTTCTTTACACAGTTTCTACAATGCCACCGAATACCTTATCTTCATTCCCGATCATTGATCATTCCCGGGCTGGACCGGGCAGATCAGCTAGTAATTGTATATTAGACAAACTAAAATCCTTATCATTAGACTGAATTTAGTCGCTGGGAAACTCCATCGCTAAATAAAGAGGAACCAGTAGAGGCCAGAAATGGGCAATTATGATCATAATTCAAAGGCTTGTGTATCGAATCACTCACGTGGAAATAAGGTTTCTTGATCACTTCCAGCTTTACAGTACGTTGCAGCGCGCGGGAAATCTGCAACTCTCAGCATCGCTTTCCTACAACCCCTTTTGTTAATGAGCATATCGCATTCTTTTTGTTCTTTTTCTCATTTTCTTCCTTTCATTTAGGCATTTACTCGTTCTAACGTCCATAGACTGCTTCGGACAAAAGTAGGAGAAAGAATGAGTTTTCTTCATAAAAGCAGCTGTAGATATCATGGCTTCGATTGACATATTTGTTCAAAGTTTCACAATGACTTGCCATTTTTCTCAGAAGGAACCGCTGAAGTGGTTGAAAAAGCACTCCTAAGGACATCATGCAGGAGTGAATAGACATTTCATGGTCTCACCTAAAGGAAAGCCATGATAGTCACCAATGCTTATAGAAAACTCAAGCTTTCCGCTAACTGCCCGAGGTGATGGTTCGAAATTCTCGAAACCACTGTCGATTGGTAGGAGGGGAAAGAAAATCTGGGAAAATAGAACTCGTAAGATGTTCGATTATCGAGTGAATCTAAAAGAGAGTGAGGACGAGTAAGTGCCTGAGACGAGAATTAAGAAGAAAAAGAGATAGAAAATGCTCTGAGAACACTAGATATTGTAAGACAAGGATGCTGCGAGTTGCGAGTTCTCTGCGCGCAGCAGGTACTGTAAAGCCGGAAAGGCTCCAAAAACGCGCGCCCGCAGTGGTGTGAGTGCACGAATCGGGGCGGTCGCCGTTGGTCCTTTACCACCTATAAAATCAGCTATTTTTAGAAAAATGTATTTCAGACTTATAGCAAAAATCAAGTAACCAATGGATGGAAGCAAACATAAAGGTGTAACAAACTTTTTAAACCTTCTCGTCTATCATCAAATTCCTAAAAATACATTTACAAAGATTCATGTCCCACTAGGCTTTCTCTATCGAACTGTAGCCTATTCGCGCAGCAAGTGCAGCAATTCAGAAAAATTGCAAAGCTTGATCATAGCAGAAACATGAGTTGCAGACTTTTCATTTTTCTAAGAGTCATTGACTAAATAAAAGGTGCGTCGAAAGCGATTAGAGCGCTTCGGAAATCTTGTTCTGCGAAATGTGGCTTTTGTTCGAAAGTAACGAAAATTGGAACGACTTAAGATTAAACTAGCACCAAAGTTCGTTCGCACCATCTTTGAAATCGTAACTTCTCGCACTCGCGACGCTTGCACTGACTTAACGCTGGTTTGAGAAAATCGAATTCTCTGCAGCAGTACCTTGCTTTTTAATAAGAGGTAATTTGAGATGGAATCAGGAGAGTAAAGTTACTAAAACTTAGGTCATTTTTAGTTAGTCTGCTCGAAAATTGAAACTTGCGACAAAACCCTGAGCAAGCTGCAATATAAGTCTTTTGATCCACTCTTTCCAACAGTGCGTATCAAAGCACCTCTTTGAAGAGATGATCTTTGGGTAAGCAATACAAAGCAGCAAATTTGATTTTTTTTGCATTTTTCTCCAAAAAATCATAACTCTTAACAAAAATGCCCACTTGATGCAAATTTTGAGCTGTTGCAAGGGTGGTTCAAATGACTTATACTGCGGCTAGCTTCGACTTCACAGGTTCCAAATTTTTAGCAGCCCAACTTGAGATGAAGTTGAAGCAATATTAGTCTCCTGCTTCCATCTCAAAAGCCATCCTCTTATTGAAGAGCGACGAAACTACTACATATTAGAGGGAATCTCCTCTAACTACTAAAAATAAGCTTGCGCAAACCCGCTAAGTGGACAAAAAGTTATGATTTTCAAATAGTGCGAACGAACTTTTGCATTAACCTAATATTATATGCATGCATGAATGTCAGTCCAGAGTTTTTTTAGTATTTGAATACATTGTAAGATTCTCTTGCATAAGATAAGTGCATATGCCACCAGTATTCATGAGATTTCAAATACGTAATATATTTGCGCATATATGCGACGAATATATCTTATATATAAAGCTGAATGTCTGTTTGTCTGTATGTCTGTCTGTCTGTCTGTATGTCTGTCTGTCTGTCTGTACGTATGTTCCGAATAGAAAATTCCATTTCTGAACCGATCCGGACCAAACTTGGCACACATACACTTCGGGCCCCGGCGGGTGTCATAGGCTACTTTTCGTCGTCGATCGATATCGATTTTATCGATTTTTATCGATTTTTTTGCTGAGTTCACCTACGGGGCTGAGAGTTGGCACAGGGGGGTAATCGAGCATGGGGATTCCGAATACAATATTGGTTTTCGGGATTATCGATTACTTTTATCAATTTTATCGATTTTTTGAAAATTTGAGCTAGGGGGCTGGAATTTGGCACAGGGGTGTAATCGAGCATGCTGATCACCCCCCTTGGGGATGATCAGCATGCTCGATTACACCCCTGTGCCAAATTCCAGCCCCCTAGCTCAAATTTTCAAAAAATCGATAAAATTGATAAAAGTAATGGACGATCTTGAAAACTAATATTGTATTCGTAATCTGCATGCTCGATTACCCCCCTGTGCAAACTCCCAGCCCCGCAGGTCAAACTTTGCAAAAAAATCGATAAAATCGATAAAAGTAATGGACGATCCTGAAAACTAATATTGTATTCGGAATCCCCATGCTCACTTCCCCCCCTGTGCCAACTCCTAGCCCTGTAGGTGAATTCTGCAAAAAAATCGATAAAAATCGGTAAAATCGACATCGATCGATAACGAAAAATGGACTGTGACACCCGCCGGGGCCCGAAGTGTATGTGTGCCAAGTTTGGTCCGGATACGGCGGAGCCGGGTAAGCCAGCTAGTACATCATAAATATGGGTGCACTATTATGTTATAAAGTATAAAAACTCACTTTTATGCAATTTGCTACTAGTTCGGCCATTTCTGCCAAAGAAAGAACTTGCATGTTCTGCTATTAGTCTATTAGTCTAGCACATTTGCAAAACATATTGTTATCACTAGAGTTAAGCACAGCTCAAAACAGAATTGATTTTATATTTCAATCAATTAGGTCTTCCCGAAAGTTTTGTCCGTTTTTTCAATCTATCATAAAAACACGAGGAATGAAGATAGGGAAACGCTTCAGGTGCTATCCAACGCAGCTTTTCCCTCTCTTTCTAACTGTCATAAATCCATGCCGATTACTCTTATGCTCACTGAGATAAACGCCGAAATTTCGAACCCGTGGTTTTTACTATGTCCAAGTTTGGGAATTTTTCACAATCTTCATTTTTAACTTTTGGAAGACCTTTGATAGCGATCAGATAGAGTAAACAAAGGGCAATGCAATGCAATTTTTTTGGCTTATCCAGCTGGCTTTTCAGTATTTTTTGAGATGATTGTTTCAAAAGTCTTCACTTTTGCGAAGTCCCAAAATATATAAATGCCTCAAACACCAACAAATCATCGGATTTTAAAGCTTTCAAAAAACGAATACGATTATTCACTATTTTTACGAAGCAAATAAGCGTTTACCGCTTCGAAATATAAGATTTTGCATTTTACGTGTACACGCTGAGGTGGGGTCAAATTCAAGAAATATGAAAATTTTATCGCCAAAGACCCCACAAATTGGAAAGAAAATACACTCACCGGAAAGAGGAGGAAAAGCTGTATCGAATAACACCTTAGTTTTGCGCCTTTTCATGATCTCTGGCTTTTGGCCTCTCCAAAAGTGGAATTGATAGCATAAGAAAAATAATTTTAAAAAATTTTCAAGGCTAGTTATAGATGCGGCAAATTTGCATTATATTGCCCTTTGTTTGCTCTATCTAATTTCTACCAGAGCTTTTCCGAAAGTCAGAAATGAAAATTGTGAAAAACTGCCAAACTTGGATAGTAAAAGCCATGGGTTCGAAATTTCGGCGTTTATCTCAGTGCGCAAAAGAGTAATCGGGATGTGACATGGCAGTTAGAAAGAGAAGGAAAGGATGCGTCTGGTAGTGCTTAGAGCGTTTCTCTATCTTTGTTCCACGTTTATGATAGGTTGAAAAAACGGACAAAACTTTCGGAACGACCTAATACGATTACTTGTGAATATGTACGCTTTGAACTTCTATTTGATTTCTACTTGTTGCTGTGCTGCATTATTCTCATCCTTCTTCAGGGCTATATTTCATGAAAAAATGTGATATAATATTAGGTTGAGTCGAAAGTTCTGTCGCACCATTTTCAAAAAACTAACTTCTTCCTGTCACACCTCTAGAAAGAGTAACTCATGTCCTTCCCTATGACATCTTGCTTTCTGTTCAAGAACTGTGCAATGAAGTCCAAAAAGCCAGCGTCATAAATTCTCTTTTCTCATCTTGTGAGTTGTCGAAAATGGATTTTTCCTTGTTTGTCACGCACTAACCGGGTTCGTTAGTGCGAGGGCGGATGTCCAGGTGGGGATAGAGAGAGTAATAGAAGAATTTATTAGAGGACTAGAAATGGCAGACAATAGCAATAACTAAAACAACGGCCGGGCGGCCTTATTTATAGCCGCCACGGTACAAAGTACATGGTCAAGATCAAATCCAATAATCATTGCCTATAGGTGCCACGGCGTCCATTATTGACATGCCCCTCCGTCGGTAAGAGTCGTCCCGACTCTTGACTTGTGCATAGTGAGGATTGACAACTCTCGCGTCTTGACCCTTGGAGACCAGGAAACTGACGACAGGTTTTCTCCCACCTCCATAGAAGGAATGCTGTTGCACCATTGATGGCCGATTTCCACCTTGGCTACCCGCATCGTGGCAATCATCTACCAAATCAAGAGATTGTCCTTGCATCCACCTACGACCATACCTGAAAATAGAATTAAGGGGTCTAATGCGATATTTGTGGCTCTTAGTACGTGATTCATCACCAGACTCAGTTGTCTTCACGTCATTTCTTAAGCTAGAGCATTGTGAATTTCGATTTAGTCGATTCCTGGCGGCTTTTGACAACCTGCCTCTCTTGGCTCTCTTGAGCTGTCGCTCCAGGGAGTGCACAGGATTGCAGATCCTCGTGTTCTCCCCCGACACGGTGAGCTTGGCCCCTGCCAAGTTAACGTCGTGCTGAAAGCGACCGCTCCTGCTCTTCGTACTCGAGGCTACTTTACAGTTCGCAACCTCTTCCCTTACTCCTTTACGATTAGGAGACATCTCGGTTAGCGATGCAGTCTCGAGCTGTTGTTTCCGCTTTCTCTGTTTTCTTGGAACACCGACTTGGACGAATTTTTCGACAACTGTCCTTCTTGTGCCACTATGAGTGTTTCTCAAATCAGCGATAGATGGCCCAAGTTGCGGTAGCGCATTTGTTCCGAGCACAACTCTGCCATCTCCTCCCTCTCTAACGAAGAAGGCTACTCTGTGCTTGGCGCCACTCTCAACTTGCAAGGTGAGCTTCACCGCTCCCTTGAACTTTATCCGTTTCCCGGAGGCATCGTATGCGGAAGGTAACTGCTGAATCGGGATTTCTTCAACGTCCGCGTTCAGATCAAATCCCTTTTTCATGCTCATCATTAGCAATCTCAGGGGGATAATGCTGATTTGAGAGCCTGTATCTACCATAGCTCTTCGACTGTATCTACCATAGCTCTTCGAAACAATCCCAGCAAACGTACATTTAGCACCATTTGCTTCCCAAACAGCTGATTCTTCCTCGATCGTGTCCTTGCCGAGCTGCAAATCCATCGATCCAAAGATGCCGTAAAGTTACTTGGGCACTGTTCAAGTTTCTTTGCTGACGCTGAGGTTTTTCTTTCTCCACACTCGCGACTATAATGTCCTGGTTTGTTACAGCTGTAACAGCGTGGCCACCTTTTGCAAGATGCTGCCAAAGTATCTTGCATAACACAATTTTTCCCCAAAACTGGAGTCTGGCTCTCGCTAACGGATGTATCGGCATATGCATTTAGCACGACTTGTTCCGTGCTTTGTTGCACCGCCACAGCCAACTCCCTGCTACGTTCGCAGCGCAGCGCCATAGCTTTCACCAGCTCATACGCGCATTCCCTCGGCGCTGTCTCTACGGTGGTGAACATCTGGAAGTATTCCGGCCAGTCCCTCAACTGCAAAACCAATTCTGCAGCCCTTATCCATGAGAGCTGCTTGTCTGTGGTGTCTGGGTACGCTAACCGCGTAAGCCTCTCTAACTCAAGACAGAAGGCTGTAATGTCCTTTGTCATCCGCAGATGTTTGAGTTGTACATACGCAGTCATTTGATCAGCAGACTCATTTATGCTCCATGTGTTTCGCAGTGCTTCTACAATTTCTTCGAACGTACTCTCCCGTATCCTTGCTGATACTGTTTCGGCCACTGCCTTAGGATATCCGTCCAGTTTAGACAGAAAAAGACGTACTAGCATGTCGTTATGCAGTCCAAGTCTACCATACTTCATTATGAATCTGCAGACAAAATCATCGAAGTTCCTTCCTTGGGGATCTCCATAGAGCTCAACCTCTGGAAGGGCCATTGCTGCCAACACCTCCGCAATATCTGCCTGTGCGACCTCACCCTCGATCGACGGGATTGTATGCGGAACCCTTTTCTGACACTCCGGCATTTTCTGCATGGTGTCCATCGGCTTCTTCGATGAAAACAATTCAAGCTCGATATCTGTACGAGATAGAGCTTTATTTAAATCCAATGTTCTGTGCTTCGCCTGCAGCACAAATTCAATTTCGATGATGTATCAGCTCACGGTACACACGCGTTCACCCCTCCTCCCTCTAGGCTGGGTCTTGCGGTGTAGCTGAAACAAGCCACAAAGTATACCCCTTGACCAAGAGGGACCTGTCAGTATACGGTACACGCGCCGCTGCTCCCTTGTAGAGGTAGAACACGGCGGTGTAACTGACACCCTCCTCCGGTCCTCTGAGAAGGCTCGATGTGCCACAACGAGCTCCTCTTTGAATCGGGGATATACACTGCCTCTGATATAGGCAGGATACTCGCCTTTTCCGCTTACGCGGTCCTATCGGCGGGGTTGGGTTGGTTCGGTTCGGCCCCCATGTCACGCACTAACCGGGTTCGTTAGTGCGAGGGCGGATGTCCAGGTGGGGATAGAGAGAGTAATAGAAGAATTTATTAGAGGACTAGAAATGGCAGACAATAGCAATAACTAAAACAACGGCCGGGCGGCCTTATTTATAGCCGCCACGGTACAAAGTACATGGTCAAGATCAAATCCAATAATCATTGCCTATAGGTGCCACGGCGTCCATTATTGACATGTTTGATTTTTTGAATTTTTTTCAAGTTTTTTAATGTGAAAAACCGGAATGAAGATTTTAGTAGAGCAAGTTTAGAGATTTCAAATGCATGTATACAATTTGCGGAACATTGCGCAAAATACTAGGTCGTTCCGAAAGTAATGTCGTTTTTTTCAAATGAGCGCCACATCTCGTGGAAACAAGATTTCCAAAAGATCTTGCAAGCGTTCAATGCAGCAGTTTATCCTCTTTCTAATGGTTATAACACCATTGCATAGTAATAAATGAGCTTTTGAAAAATCACCAAAATCTGCAACCCATGCTTTTTGCCATGGCCAAATTCGGTGATATTTCTTAATTTTTGTACTGATACCCCAAAGAAGTCCAAATAATGCGCAGATAGAGCAAACCCTACAGGATACGAAACAATTCTTTTCCTTTCTTTGGCTCGCCTCTTAGAATTTTTAAAACCAGTTCTTTAATGCTATTGAATTCCATATTTGGTCAACTAAAACCTCACAGAACAATAACAGTCAACTTAGTTGTCAATCAACGCAGCTTTTGCTTTTCTTTCTATTAGTTGTTCTTCATTCTGATTCATGAAGGGGATAAATCATTTATAAATAAATATAAATAAATCATCATAATTCAGGTTTTCCAAGGCGCCCTACGCTATACCCGGAATTTTCAAAAGTTGCTAATCTGAAGCGACAAATGCTCATTTGCTTTGTAAAAACAGTGTCGAGCCATAATACATCTTCAAAAGTTTCAAAATTCGAAGATTTAGTGGTGTTTGATGCATTTGTGTCTGCGGCGACCCTGCTATAATTCGGTGGTTCCAATAAAAAATCTATACGAAAATTATGACGAGCTATGGAAGGTAGAAAAAAATTGTGCTGTTTCCTGTAGGGTTTTCTCTACCCATCCATTATTTGCTCTCCTTCCTAGAGTTGTTATAAAATTTTAGAAAAATTGTGAAACTTGACTTTTTCAAAAAACATGGCTCGCAGATTTTGGTAATATTTCAAAAGCTTATTGACTTTCATGCAATGAAATTATAACCATTAGAAAAAAGATAAACTGTTGCAAAGAAAGCTTCCAAGATCTCTTGGAAGTCTTGCTTCCACAAGATGTAGCATATAGCATACCTTTGAAAAAAAGCGACATTACTTTCTGAACTACCTAATATTAAGAAAAAATCAAAGAAAAAATGGGGGCAGAACTTATTACACAACCGAATATTTCCACTTGAGTTTTTCGATAGTCTTCAAATTATGATCATGATTGCCTTTCTTAAGTGATAATTTTCGAGATCAAACTTAGCATGAGAAATTCGAAGATGTATGCTGTGGTTTATGCATTTTTGGCCTACTATGCTTCTCATTTTTTAGCGATGTAGTTTTCAGCGACTAAGTTTGGCTTAATGATAAACATTTGTTTTCTAGTGCTTATTCATAGGCAAAATGTAGTGCAAAGTCCAAACTTCAAAATTAGCACCGTAAGCTAGTACTGAGAAGCAATGAGTACTTTTCTTATTACTGTAGCCACTGCAAGTCCAAACTTCAAAATTAGCCGTAAGCTTGTACTGAGAAGCAATGAGTACTTTTCTTATTACTGTAGCCACTGCAAGTCCAAACTCCAAAATTAGCACCGTAAGCTAGTACCGAGAAGCAATGAGTACTTTTCTTATTACTGTAGCCACTGCAAGTCCAAACTTCAAAATTAGCCGTAAGCTAGTACTGAGAAGCAATGAGTACTTTTCTTATTACTGTAGCCACTGCAAGTCCAAACTCCAAAATTAGCACCGTAAGCTAGTACTGAGAAGCAATGAGTACTTTTCTTATTACTGTAGCCACTGCAAGTCCAAACTTCAAAATTAGCACCGTAAGCTAGTACTGAGAAGCAATGAGTACTTTTCTTATTACTGTAGCCACTGCAAGTCCAAACTTCAAAATTAGCACCGTAAGCTAGTACTGAGAAGCAATGAGTACTTTTCTTATTACTGTAGCCACTGCAAGTCCAAACTTCAAAATTAGCACCGTAAGCTAGTACTGAGAAGCAATGAGTACTTTTCTTATTACTGTAGCCACTGCAAGTCCAAACTTCAAATTAGCACCGTAAGCTAGTACTGAGAAGCAATGAGTACTTTTCTTATTACTGTAGCCACTGCAAGTCCAAACTTCAAAATTAGCACCGTAAGCTAGTACTGAGAAGCAATGAGTACTTTTCTTATTACTGTAGCCACTGCAAGTCCAAACTTCAAAATTAGCACCGTAAGCTAGTACTGAGAAGCAATGAGTACTTTTCTTATTAGTAGTTCTAAGTTGAAGCCTTTTCAATTGAATGGACTTGAAGCAAAGGACATTGTGTGAAGATTAAACAATGTGTACGTAGCTTCTACAGTGCTGGCCATAATTATGGAGACACTGTTGGTGCAAAAGGTTTGTCAGTTTTTTCAATCCATCGGCAAGCACGCTAGAATGAAGATAAAGAAACGCTTCAAAAAGTATCCGATGCAGAATTTCTTCTCCTTTCCAGCTGCTGAACCCATGTTCTGTTTCGTTTAGAAAGTGACGAGATATTTGCCGAAAATTACAACCACTTGTTTTGACCATGTCCAACTTTCATTTTTTTAAAATTTTTGTATGAGATTTTTGGAGGAGTCTCAATAACCACCAGATAGCGCAAACCTTTTGCCAACAGGAGCAGATTTTTTTTCAGGTGCTTTTCCAGGATTTTGCTGATTAATTTTCTAAAAGTCTTGTGTTTGGAAAAATCGCATAACCTATTGTTTCACCAAACACTGCAAAACTACAGAAAGTTGAGGTTTCAACGCGCGATTATTACTACCGCTACCATTACAAAGTAAATGAGCGGTTTTCGCTCTATTATGAAGGTTTCGAAACATAGGTTACGTCAGCGCGCACTCATGAAATTGAGAAATACTACAATTTTCCTTACAAATTTCGTAGAAATTTTAAAAGACAAGGCGTAGGGCTACAAAAATAGCGTCTGTTGGCAAAAGGTCTGCCCTATGTATAAGCTCCTGCAAGACGAAGGCGGTCGGTTCGATGTGCAACGCGGCTGCGACATGGCTGCGTCACAGCAGCGTCACAGCCGCGTCACAGCCACGTCGCACCTCGACCAACCGCCTTCGTCTTGCAGGAGCTTATACTAGTTATTAGGGTTCCTCCAAAAGTTTCTTACAAAAATTCTGAAAATTAGCGAAAGTTGGGCATG
This sequence comes from Cylicocyclus nassatus, assembly GCA_958299035.1. NCBI lineage: Eukaryota > Metazoa > Nematoda > Chromadorea > Rhabditida > Strongylidae > Cylicocyclus > Cylicocyclus nassatus. Next base: position 10,852,052 of record CATQJL010000305.1, read on the forward strand.
GTAAAAACGAGTGGTTGTAATTTCCGGCGAATATCTCGTCATTTTCTCAACGAAACACAACGGAAGTTTAGCAGCTGGAAAGGGGAAGGAGTTCTGCATTGGGTACGTTTTGAAGAGTTTGTTTATCTTCATTCTAGCGTGTTTGCCAATGGATTGAAAAAACTGACAAAACTTTTGCACCAAGAGTGTCTTTATAATTATGGTCAGCACAGTATTCAGGCCCCGGCACGAGGTGGGCAGACGGGGTTTTCCAAAACGAATTCCCCCTTTGACCCCAATAGTTTTTACGAATACCCCCTTGAGCCCAAAAATGACGCTTTGTGCTTGTGGAACGAGAGCACCGGCCACACTTCGCCTAAAAGCGCTCAAAAGCGCCCAAAATGCTCAAATTCCTCTAATTACACCTCACCTGTATCAAGATAGAAAAGAAGAATAAGCAAGGAAAATGATGAAGGAATGAAAAAATATCAAAGGAACGCAGTCATAGGACTGAGAGATGCCGTTCCCGCGCGTATCGATTGACTGGGGCGCGCTTTCCATCTTAGAAAGCTAGGCTGCTGCTGCGATTTTGGGCTCTAACAAAGACAAGAGGAGGAGTTTCGGAACCAAAATCTCACCATATAGTAAACTTTAGGTGAACAACAGATTTATGTAAAAATTTTGAAAAAATTATATGAATTGAAAGTTTTGTCCACCTCAGGTGGGCATTAGGTGGGCAATTGCCCACCTAATTTGGAAAAAAGTTAAGCACGCTCTTCATTCACATAAGTTTTTCATAATTTCTCATACATTGTCCCTTAATCATACTGCGCGTATACACACCAAGTCTCGCGTGATTTCGTTTTCTCTGCGCTGCAAACGAGCCATTTTTCCATTTTCTTGATAGTGGGAAATTTTCGAAAAAAGCTTGCCACAACCTTCATTCACATAATTCTTCAATAAAACTTCTAAGATAAGCCCTGCAGGCCCGTGTTCATGTATCTACCAAGTTTCATATTGTATGGTCATCTGTGCGCTTCAAACGAGCCATTTGAAATCACATCTTCATTTACCAGTTTTGCGGAATTTTTGGAAAAAATGCTTATTACACTACCCATTCACATAAGTTTTTCATGACATTTCATGCTTTGTTTTTGCTAGCCTCTCTTTGTTCGCTTACGTAATTTGCTGCTATATCATTACGCCTGCATCGAGAACTGATCATGTAATCATGCTGTTCAACGGCATCGCTCATGCGACGTCGCGCACGCGGCAATTAGCGGCAGCGCGGCGTAGTGCGCGCGAAGTCTGCTGTGCGTTGATATGAAAGCTATTTTCCGATGAATTAGATGTATAAGGTAAGCAGATTCGACCTTCTTTTGCTTGCACTTGGAATCTTCTTCTGGGGCTCGCCCCGGATCCCGCAAAACGATATCCCCTTTGCTTTTTGATTTCCGAACGATTTCCAAAACGATTTCCAGCTTGTCATTTGCCCACCTCGTGCCGGGCCCTGACTGTATTACACCCTGTGTTTTATGAATCAAAGATGTATCTCTGGATCATTTTGGCACACTATCCCAGCAAAGTGCATTTCTAGGAAAAAGAAATGAACACTCGTTTATGGAACAAATTTGAGTGCTGGTCTCTTGCTCTTCATAGATCATTGAGAGCTTTTTCAAATATGAAAAAGCATGGAGGATGATTTGGAAGTACATCATTTCCGCGACGAACTAAATTGTTGGGTTTCTATCGAAAAAAAAGTACTTTAACTTGTGTAATAATGGGACTAAGTTGTACCAAAAGCGGTGGAATATTGTGAATTCCAGAATGAATTCCAGCGAGATTACAAATCCATGATCATATGACGCGAATATGGACAAGATGAAAAGGCTCTTCCTGATCCTAGCGGTCACACGCCATTGCTTGGCCGTATGAATGATACGAAGCGCTAATAATAGCTACATGTCGCAAAAGCAGACCAATTCGATGAGCTTTTACAGTCCTAAAACGCTAGTTGGAGCTTGAATTTGAAAAGAATTATGCGTTTTTCAAGAAAGTTTTCTGCTCACCGCTTTCTTGATAGATGACTCTCGCACAGTCCAAGTTATAATTTTTGCAAAGATGATAAATCAGCTTGCAATAGTATCAGAGAATGAGTGGAAGAGTAAAAGTTTAGAAAACTGCTTCAAACTTGCTGTTTGTCATCGCTATCTGCAAAGCTTTTCTGGGAGGAGAGTTATGGAAGTTCTTGGAGCAAATTTTGGAGCGCGAAAGCAAATTTATGAAGGATTTTAAATCGTGAACCCAAAGAAGCCGTTACTGCCAAGGTACATCTCACAATGAAAAGTTTTGGTTCCAGTTTTATTTTAATTGGTTCCAAGATAATTAACAATTAACACCTCATTCTAGCACTGGAAACTCCGCAGTTTTATCCTAATTAAACGTTCAATTTTTGATTGATAAAACGCTTATGACCCCTAGTAATCTGGCGGAAGCGAGTTCAAAGCTGCGCTTTAGGCCTAAGGCATACCTCACGCGATTTTAGTAGCCGCGCGATTTGGCACTGCAACGACTCTCCATAGCTGGTCGTAAACGCATTTTGCTTGGGCCAGACTTGCTGTGTTTGTCACAATTTACGGAATCTGCGCACCCATACATCTCAGAGCCTCGCATGCTTAATCTCTAAACATCTGGCCAATCGCCAGGTCGCGAGGATGTGGCGATTTCGCGAAATTGCGAGAGGTATGCCTTGGGCCTTAAAGGCAGCGTCCAGGCAAGGTCCATCCACCCAGATTAGCACATAATTGTAAAGAGGGGTCCATGAGTATCCGACCTGCGTTGGTCCAATCCTTTGACGTGCCCTCTAGAAGGAGATGCGGGCCTGTGATACGCATCATAAGCCGCCCCTTCGTATCGCTAACCACCCCTGAGGATGAGTGCTTACGCAGGTGTGCGGCTGCATTGTAGTTGCATTGCTGTTGCCCTGCACATGCAATGCAACTGCATCCATGCAGTTGCAACTCCTCCCGCTGGCATGACGATGGGGACGAACAATTCGAAACTCGTCCGCTCTTTAAAGAGAGGGTCCCCAAGAACCGGGTTTTTTTTTGGGAGTTTTGAACAATTTGGACTTTACAACTGTAATCAGGGCCACAGAAAGGCCCCAGAATGGCAAACCATGAGAGGCGAAATTTTGCCCGGACGCTGCCTTTAACTCTAACTTACGTTTTCGAGCTGCGAGTTTCGTTTCTCAAACTCGAATTTTCCTTTGTTGGAAGCAAAAGCTTGGAAGCATCTGCCACTTATAGTCGGAGACAAGAGATTGAAGTGCTATACGAGGCTCTTAAACGGATTTGACCATACTCTAGCTTCTACTGTAGACTTTAATGTAGACTTACAGGCTCGCTAAATTATAAATTGCTTCAAACTTTGAACTTCCAGACTTACTGCTCAAAAGTTTGACGAGATAGGAGCGAACATGGAGCATGGGTCATGGCTGGCTGTCTGGGAGAGTTCGATAGGAGAAAAAGAAACACCACTTCAATGATACCCTCGCTCAAATTAAGAATCGATTTGCATCGGATTACAAATGGCAGCAGTAATTTCACTTACTCGCTGTCTTTTCTTAGTCAACGGTGGGTTTGCCTTGTCCTCTTTCATCTACTGCTTACATACAATGCCATAGCAACTTCTGGAACCCGAAAAATTTCATCTGAACAGCGTTTATTTTACTTGTAATTGAGCTAAGACTTGTTTGCTGCTAGTTTTTAATCGCTTGGTATTTTCTTATTCAATCTTATCTATAAAGCTGAATATGTGTATGTATGTATGTATGTACGTATGTGCGGAATAGAAATTTTTATTTCTGAACCGATCTGGACCAAACTTGGCACACATACACTTCGGGGCAGGGAGCGTGTCATAGGCTACTTTTCGTTATCGATCGGTATCGATTTTATCGATTTTTTGCAAAATTTGAGCTACGGGGCTGGGAGTTGGCACAGGGGGGGGGGGGGTAACCGAGCATGCTGATTACAAATATGTTACTGACAGGGCCGGGCGGAGCCGGGTTTGCCTGTCGCGGACTGGGCCCCCAGCTCCCAACGTCAGTGGTACAATGGCTCTCCTGCATCGGCGAGGGGAGCCGGGGGTCCACTCCGTGAGATAATGGAAAGTAACGTGTGAGGTGGCTACCTGTGTAATTGCTCTTTGTGCCTGCCACATGGGAACTCCATACACCCTTAGGGGCCCTTGCCACCAGCCTGCTTAGTAGCGACTCGTCACTTGGGACTCGACCTATGCTTCCAGCCATCGACAGCTGGGGCGTGTACTCATAACCGTGGCACTACCATGGATCGTGCCAGCCGTCCTACGGATGTTACCCATTAAGCTTGATTACGAAATACACATGAAATGATAACGCAATACTCCGGAGCCACAGTCGAGCTGTGGTCACCGCTCCAACACATATCACACCTGCACAATGCCCACCATTTATCCGCAACTTATCCCTACACTCAAACATACAGGATGAGCACAACCGACCAGATGTTAGCCTAAGGGTCGGCAATATCGGAAACCCCCCGAGGCGGTGTCGCCGGCGTGTGCCAGGCGCGAGCGCGCTCGGGGTTACCTCGTAGCGTGGGAGCCAGTCCTCCGTGGCGTGGATGGAAGCGAAGCGTGAGATGGGGTAGCGCTGATCGATCGATGGCTTGAGACGATTGGAACCCGACCGCTCACTGTGACGGCAGCTGCGAAAACTGACTACGTGACTTATTTAAACGCTGCGCAGGTGAGAGAGGTGAGAGGCGGGACAGGCGAGGACGGCGTTTTGGGACCCCTTCGCAGCGCGGCGGCGGCAACCTTTGAAGGAAGTCGCGTATCCGCGACATTGCCAACTAGTACCACATAAAACAGCAAGTTACATAATGGGTTCAAACTTTCGATATGGTGCGTGAAAAACACGCTCTTGACCTCAGAAAATTATGGGAAAACCGCATCTCGCATAACATGCCATTTTTATAGAAGCCAAAATGCGTTATAAGTTCATAATACAAAAGCCAGGCCACAATTTTTTAACCTGCCGTCACAACAATATTTTGAGCATTCCAGTGAGAAAACGAGAACTTTGTGTAGGCCTGCCCACTTGGGTAAGAGATACAGTGTGTCCCAAAAGTAAATACGCACTCTTTAACCGTTAATAACTCACTTCCCACAAAGGCTTTTGCTTACAAGGGAATGGTCAGTAGTCGAAGTGGCCAAACCAAACAGGCTGTATACCATTCGATGCAGTATAAAACGCTGACTTCGAATCTGTCTTTTTATCTGCTTCCCGCTTCTGTGGACGAAGCTACAAGCCATTGAAGACCATTATTTTGCTAAGAAATTACGCGTGAAATTGAAAATTTAGCCGTGCAGAGCCACGCTCGCCTTAATGCCGGGCCAAAACATGCAGCTAGCCCACTTCAAATTTCTAAAGAAAGAAGCTGAGCTAAAAGTGCAACAAGTGCAACAAGTGCACAACAGTGCTCAATTTCGCTGTATTTATGTGTGATTTTTTCACAATAAAACCGCTTGTAGCTTCGTCCACAGAAGCGGGAAGCAGATAAGAAAGACAGATTCGAAGTCAGCGTTTTATATTGCATCGAATGGTAAACAGCTTGTTTGGTTTGGCCACTTCGACTTCTGACCATTCCCTTGTTAGCTTCAAGTGCTTTTAAGTAGGGCAGGCTTGAACTTGGATTCACAGTATGGAGCAAATCACTCAACTTTCTTCATTGCATCGACATGGTATAAAAGCGCCAATGTAAAATGGGCTGTTTGAAATAAGTTTCCAAGAAATTCTGAAAAGTGGTGTAGCAATGTTTTCAGACATGCAAGAACCCTACAGCAAAAGGTCTTTGCAAATCTGATTTAGCATTCGTTGGTTATCTTAAACCAGTGCGTCACCTCTGCTTCGCAGAGTCTCGCACTGGCTCTACTATCTATGTGCCTTACTCATTCTCGTAAAATCGTGGCACTGGAACTCACCGTGCTATGCCGACTACCACGAATGAAATGTAAACAACTACTCATTTGAAAAGCTTTTTCACGTGAAATCGGTGATTTCGCATGGAACAAACTTTTCGCAGGAAGATAAAGGCAAATTTGAATAGGTTTTTGAATTTGTCATGGTTTAATAGTCGCCATAAAGGCAATAGTCACCGTGAGCTACATCTCTGTGCGAAAATCTTCTCAAAGGCTTTTCTAGAACCTTGGCAAATTCACCATTTACGCAAGCAATACTTTTTGGCGCCGTTTTTGTAAAGTAATGGACTTTTGGCCACTTATTTGGGCCTAAGTTCATGGCTTGCACATTTACTTGCCATAAACACCCACCACTCTGCAAAAAGTGGGATTACGGACCCAATTTTGTGGGCCAAATGCAAAGTGGATCCATTTGATGCGCAATTTTCAAGAGACCTACTCAACGAATCTGCTTGTGCTTTTGCATGTTGGACTTTCATGCCAGTAGCAAGTGCTATGCGAAATTTGAGCCCAGGACGTTGGCTGGAACACGCTCTACGAATTTCGTGACAGACAGACATTCAGACACACACACAAAAACACGTAAACACTCTTGGCGCGTTATTATAGTAGGATGTTAGCATCAGTTTTGCGCACACCTACGTTGTTTCTCCCGCTGGCTCCAGATCTCGTTCTATCTCCGATTACTATTACTTTTTAAAAGTCTTGAAGAGCCAATCTCTAGCAACGATGATTTCAAAAAGTTTGGGTCGCCGTTTGATTTAGGCTGCGAACGGCTCAATTTCTGCAGGGTGTCCGTAAAGTATGGACATACTGTTTAATCGTTAATATCTCTTTTCCCAAGATAACTTTATCCTACCCCCGGGCACCATTTTGTAGAGCTGGCTTCAACTTAGATTTACAGCATAGAGCGAATCACCCATCTCTCTTCATTACTGTAGGACTACGGTAGAAACTTGAAACATATGGTGTCAATGTGGAAAGAGCTGCCGTTCCAAAGTTTTTCAAAAAAATGAAATCTTGTGTAATAGGGTTTTTATGGACGCTGAGTTCAATACTCAACTATTCAAAAAATTGCGAAGCTTTCTAAACGGTGTAACCGCACCTTTTAGGAACATGACAAAATGGTCGCTACCTCTTACCTGGCAGTACTTTTTCAGTGAAGCATCATTACAATTCGGGAACTTTACAATTAGAATCAGCAACTCTAATTAGCCTAGTGTAAAAGTTTTCAGGCTGTTTTGTTTCCTTTCTGAGATAAAATATGCCCTTTCATGGCTTAAAACTCTCTTAGGAGTTTCCACCGTAATCCTACGGTAATGAAGAGAGATGGGTGATTCGCTCTATACTGTGATTCTAAGATGAAGCTGGCCCTACAAAATGGTACCTGAAGCAAAGCAAAAGATTTCTTGGGAAAAGCGATATCCGATTAAAGACAGCGTCCAGGCAGATCTGAACCTATGGGGCTTTTAAGTGGAAAGTACTTTTGAGGCCCTAACTAAGGCACTGCCCAAGCGGCAGCTCAGGTAGTGCTCTAATGGCTGAGATATTCCCCTCGAAACTGGCCCCCGCGAACGTATTCGCATGGATTCATGGCAGTTTCGCGCCAGGATCCACGCTTTGCGCCATGGATCCATGCGAAACACGGTCGCGGGGTCCAGTTTCGAGGGGAATATCTCAGCCATTACAACACTACCTGAACTGCCGCTTGGGCAGTGCCTTAGTTAGGGCCCCAAAAGTAGTTTCCACGTAAAAGCCCCATAGGTCCAGATCTGCCTGGACGCTGCCTTCAAACAGTGTATACATACTTCACGGACACCCTGTATGTAAGAGATCTTACAAAGGAAGGATACTAACTTAGATTCTCCTTCAGAGATGAGACACATGTGTTTAGAATCACCTTGGACCGCTGATTCCAAACATGCTGTTCCTGGCTGCTTAGCTTTATTCTGAAGCGAGTTATGGCCTCTTTTCTATGCAAAGTTTGCGTGCTCCTTGACCTACTGATGCTACGGTGTCGACGTATAGATGGTTATTCAACTGTATAATGCTCTCTTTCTACATCGAAAGGATTAATCTGATGCTAGTTCAGCATCCTAGCACTTTTTATGAGCAGATTCTTATCTACACGCCGTCTTACGACATTCAGAAGTTTGTTAATTACTCACAACAGCAAGCTCATAACTCGCTTCGGAATAGCGCTAAGCAGCTAGGAATAGCATATTTGGAATCAGCGTTCAAAACTGGTTCGAAATATAAGTGTCTCTTCTTGAACGACGAATCTGAGTTAGTATCCTTTTCTTGTTAGTAGCATTCGATGCAGCTTTTTATTTCCTTTTATTAGGATGACGTTTTTTTGCAGCTCAGCCAAAGAATCTTTTCGAAACTTTTGCCATAGTCTTTTGCTATTTTTTCAATTTTTTCTAATAATTTTCTGAAGAACAATGGATAGGCAATTTCCCTTCCATAGCTTGCCTTCCAAAATTTTAGAAATTTTTTTCTCTGCTATCAAATCATTTTCGGCCAAATAAGATCTCAGAGAACTTCAACCGGCGAGCAACTCGCATGCCTTTCGATGCAGCATTTTTTCCTCTTTCTAACGTACGTTTTTTGCTTTTAATTAGTAGAGCCTTCACGGATAAAATTTGAACAATTTATGTTTTCAAAGCGGCGCTGTGCCTGGAGAATTCGGACGTTGTATCGTAATAATCTAGAATTTCAAACTCATGACTCATTGTTTGACACGATCATGTCTGAGACAGATTTGCTAGAATTGAATGGTCTTGTTGAACATCTATCAAAAAATCATGACGAGTTGTGGGAGAGGGGAAACTGCTTCGTTTTGCTCTATCCATTGATTTATTAATTTATTTATTTATTAATGCACGTAGTGCGCCAACAATTCAAACTGGAGATAAATCAATGAGTAAACACAAACATTAAAAAAAGCATTACTAAATGATCAAAGATCTTAACAGTTAACCAATCTAAGCCAGCTGGACACTACCTTACTTCCATAACATAATGAGGTCTAGCAAAAAATCAACCACCACATAATGGCTTACTATGTTTGTGAGTCAGCCATTCTGCGTCATATTATGATTGAAGTTTACCAACGATGTATAGATACAATGAGCAATGTCTGAGGTGGGACCAAGATTATAAGCACCCCAGAGGCAACTTCGCATCTATCTCTGTATCATTGTATCTTTTCTTTAACTGCCGTACCTCAACATAAAGGGTGGGGCCTAGGCGAATGGGCTAACCATGCGTGCCTGGTTACATCATCATACACCACAGTTGGTTAGGTAGGAGGATTTCAAGTAAACTATTGTAGAAATCAGCAATAGTCAACTTTCTGCTATAATTGTAATAATCAAATGAAGTTAGGTAGAATCCCTCTGGACTTGAAGGCGTATTGTACTAGGGAGACTATCGTATACTTTCAATATTACCTAATGAAATTAGAACTCAGAAAAAAAATCATAATAGACTTGTGCGTCGATAGAATATAATTCTGTTGCCGACAGACATGGGCAAGCCAACAAGCCGCGCAGTCCAGCTGAAAAAAGATGAACAGGTATAGGGGCCTGCAGGATCGCGAGAGTCGGACGTGCGTACGGCCATTGCGCCGCGCACGTCAGATGCGCGTCCGACAACTCAGGTGGTGCCAGACTTATCCTGTTCAACAGGTTCATTCGGTTCACCACCTTTTCTGTGGACAATGCAGTGATTTGACCCATGAGCCGAATGAACCGGTTGAAGCGGATGAATCTGGCACCTGCCCTAGTGACATCAGACGTGCGCGGCGCAACGGCCGTACGCACGTCCGACTCTCGCGATCCTGCAGGCCCCTATACTATTGAGAGGGATTTAAAATTTGATGCAAATCAACTTTCCTTAGCTTTCTCCTGAAGCCGGAACTATGTGCTGAGTTGAGCACATTTGGGGGGAGACGCTGTAGGAACCTCGCGCCGCGGTAGAACAAGGTATTGAAGACCAACAAGAACTTCTTCCGTCTAATTCGGGAGTAGTGAATATTGAATGACTGAGAACGTTGACTGCTAGGCACAAATACCCAATACTTACTAGCTCGTAATCTTTTTTTCCGAAGTACCCGGAAGCAAAAAATCATATCTGATAGCTTTCTACGATATTCTAGGCTCCTCATCCTGAGGGTGTTGAGTCGTTCAGTGTAGCAAGGCATATTTGCTTCGACTTCTTTCTAAAATCAGTATAAAAATCTAGAAAAAGAACGAAATTTGACCTTGGCAAAAAGTATGGCATGACTTTGGTGATTTTTTTTTGGGTGCTCGTTCAGTGCATTACAACAGAAACATAAACTCTGAGAGAAATATGCATCGAATGATGACAAGACTTTCTATGAATCTCTGTTCTGCAAAATGGGGTTGTCGTTCAAGAACGCAAAAATCTTCCTACTCCATGGCTTAAGAGGAAGGAAATAGTCTTACAATGTGAATACGGTACGGCCTAAACCAATTTATCCTCACACTGATCAACGAGAACTAAGTTCGCGAGATATTGAAAAGCTCTTTTTACCGCAATGCCCTTTTATTGCGAGATGTACAATTCCATGACCATATGACGTGATTATGGACAAGATGAAAAGGTTCCTGATCCTAGCGGTCATTCCACAACGATGCTCTTCCGTAAAAATATGATTGATACGAAGCGCTAATAATAGTCACACGTCGCGAAAACCGAAATCAATCCAACTGAGCTTTTACAGACTGAAAGCGTTAGTTGAGGCTTAAACTTGAAAAGGATTATGCGTTTTTCAAGAAAGTTTTCTGCTCACCGCTTTCTTGATAGATGACTCTCGCACAGTCCAAGTTATAACTTTTGCAAAGATGATGAATCAGCTTGCAATAGTATCAGAGAATGGGTGGAAGAGTAAAAGTTTAGAAAACTGCTTCAAACTTGCTGTTTGTCATCGCTATCTGCAAAGCTTTTCTGGGAGGAGAGTTATGGAAGTTCTTGGAGCAAATTTTGGAGCGCGAAAGCAAATTTATGAAGGATTTTAAATCGTGAACCCAAAGAAGCCGTTACTGCCAAGGTACATCGCACAATGAAAAGTTTTGGTTCCAACATAATTAACAATCAACACTTCATCTTAGCGCTATCAGATGTTCAATTTTTGATTGATAAAACGCTGGTCTCTAGTAATCTGGCAGAATGAGTTTAATGCTGCGCTTTGACTCGGAGTTAACTCCGAGTTACGTTTTTCGAGCTGCGAGTTTCGTTTCTCAAACTCGAAATTTCTTTCTGTTACTTGGAATGACTGCCCACCCATAGTGGGAGACGGTGAGATTTTGATTTTATACAGGCCCTAACTGGATTCAACTGTACTCTACCTTCTAATGTAGATTTTTATGTAGACTTACATGCTCGTTAGATTAGAAAATTCCAGATTCACTGCTCAAAAGTTTGACGAGATAGGAGCGAACATGGAGCATGGGTTATGGCTGGCTGTCTGGGAGAACTGTACGGTAGGAGGAAAAGAAACACCACTTCAATGACACCTTCGCTCAAGTGAAACTAAGACTGATTTGCATCAGATTTCGAAATTGCAGCAACTATTTTACTTACTCGCTGTCTTATCTTAGTCAAAGGTGGGTTTACCCTGTCCTCTTTCATCTACTCTTACATACAATGCCATAGCAACTTCTGACACCCGAAAAAATTTCATTTGAACAGCGTTTATTTTACTTGTAATTGAGCTAAGACTTGTTTGCTGCTAGTGTTACTCACTTGGTAATCTCATCGTTTAATCGCTTGGTAATTTCTTTTTCAGTATCTCATAAAATAGCAAGCTACTAATGGGTCCAAACTTTCGATAGGGTGCATAAAAACCCCGCTCTTGAAATTACAGAATTATCAGAAAACAGCATTTCGCGGCAAATGCCAATTTTGTAGAAGTCAAAGCGCATTATAAGCTCATAGTATAAAGGCAGACCACAATTACTCAACTAAGACAAAATTTTCCTTCAGGCTTTGCTAAAAATTTGCATTGCTGTCTAGCAATTCTTTGGAAGGAGTCCAATGTGATAACGAGAAACTTGGTGTGTGTCTGCCCAGTGGGATAAGAAATACGGTGTGTCCCAAAAGTAAATACGCACTTTTTAACCATTAATAACTCACTTCCCACAAAGGCTTTTGCTTAGCTTCAAATGCCGTTAAGTAGGGCAGGCTTCAGCTTACAAGGAAAGGTTGCTTGTTGAGCGTGACTATTTGGAATGCGAGAGGAAGCTATAGACTTTTTTCGTAGAATATTTGCACAGGGTAGTTAAAATCACCAAATTTGTTCTAGTTTACTGTTTGAAGCTATTGAGGAGAATGCTTAAAAAAAGTGCTGTTATATTTGTACCTGTCTAGATCATATTCAGTATTTAAAAAGGAAAAAAGTTTTTTATCGATGGTTTTGAGCCTCCGCAGTGGCACAGTTCATTCTTGAGAAAATAATCGTAACTCCATCCAGAGAGTAGTTTCGCAGTTATGGAAGACAGTATTCGAGTATCCAGCACTAATAGGCGCATTTTTTGGTATACAAAGCGAATTACTTAACTTCCTTCATTATTGCATAAGCAGGGTAGGAAAGCGAATATGAGATGAGCTATTTGGAAATAAAATTTCCTAGGAATTCTGAAAAGTGGCAATGTTTTCAGACACGCTGATTTCACTAAATGACTTTTAACAAGGTTCCTCGAGCGACTTAGATTGTTTCAATACATTGTCGGAAAACATTGAGGCTGTCGTTTACTTGGCATAAATGGAAAAAAAGCTTTACGGTCAAGTGAGAATTTCGTATTTGTAATCAGCAACTCAGCTCAACCCGATGATAAAATTTTCACCTCGCTGGGTATCAGTTCTGGTTAGAATTCTCAAGACTCTTCAAAGTTCCTACCATAATCCTACAACAATGAAGAAAGCTGAGTGATTAGCTCCATACCGTAGATCTAAGCTGACGTCTGCTCTACTCTCTCTGCTCTCTCTGTCTGGTACTTAAAGGCAGCGTCCGGGCAAAATTGACCTACCTCAGATGCTGTCACATTTCGACAGGGTCCCCCTCAACTAAGACAAAACAGCAAGTCCGCCCCGAAAATGCGAATTCTGAAAGTCAGGTGGGCGGGTCAAGTGCCGCTCCCCTTCCTCCTTCCGCTCCCCTTACGCCTACGAAGACGAGCTTACATGTCTGACGCGCCCCTTTGACGTGTCGTTACACGCAGTGTTTCTACCTTTGACACATGTTTTCACGTGTCACTACACCAGATAAATTTTGGAACACTCGTCCGCGATTATTGAAATAGGGTTCCAGAAACGGGGGTTTTGGAGATTTCAAGCAATTCTCGGTTCGGATTTAGATTCAGGGGCGTCGAAAAAGCAAGAAACGCTAGAAACATGGAAGTCGAGGTTTTGCCCGGACGCTGCCTTTAAAGCTAAGCAAAAGGCTTTGTGGGAAGAAAGTTATTAAAAATCAAAAATTGCGCACTTTTGGGACAATCCCCTATTATACAAGTGCTTTCTTTCATATCATTATGAGCAAAACACTGGATTGTATTTTTTCGATCACCATTCGATACCAGTGACAATATTTATGTACGTATAGTTACGGCATAAACAAAACGAATATATTGCACAGAGCTAAATGCATCCCTAAGTACATTGAAGCAAGCGAAAAATCTTCTGCTTGTGTATCTTGGTCAATCATATAAATGAGATTAAAGCGGTAGACGAGTATCAAAATTAGCTGTCTTTCGTATCTTTGCGAGCAAGAAAATTCAAACTATACTAGACGCAGTGGACATGTAAGCAGAGAACAGTGAATAGAGTTGATTTCTTTGCTAACCGCTTAAACACACTATAAGGACTAAGATCTCATGAAGAAGCGATGAAAGAGTTGTTGAAGTTGATAATCGCAGAAGCATTAATGATAAGAAAATCACTGAAACCACACAAGTGTCACCTTATACAACTTGTAGTTGCTCACTGCAAATGTTAAGAGACTCACATAGTACCAGGAAATCAGACCTGCCGCTAAACTTACACAACGAGTGCCTACATATGCACTTTCATCTCTTTGCCGCCCTCGTATCCGTACAGTAACTTGTGCTTGATAATCAATGAAAAGTAGACTTTTGAAGCTTTGAAGCGTGTATCAATCCGGAAGCTCTAAAAATAAATGCAATCATACGGTGGGAAACGAACGAAATAATTTTACTACTGCCCTTGTGACCAGATTGCATTGTTTTCTAGTATTCTGACGAGTATAAAAGCGTTTGCTGCGTATGGAGCACCACATCGAAATATGCTCATCATCTGTCTTGTCATTGTGAGTTGACTTCATCATGAACAAAGTGAAAAGCGTATATTTCAGTTCTCTCTTCGCGTCGTTGCATGTGATGATTGTAAAAAAGTAGTAAAGGGCCATTTTAATGGATATTGCTGCGACGGGGAAAAAATGGCGCCCGCGCCCTCTCTACCGTACCAGTATAGAATCGATTTCGAAGAAAAACTCAGCCTATGCACGAAGAATACGAATAGACAAGAAAGATGTAGCGTGGTCAGTAAGCTTTGCACATTTCTGACATTCTTTTATTCTACAAAACCTCCAAATATTAAATCTATGCCATTTCAACTTTTTTTACCACCAAAACTATCAAAAAAATCTGAATTAAAATCTATCATTAGTATAAATGATAAAAGGGTAAAGGATTCGGCGTCTCCAATTTCAGAGCCACGATTGCGGACTGAAAAAAATGCCTCCATTGTTAGTATCTGTTGTTAATGCTGCTTTTTCGTCGAAACGTTCTCAAATAAAACTCTCTGATATTCCCAGTCTTCAGAAAGATGCTCAGCAGGCCGCAAGTTATACATTTGTGGCCGCGAGCGCATCGTGGGTTATGCTAACTCTGCTCAGCTTCCTTTTTATCCAAGTCAAGGAAATGATTTTAGATCTCTCGGCTACATTGGCACAAAACCAGCACCAAACTTTGTGGAAGTTTTTCTCGAGAACGCTTTTATATACACAGTCTCGGATGAAATTTCGGTGCCGGATCTGATTGGTGGTAAGGAATATGTGACTCGAAGAAAACTCCTTGGGAATGCTTGGCATAGAGCGTGCCAGGTGAGGAAAAAAGTTAGATATCCGTAGGCCTGCTTACATCAACGAGCTTTTACCAGAACTGTAATTCTCAATCTGATCACACCTTGTTTGAATTTCAAACCGACAATGCTTCTCCCCCCCCCCCCTCCCCTCCCTCTCCTATCTACATTAATCTCGAAACGAAACAAGGGCTCGTTTCGATATGGGGCTCACATTTTGAGAACTCCTAATTGATTGAAGGCAGCGTCCCCGCAAATTAAGGGTGCCGGGTTTTTGCAGCGATGTTAAAGGCCCCCTACTCCCCTACGCGACGCTTGAAGTTTGGAGCAAAAAAGAGGTTCTACCAAGCCTGAAATTTGCTCCAAAATTGGCCCGGATCTTACAGTAAGCACAGAAGCCGCCCGCACAGCGATTTCGAATTGCAAGGCCAGAGCACGCATAGCGCACACAGTTATGAGCGCGTCTCGTACTCACCCGGGCCTTCCCGAAGTTCCGGGCCACTTTCGGGGCAAATTTCTGGCTTGCTAGATCCTCTTTTTTTGCTCCGAACTTCAGTCGTTGCTTAAGTAGGGGTCTACTCTAACATTGTCAAAAAACCCGGCACCCCCACTTTGGCAGGACGCTGCCTTTAAAAGGTGAAAACAACATTTTAGGTAGCCCAGGAAGCGACAGGATTTGGATGCGATTTTGAGGATAACCTGAACGGCACTCGCTCGCTCATTTGCGTGTTCAACAAAAACCGTAAGGGTAGACACTGTAATATGTATTAGCTGATTCTTTCAGCAAAGTGCGGTTTTTGATTAGGTGTAGCATATCTCTTTGGAATAAAGAGTGCTTATCTGTTTCCATTATGTAACCTCCGCAAATGGTTTTATTTATGAAAGCAACAACCTTTTTACTCACTCAAATACTGAGCTTGGTAAAAGGAATGAGAATGATTCGATAATTTCCTCGTGTTGGGTACAAAACTTCTCCTTTCTTGAAGTTCAATTACCATAGCTCTTTTCAAAAATAATCTTCGCAAACGTGACAAATTAGGCTAATGTCTACAAAGCTTTGGAGGTTCACTACATATTTCAAACTCCTTGCAACCACAATAGAAAAGATTTACTAGGCGAAAATCGTCAGACATTATCTATTAGGAATCCTCCACTTTGAGAAACTATAACTTGTCCGAAATGTAATAGAATTGCACAAGCACTGCTTCTGTGCAGTTTATAGTCGGCTTAGTACTGCTAACCTTAACCAAACTGATTCACGAAGATTCTTTGCCAAAAATATCGTAATGACCAATGATTGCTGGATATACAATACATTTCAAATTCGTTGATTTTCCGCTGTTGACATTTGAGAAAATGTTCTCCCTCATCTCGTATCAAATTCTATGCTTATTCTCACTATACAGAGCGAAGGTTCCGTGATTGCAGCACTTTTAATTTTTATGCGACTTGAAATTATCGGGCTGTTAACTAAGTTTCGCAGCTGGTTCCGTAACTTTACGCTTTTTGATATTGGCGCGCTCATTTTTTGATAATTATAGATTGTCGTGTGAGCTACAAACTGGCACAAACCGCTCCTTTTCCAGCGCCAATGACTAAGGGGTCGGACATTCGCCCGAACTTTGCATATCGCGTTTGACTTGCCGAACACGAATATCACATTCATTTGTCAAACTAGCGCCTCTTTCTTCATTTAGGGTGGGACCTCATACCGTAAACCTACAGTAATCTTATAAAAAAGCCCCTATCATGCAAATTAGTATCGTTTTTGTGATCAGCATGTCAGTTAACCCTTTTAGAGAAGTTTCAACCAAATTTTTGGTGAGCTATTGTTTTTTCCTTATACCACATGCCTTCCCGTAACCCTAACTGCAACTTCGCAATTTGGCACAACACTATCTGCACTTATAGCTTACGTCATAACCTACATAATGGCAAAATTTGAGCGCCTCATTTTAATAAGAGAAAAGTTATAAAAGAGTACAAAACTTAGTTAATAACTAATATAACGGCGGGTCATCTTCGTGCGGAGAATTCGTCGTTCACAAATTTCTTGAAATCACATCTCAATGAGTATTTCCTAGTACGAATCTCCAGCAAGCACGGTACATATTTTAAAAGTAATTCGCTCCTTTCTCAGCTGACTTTGAGGCAATAGAGTACAAAGGAAAATCCCACACTCGTGTTGTCTTTTCAATGTGTGGGACCAGAAAATGAATGAAGTTTCAAAAAACTAAACCTCATAAAAATAGTAGAAAAAACACTTTTTGAACGATATAAACGATGTTCATGAAAAGTGATTTCGACATTCAAGAACGACAGTCTCACAAAAGTTATAATAAACAGGTAGGACTTTTGAAACAAATCATTTCTGCTTTTGGGTTGGCAAAAAATGTAGAAGATTCGTATACTTGTAGTTGATAAAGAGAGCAAAGGTTTGTTTGCGTCCATTTCCTTGGTGATTCTTACAAACAGATTTTACATGACACAAGTGCAGTCGAGTTCACTCTTCACCTGGTATACCTGGTTCCGCGCGGGCCTGTCAATAAACTATGATAAAGCTCACCAGTTTGTGTACAAGATGATTTCGTCCCCTTTTCTGGGGGCCTTTTTAGTCTGTCCCCTCTTTTCAGACCCGAAGTGGTCCTAAATCCCACTACTCACACCAGTATAAATGGAAATCTTATACGAGAAAATTCACTTCTACAATTCCTTATGCATTTATGGCATTCCTTCAGTAGTATTCTTCTACATTCAAATGTTAGAAATAGTCAAAGTGATTGGATACGTTCAAAGTCAGTACACATTCATAATGTTGGAAGCAGCAAATGCTTGGTGACAAGAGGAGAAAGAGAAAAAAGCTCAGAATGGCTACTTATGCCCAAATATTTTTGTTGTGTTCGAAACGGCACAGCGATCATTTCAGGATAAAATTAATCAGCATGAAATTTTAACATTTTCAAAGGTAACAACACTAAGCAGAGATCCAATTACATTTTGGATTATTTTTCAAATATAAATAGGAAAAAGAGTTTGCGGGTAGATGGTGGGCCTACTATTTTTCGCTCAAGAACCACCAACACTTCCTACTGGAAAAGTGTAATATGTAAGACAAAATTTGTACTATTCAGCTGGAAAATTTCAACCATTTTTCTGAACTACAGAAATAAGAATATCGTTTACATGACTACGTTTTGGATCGTCCCTCCAAGAAAGTGTGAGAAAGCTCAGATTGATAGATGGTTGGGCATGCCCAATTTTTGTTTAGTGAGGAACTACCATGCCCGCTTTACTAAATGAGTCTGCTATCTATATTCGAATATGAAAATTGTCAGTTTGGAGGGTATGCGCGTTGTAGAAACGAGCGTTGCTCAACCAAATGAGCCGACATTTTGCGCACACATACTTTTTACGGCGATTTGTTCGGCCCTTCTATCAATTTATATGTTTGTTTGGGTTTTTCTAAGGATGAAAGCTTATCGTGTTTAACCAAGCTTTTTCCCATGGTCATGTAAAAGAGGCGTTTAAGTCTCATCACCTCAGGATCACGATGGTGCGCTATCGAAGTGAGTGTCCTAGGGAATAATCCATGACATGGAAGAGGGAGGGGGGGGGGATTTCTAGTGCAGTAATCTTGCTGACAATCTACAGCATTTCAGCCAGTGAACAGTGGCCGGGGCTGGACTGAGGAGTCAACTGGTTTGAAATGAAACCTGAAATCTTCTACAAAAAGACATTCAACGGTCTGCAAAAATTATAGCACCAAGTAGAGATTCATTTGCAAGTATAATGGAGTTTTTGGATCAATCCTAAAATGGAAAAAGATCTCAGAATGATAGATAATTAAGTCTTAATGTTCTTGTCAGAGGCACTACTATATCGCTACCGACTTCTCACTCAATGGATTTGACTGCAAGACCTGAATTACTCAGCAAAAACATTTAAATCATTTTCAAGAATCACAACATACATCAGGAATATTTACGAAATTTAAAAAGCCTGAGCGTCTGGAGTTTTCGGCTTGTTCCTCAAATGTACATAAGGGGGCAAAATTCAAACTTGTAGAGATTGCTTATCTCTTCGTTTTCGCTGACAGTATAGTGCTCTTCTAAGTAATCTGGGAACATGTTTCTTACAGTCTACGTGAGCGCTCTATTTAGCAGTGTCAAGTTTGTGCTGATCGAGGTTTTCTACAGTGCTGAACATAGCTGCAAAGCCACCCTAGAAATCACTGTAATTTTGACTTCCCTCGTTGATTTTGGTCGTAATTTAATTGAGAAATTCGAAAAAACGGGTTCCGAGGGCTGGGTGCAGCTATAAAGTCACCTTCCATTTTCGATCAATGCTATACTCTTTAAATCTAAAATTTTTTTACATGTACAGCATCGAAAAATGAAGCATTTTTTATACCTGGGAGCTGTCGCTTTTTATAAAGAAGATTCATACAGCATTTTCGCTTCAAAAAGCATAAAAAATCATAGTGTTCAAAAAAGCTGCCTTTTCACCGAATTTTCAAGCACTTGTTTGACTCGGAAGAAAGTTCTAGGACCCGCGTAACCTTTGCAAGGAATACGGTGAAAAGCGCTGCAGTGCACATTGCGTAATCGCTGATACTGATAAACGAGCCTCACCAGAGGTGTAATCGCGCTTCATCTAACAAGGGAAGGATACTTGGTCGAAGTGGCATTTCCATATGAAATATACACTGTCTTATAGAGCATAGAACGCTGATTCCAACTATGCTTTCCATATCTGCAGAGCGCTTTTCTGAGGGAAGTTTTGGGATTTCTTTTTTTGAGGTAAGAATTCAATAATTGGCTAAGGTAAAAGCAGGCGTTGAGATCTTTTCGGCGCTTGAGAGAATTAATGACTGAAATGAGTTTGTTAGAATGAAGGTTTTGGTTGCATAAAAGGTCCTGGTAGTAATCATGGCCCCATCTAAGCTCACGGATCAAAAATTTGAATGCTTTTATTGCAGCTGCGTTGTCGAATTGTTGTACCAAAAAATCTCCCTAACTCCTCTCGCAGAAGCGCTTTGCAGATAAGGAAAGCAGATTTGGAATCAGCGTTGCATGCTCTATAAGATAGTTACATTTCATATGGAAATGCCACTTTGACCAAGTGTCCTTCTTGTAAGAGGCAAAACTCGATTTCTATAGCGCGAAATCTTCTGATCGGAAGTTGACGGTTCATTTGCATAGAGACTTACTTATGCAGAAGCAGTCAGAAATTTTACAAGACGTGTTTGCGGCATTGTATGAAGCTTTATCTGCAATTCGATTGTACGCAGTAAAGCACTCCTTTGAGCTCCTCATTAACACTATTGTAAGTCAAATCTGACAGAATCATCAGAAATACTGGAATTCCAAAGTCTGAGTGAATTTTACCCCCGATCGAGCTGTAGAGTAGGTCGTAGTTATGCGGAGTGCACCACTCATTTTTGGAAAAGGGCGTCCAAGGCGGAACTAAAATCCTCAGGTTGCGATGACGTTCAAGCTGCGCATGCGATTCATCGTCGTACAGGCGACGGGTGAGCACATGGCAGAGCTTTTCGAGCATTAAAACACAACTTTGTGATTCGAAAGCTCGTCCACCTGAGGGTAAGGTATTTTCAATGTGAGCGACTACGCAAGGTTGATTGCAGCGCTTTTCACCGTTATCCGCTTATTTTCAATGTGAGCGACTACGCAAGGTTGATTGCAGCGCTATTCACCGTTATCCGAGTCAAACAACTGCTTAAAAATTCGGTGAAGAGGCAGATTATCAAACAATACGATTTTTTATGCTTGCTGAAGCAAAAAATGCAGTACGATTCTTATTTTCAAAAGGAGACAGCCAGGCACAAAAAATGCTTCAACTATTATGCTGTACACCTACAAAAAATTTTAGATTCAAGGAATGTAGCGCTGATCAACAATGGGAGGTGGTTTTATGTCTGTGACCAACCGTCGGAATCCGTTTTTTCAAAAATTTCAATTTTTCTACGGCAAAATCAATGAAATTGGGAGTCGTTTTGCTTAATGATACGACGTTAGTTTGCACACAGAACAGTTGTTTTTTCAGACAATTTTAAGCAAAAGAGGGTAAATTACAGTAATTTTCAGGGTGGCTTTACAGCTGCGGTCAGCATTGTATGACAAGTTATGACCTTTGAGGAAAAGCGAAAAATGCAAGAAAATATCTTTTTCGTTCTATGTCGTCGTAAAAAATCTGAGTCTCGCACTAAGAATTGGAGCAGTTAGTATTGTAGGTTTTTTGGTCCGCTCTTTCCAAATGAAAGTTGTGTTAATTTATCGTCTCTCCTGAAAGTCATGATGTTCGAGCCAGCAGCAAATTTGATTTTTTGGCATTTTTCTCGAAAATCATAACTTATCATGGAAAAGCTCGAACAGCACAAACTTGGCGCACTAGAAAGAGCAGCCCACGTAAATGCTAAGTTACGTGTTTTCATATTTCTTTGCAGCCTTCCAGAATTTTCCCGATTTATTTTCAGAAATCGCGAGTCAGAATGGTTTTCCTACTCGGTTTTTTACCTATGAAGTCTCTTACCGTCAAAGAGCAGTGAAGTTGATATTAAAAAGTGGAAAAAATTTTTCTTTCTAAAAATTTTTTACAGCCAAATACGTTTAGGTAGGGAGCAGTTAAAAATTTTTCAAAAAAGAGCGACATTACTTTTGCTTCAACTTGATATATTGGGTTGATGCAAAATTTCTGGGTCGGTAGTAATCTGGTCGAAACTCCGAGTTTAAAGCTCTGCGTTAACTCAGAGACAACTCTGAGTTCCGTTTTTGAAACTCTGAGTTACGCTTATTGAAACTCTGAGTTCCGCTTTCGTAATTCCGAATTCCAACTCTCAAGCTCGAAGTTTGCTTGAGAAGCTGTTAAGCACTTTGCTGCAAAAGCGACGTTGAAGCAGGGACTCGAACCTGTATGGTCTAGCGTAAAGATCCTATCACTAAACCGCTAGACCATGACACACCCATGAACCCTAAAATTGCTTTGCCATAATGTACTCACTCATTCCATTAACACTTAGCAGGTCAAAACAAGTTATACCAAAGCCTCACTCATTTCCATTTCTATCGGGCAGTGATGGTTCATCACGAGGATTGGTCTTTTGCGCAGCTGAAAGCTTCAAACAATAGAGAAAGCTGATGGCATACGCAATGATAAGAATCGACTATTAGGATTTGCGCACAGAATGAATCCTCCGGGCAAAGTTTGCCCTTCCATGATTTCGTCTTACTTACCGTATACCTACCGTAACCGTTCCATATGTCACCAGTGTATGTAGCGATAGATTGTCCGTAATCTGCATCCCGAATAACTCCAGTGTACCAAATTTCGGCTAATTCCGCCGCTTTAATTCATCTACCGTAAACCTACCGTAACCCCGTCAGATGACACTGCAGTATAATCTACATGTCATATTCGTTGTCGGCGCCCCGAATAACCCCAGTGCATCAAGTTCGATCAGTTTCGTAACTTTCTCCCATCTACCGTAAACCTACCGTAACACCTCTACATGACCCCATAGTGAAAAATGGGTACCATATGCGTGACCAGCGCACCGAATAACCCCCTGGGCCAGGTTTTTACAAAATTTCAAAATTTTGTAATTCACTGCGCACCACGATACCCCCATCATGCCTGCTTAAACTACGAGCAAAATGTACCCCGGAGGACTTTTTAGCTGCCCCTCTTCTTTTGCGCACTATTTCTCTTTCTCTGACCAAACTCAGAGTTATCTCTGAGTTCCACGATAGACTG
Organism: Cylicocyclus nassatus; assembly: GCA_958299035.1. Classification (NCBI taxonomy): domain Eukaryota; kingdom Metazoa; phylum Nematoda; class Chromadorea; order Rhabditida; family Strongylidae; genus Cylicocyclus; species Cylicocyclus nassatus. Next base: position 10,874,951 of record CATQJL010000305.1, read on the forward strand.
GAACTCGCACCAAACTCAGAGTTATCGCAGACACTAGTTGCGAGTTTGCTGGCGCTGTTTCTTGTGCAGAAAGATTTGGACAATGTTGCGCTACTAGGAATAAACTACGTGTTAAGAAGAATCCTGCCATGTCATCGCTTTCCGGATTTGATCTGTTCAAACACCTGTTAAAGGGGTCAAAAAGTTGCGCGTTAGCTCAGAGATAACTCAGAGTTAACTCTGAGTTATAACTGTGAGTTTCGATAGGTTTACTACCGACCCTGTTTTTTCATTTTAATCGTAACTTCTCCCTGCCTGGACAGATTTGCTTTCCTGTAATAATATTTGAAGAAGTCTTTTAGTTTTTAGTAACGCCTTTGAGTTCCCCTCAAGCACTGCTCCTGGAAATATTATAAAATCAGATAAGTAAAATCATTCAAGTTTCGACCATCTTGAGTTAAATCGCCAAAAATCAAAAAGTTGCAGAAAAATTCGCAATTGTCGGTGCATAAGTTTCACGACCTACTCCTTCCAACTATGAAGAGTTTGTACTGATTGGACATTTCTATGAAAACTTATGATTTTTGAAAATAATGACAAAATAATTGATTTGAGAATTTTCTACTGCAAACTCGAAATAACTGTTTACAGAGACGTCCAAACAGCACAATCATTTCACACTTGGAATGAGCATGTCATAAAACTTATGCACTGACGATTCCAACTTTTTCTGCAACGGTTCTGATTTTTGGTGACCTAACTCACAATGGTCGAAACTTGGATGATTTTATTTATCCAACACTCTTACACTACGCAATCTCGTGTAGCACAGGTTCTGTCGTACATCGTACATTGCGCACTAGCTGTTTCTTAAAGTTATCTCGTGGAATATCCACCTGTATAACATCCTTTTGCAGCTGTGCTTGTGCTAGACATTGCTTGATTTCGGCAGTGACCCTTTCGGAGATGAAAGACAAACACAAAGCTATCTTGTTGATACTCTGTTCACTTGTCTTTGTCGTGACTCTTTTTGAATGTTTGAAATGCATCGTATATCCATTTGAATTCATTATTTTAGCCGCAATTTCCAATGACTCTTTTCCTTCAGTCTTGCCACTACAGATATTCTTTGCCGTTTCGATTATGTTGTGTATCACAGCTCGTTAAACGGCTATCGGATGCGCGGACTTAGCGTGCAAAACTATGTTCTTGTTACTCTCTTTGCGGTACCATTTGATGCGGACTGAGCCGCTAGCCACCATCAATTGCGTGTTCAGGAACGGAAGCCAGCCGTCTCGTGGTCTTTCTCTCGTTAGGCTTATATACTGCGATTGTTGATTGAGTAGTCTAAAGCACTCGTCCATTTCGGACTGAGTCGAAGTAACGATACAACAATCGTCAATGTATCTGCAGTACATAAGCGGGCTCCTGGCTAGCACTGATTGTTCTATTTTGCTCATGAAGCAGATTGCCAATACGGGTGCTAGCCTTCGGCTCATTGCCAGCCCTCTAATTTGCGCAAAATATTAGGTTGGAAACTAAGTTTTGCAACTGGTTCCATAACTTCGCTCTTTTTGGATATGGCGCACCCAAACTTTGGCATTATATAGGAGGCTGTGTGAGCTACAAGCGAGCACGAAATGTCTAAATTTTGAACACGAAATAGAAAAGTTACAGGCGTTTTTCGAAAACTAGTGAAACTTGACAATTTTTGGGGTTTCAAGCTAAAATGAAGCCTTTGGCAGCCTAGACCATGCGCAGTAATCCGGATTCGTCTACAAATTATTGCTGGAGGTTTACTCCTTTGGCCTAGTAAGAAGGAAACAAAATTTAGGGGCATATCGAGATTTGGCGTCCTCATAAAGTCGAACGAGTCGATGTACGCAAGAGCTGCTGGGGACGACCGTCAATGACTAAAGAGTTCAAAGCTCAAACTACGCCGAGACTTTACATAGTAAGGTTATTTGACCTGCCAAACGCGAATATCACATTCATTTGTTGAATCAACGCCTTTTTCCTTGTTTAGGGTGAGACCCCATATCGTGCATCTACAGTAATCCTACAAAAAAGCCCTTATCACGCAATTTCACTATCGTTTTCGTGACCAGCATGTCGAATAACATCCCTGTGCCAAGTTTCAGCCAAATCCGTCAACCTTTAAATTTTTCCCCTTCATACCATACACCTACCGTAACCCTCACTATGACGTCAGAATTTGGCAGGGCAGCAGCTGCACTTGTAGCTTACGTAATAGCCAACGCAGTGGCAAAATTTGAGTGCGCCATGTTGAATGAGAGGGAAGTTATGAGACCAGTTGCAAAACTTAGTTTCCAGCCTAATATTTCCCAGACCACTTGAAGATATTGCAACTCAGGCATTCCTTGATAAGCGTTATGATGCGCGTCTTGCTGAGACCGTACATCAGCAGGCTTTGCATGTGAGTTCAGCATCTCAGATAGTGCTTGCAAGGCGCTCTCAATGGACACATTAGTATATAAAGATGTGACATCAAACGACACATACGTGCAGTTCTGGTCAAAGTTCGTCTGCCGTAAAAGCTCAAGGAAATGGCTGGTGCTGCTCAAATGGGCCGGTATCAATACTTACTCGTCCTTATCAGGGAGTGTTTGAATTGTAACATCTTTGAATGGGCTGGGAATTACTATTCCCAGGTAAGAGGACTTGCGATGGGTCAAAAACTTGCTTCAGTCCTCGCAGTATGCTTCATGAGCAGGATTGAGGAACCAGTAATAAGCACGCCTACCACTAATGTACTGCCGGTACATCGATGATTGCTGTGTCATAACTTCAACACAGTCCAAAATGGATGAGTGTTTTTGTATCCTGAACTAGCAATCGCGGTACATTAAGCTTACACGAGAAGCCCCTCGCGGTGGTTGGCTTTCCTATGGTAGGTGCCAGAGTACGCGAATATTTTGTTCAAGTTGGGGTCCTGCGGAGAATTGACGTCTCTCACCATACTGGCATCAATCCAAAATCCGCAGGACCCCAACTTGAACAAAATATTCGCTTACTCTGGCACCTACCTATCTGAACACCCAGATGCATTTATCTGACAATACCATTCAAGTTAAATGGTATCGAAAGGAAAGCTCAAAGAATATTTCATCACACGCCACGTCAGCTCACCCCACAGCACTCAAACATGCCATAATACGTAACATGTATAGAACCGCTGTAGGAGTATGCACGGGCGAGAGCGAGCGACTAGAATCACGAGAATTGGCTACGAAAATTGCCCTCAGCAATGGTTACAGCACAGCACACGATCACGACTAAGAAAATCTGATAAAGGTCAAAGTGGCAATGGGCAGCGTAATGACACCAAACTTCCGCTATGCATACCCTTCATTTGCGATAAAGTCAGCAGAGCAATTAGACAGTGCATCCTTCGAACTCAACTGCAAATCGATGTCAGATTAGTTGATATACCCAGTAACAACATCAAAAAGCGGTTGATTAGAAACAGATGCTACGACATACAATGTACATTGAGGACTGCATTGTTTGCCCTTAATGTAAAGCAGATTTGTGCAAAATCGGAAGTTATACACCAATTAGAATGTTTAAATTGCGGAGCATTATACATAGTGCTCGAACGGGTAGACCTTTGAGCACTAGGATTGAAGAACATTTGGCTAGCATGAAGCGAGGAACTCCAGCATCACCTTTGAGTAAACATAGATTTGAAGCACACGATGGCACCTTATTCGACGTTAAATGTACTGCACTGGCTCTTGAGAATGAGATTTGAGCGCGAAAAACGCTGGAAGCAGCAAGGATATCTTCTAAGAATCCTGCTATGAATGATAAAATGAATGTATTGCCATTATGAGTGATCTCTTACCACTGTTATCATTATGCAAGCTCACATCCGCACATAATATATATAACTTGACACACTGAGTATAAATTCAGTTGCGTCCGTCACAGTTGTGCGGGCTACTGGTCTTATGGTGGACTGAGGTTGGCACTCTCGTTTTGCTTTTCAGTACATTGCACCAGGGAAGGTCTAAACGGGCAGCGTTTGACGAGACTTTTGGCGATGTAGTGGAAGTACGAATACCTACGATCCTTTTCAGACTCCCGACGAAGACGAATTGTTTGAAACGTTGAGTCAATGAAGTTCCACCAATTAACCTGGTTTCGGCATAAGAAAATCTTACACAACGATTACCCAATTTTATTTCCAGAACCAGTGCTTGAGGGGAACTCAAAGGCAGTACTAAAAAGTAAAAAACTTCTCAACCTAGTATGTAATGGTGTCTCAAAATTGAACACTGCTTGACCATTGATAACTCCATTTCTTTCATGTCTTTTGCCGAACTTGGGGCACCAATCTGTAGAGCTGACTTTAGCTTAGATTTACAGTAAGATGCGAGTCAATATTTATTCAAAAAACCGGAAGAATCGTGTACTAGGGTCTTCGCGCACGCTGGCGCACAACATTAAAGGCATTGAAGCGCTGACTGATGTCAAGTCTGTTTTAGGAATTAGCTGTGCGCTCATCCGCAAAAAAGTTATAAGCACTGTTTCCACCAAAATCCGCACTGCTTATGGAAAGGATGCTTGGTTGAAGTGGCCTTTCGAGATGAGATGCATATCATCTTGGAGGGCTGACTCCAGATTTGTCTTCTTTATCTGCGGAACATGGGAGAGGTGTTATGAGGGTTTATAAGTGTAAAAAACTGAAGGAACAACTAGGATAAGATAAAACCAGTTTTTGAAAACTTTCTGGTCCGAGATAGGCAGCGTTGATTGAAGCTGTATTTAAACTAAAGGTATTTATCGCATGGAGTGCTTTGACAACCACTACTGCTGCATTTGAGATCTAGGAAAAATATAGCGAGTGATTATATCCAGGTGGCGCATCCAATTTTTTGCTTTGATAAACGCCCATGACTCCTCGTCTAGAAACTCAGTGTTTTATGCCCTTTGAGATGATATCATCTTGAAAGACCACTTCAACCAACATCCTTCCCTTGTTAAATGCCAGGGTTACCCTACTGTTGAAATGGCACTTACAAAAAAGCGTACAAATGTGAAGTTTTATGTTGGGCTCAAAAACCGCTCTTCGATGTATCCGAGTCTGAAAAGAGTGTATACTTACAATCCTCACTGCTTAGATCTCGTAAAATTGGTATGGAAATAAGTCCCTAATTTCGTTTAGAGAGTCGCACAACAGATAATGAACACAGATTTGGCATCGGGGTTTCAAGGAGCATCTATTGCGGTTAAGCGTCCTTGCCTTGGTAGTAATCACCATAAGCACTGCAACTTTTCTTTCAGGGCATCAAACAGTGTCGCTATTATATGTCGTAATAAAAATATTTTCGTGCAAAACTATATTTTTTATACATTATTAGTTTTTGCGTTTCCATGCGAGATTAAGGCCTGAACTATGCACGGATTGCTGCTATGTGAGATTTCTCTACGGATTTATTGGGGCTAGCTAGTGGCGCCCCACCTTACTATCAAACTCAAAATCACACATTTTTAAGCGCCGTTTTGAAAGTTTGGTTTTCTGAAAGGTGAAACAACAACGTAAAGAGCTAAGCCTTATTCACTACAAAGCACAGATCTAGGTTTAGGATTTTATGGTTTCATCAAATAAGTTTATTGTAGTGCTCTTTTGCACTGATCTAATGTTTCAAAGCAATTAAGTTTTCTCATTTCTAAATAGATGTAACTTTCGTCCAAGATTTTAAGGTGTTTCGAATAGCTTCAGAAACACTAGACTTCATGAAAGAGATAAAAGTGTCTTGGTTTACCCATCACTCTATAATGGGCTGGGGAACACACTCACAAAAATCGCAATCGAAATATGCAAAAAGGTCAACAAAGGGCTTAGTCCCAGATCACCATGCTGTGGGAGTAAAATGGGCTTTCAAATCCATTTAAAATGGAGGTAAATCCCATTTTGTGCATGCTTTTCGTTAACGAGAGCTCAGCAGGAAGTGGTCAGAACTTAACCCAGCCGTACCAAACAAGCTGTATATCATCGGATTCGCTTTGAAACGCTGGTTTCAAATATATGTTTGTCTGCCAAGCGACTATCTGGACGGAGTTATAGGCGTTTGAATGTGCGATTTGTCAAGTGTTCTGAGACGCATTTTTCACGAGTTGCACACTTGCACAAACACTTGCACAGGTTCTTGGTGAATGTGCTTCCTTGTGGTTAAAATATCCATGACTACCGTAAATTTGCGCTATCAGGCCGCCTTTTAAAGGAACTATTTATATTCGTTGGATCAAATTTCTCATATTTGAGCACTCGTAACTTCGCCCAGATAGTTGCTTGGCAGATAGTAAACAAATATTTAAATCAGCGTTTCAAGGCGAGTACGACGATATACAGCTTTTTGGAATGGCTGGGTTAATCCTGACCATTTCCTACTCAGGTAAGGTTGAATCATTTTATTACATCGCTTTTCTTCATGGTTGCGATGGGCTAGAGATTATAGAATACGCGGGCGATAGCAGATTCCGACCACTTTTTACCCCAAACGAACAATATGGTGAAAAAGTCAATTTTCTTCCATTATAGAGTTTCGTCGATTTGAATCCAGGTCTCAGCATTCGCCGCTTTTTACTATTCCCAGAATGTCTGAGCTCGTATAATTTTGCTGATATCTAGCGAATTGTTAGATAAGCTTTATCTTTACTTCTAAATCTTTGTATTCTATTCGCTTTATAATGCATCCATTATGTATTTATTTCTATATTGCATGTGCACTAAGTCAATCTATTTAACCTTGAAACGTGAGTGTAACTGATAATTGACTGAAATGAAGAAATGAAATGAGCTGAGAGGTGAATCTATTGCTTTTCGCTATAAAGCGAATGCGACGTTAGATAGATGTTTATGTTTGATGAAAGTCCTGAATCAGGAACATGCAAGAGTCATCACATACACCTGTATTCATTTCGATGATGTCATTCGTGATATGTAGAGAATGTCTTCAGAATATGTGGCTATCTTCTGTTCATTCAAAATGTGACGAAGAAACTTGCCAATATAAGCTCATCGGGAAGACAGTCAAACAGTTTTCATTTATTGAAGCAAGCGCCTTCCTTACGAGACAGCTCGTACTGTCATGTTCTTCACTACTTTGCTGCCATTAATCTCAGTTTTGGTAACATCAAAAAAACTCAGCACCGATGAAAATCAGAGGAATGGGGAAGTTTGCGGAGTTCATCATCTTGGTAAGATTCTAAGACAATGGCTTATTTGCTGCTGATTTGTGATACCAGGAGAAAACTATCAACAACCCTCTCGAGTTCGCAGATCCGTCGGAGGAAGAGAAGTTCAAAGTAACGAATATCCGTGGACGGCCCGTATAGAAATCAGTTAGTTGTTCTCAAAGGTTTCTTTGCTTAACAGTCAAAAATTTAAGAAAATGTACGAATTTGCACTGGTGTACAGATTTCGCCACGACACATTCTGACTGCAGCACACTGCGTAATGTATATGCCGAACTATGAGAAATGCGAAGAAAACCCTGACAGGTAACTTTCCATTAGAATGAATTGGTGATGGTCTATAACAAAGCCCTTTACTGTGCAGTCTTTTTAGCGTAGCTTGGAAAATGGGTAACCCAGAATCTTTGTGTATACGTGTTGGAAGAAGCAAAGAGAATGAATCCGACGACTGTGACGAACTTTGCTACGAAGCGAGCAAAGTAGGGAGGAGATAGAAATACTGGGAAGTACAATCCTATTTCGGTTTTAGATAACAGCCCTTGACTTCGATGTTTGTAAAAAGAAAGATGACATAGCTTTGATAGAACTAAAAAGCAATATCTCCAATTCTGTTTCAACGCCTATTTGCATGCCTACAGACGATCACTTAATCAATGAAGTACTCTACTCAACCGGTTACGGCATAGATCACAGGAATTTCGTAATTACAAGAAATGCGTTTTTGGTCGAAGTGGCCTTTTCGGTTGAGCTTCATACCATTTTGTAGAGAATCAGAATCAGACGCGGATTCCAGATCGATTTTGTTATCTGCTGCGTGTCTCCGGGTGCCAAGTTATAATTGTTTTTGGATCAAAAAATGCACGCATAACCTGGATTAAATCAGCTTTTACTATCCCCCCAGAAAAAGAGTAAAGCTGCGGCAAGTGTGAGTATACAAGCTGGAAAGTACATATTGCATGAAGCGCTCTAATACCGAACACTGGCCCATCTGGGCGGTTTAATTGATTTTGCGTAGTTATGCGTTCACTTTTTCGACTCAATAACGACTATAATTCGGCGTCCAGCGGCGCACAGCAGATACTGAGCAGCTTTTGCACTCAGCGTTTGATGCTCTTGAAACGATATAGATTTTATGTGGAAAGGCCACTTCGACTGAGAGTGTTTTCCTTGTTAGCCATTGTCATATCTAAGTAAATTTTTCAGCCACAATAAAGCAATCAAAGAGCCTGATTACCCAAGTGTAGTGGCACAAATATTTACGGGTGTTGATAGATCTCTCAAAAGCATTGTAACAAACGCTTACGGAAAATCAACTTGCAAGGTTTGATTTGAACTGCGTGAGAGTGTCTAGACACAAGCTATATGCAGGGTGACAGCGGTGGTCCATTATTTCAAGTAGATGGTAACCATAAACACGTATTAATAGGGATTGTCAGTAATGGAGATGATTGTACGCGGACTAATAGACACAGTCAGTCCATATTTAACGAGCGGTTTAAAATTTCATGTACTTTTTTTCAGATATTAAAAATTGGGCAGTTGATGTGCGTCCATACCTAGACTGGATCTGTGCGCAATCAGGTTAGACATAGGCGAAATTTTCAATTTTGTCAGGGTTATGATTTGTTTCCACACGGATATCCTTGCCAAGTTTTTCTGACTTTGCCAAATTTTATCCACAGCGCTCGCGCTTTTGATTATCTCGTGCGGTTACAGGCAGCAGTCTTTGATTTTTCCTGCAATATCTCCATATAACGTGGTTATTCTTTTTAGGCGTCTGTCCGCTCGACGAGTAAACGAAGGAAGGTGAAGTACCGACGGTACATAGACTACAAACTGGCTTGGTTTCTTGTTGTGATCGCTTTCAGTGAGAATGTATTTGTAAAAAATTACATCTTGCCACTGTGTTAGAAACAAAAACATCGTTTTCTACTCTTAGCTTGCTTTATTAAGAGTGCGAGCGTTTTTACGTGATCATTGTTAACATCGCTAAATATCCGTTTTGTTACAATCTGAGGTCAACTGAATGAACCGAATTGAACGCCAATGTTTTTAAACGCAAAACTCACACTCCCGTTAATCGCATTGTTGCAGGGAACCTCACTATGCATACTTCATTACCTCAAAGGCATTTTAGTACTAAGAAAACGAACGAAACGATATTCAGTCAATGTCTTCTTGGGTTGATGCATAGGCACCAAAATAGGTAGGAATCGCAATAAAACATATTTCTTCTATATCTATATATGAACAAAACTCAATCTCTGTAAATTTGTTCGTATGTAAGTACGTGGCTTATAGACTCCTTTGTTTGTGAACCGATGAGGCTGAAATTTGCTCCTCTATAAATGAGACCAGGTGCAGAAGATAGGCTACTTTTTGCGACGATTCACTGGGTCCTCCTATCGATTTGTTGATTTGTTTACTCACATGTAAGGGTATAAACTTCAGTCATTCCTGGATCATAGTTGGGTAAGCAGGGCGGTAAAGATCATTTACATTTTACGGTGAGGAAGATCCGGTCTTCGAGTCAGCGGGATATGTCGCGGAAGCGCTTCTTCAGATATGGATAAGAAAGGTGAGTCTTGACGCTTTTGGATTCTAATGCCTTCCACCGGGCATTAGAGCCCGCTTCCCGGGCAGGACCGGGGATGCCATCTAGTCTTAAATAATTCCTAATTACCTTTCGATAGAGCAAACCTAGCTCTACAAGATAGTGCTCAAAGTTTTGCAGCACCTTTGATCCAAGTGAAGATTGAAGCCAAAAATGAAAAAGAACCTAGCGCTCCAAAAACTAAGAATAAATTGGAAGTACATTTAGAAGAAACATTTAGAAATTCTAACTTGCTCATGCATTGACATTTCATATTAGACATTTTTCTATATACTTGCTGTATTTTTCTCTCAGAAACTGAAAAAAGAAGTTCTTTATGTTTTTTTTCTAAAACAATGTTGAGATGTTCTAGCGCTGATAGTTGTATACTACAAGACTTTACAAGCACGTCGTTGCACGTTCAATTTTCCGATCCAAGAAATATTCACAAGTCTGTCCAAAAGAGCATAACAGATAATGAGAAAGAGTTTGGAATCAGTATTCGAAGCTCCTTTATGAAATAGATTTTAGCCGATCAAAAATCTTTCCCTGTAAATATCTGCTCTAAAAAATACTTGCATCATAAAGTGAAAAATCCTAGAAAGCTGAAAACCCATTTCTGACATTTTCCATTTCTCTGAGTATCCCGTTTTTCACTGGTAAATTGAGTTCAGTAACTCAAAACTTTTTGATGAACTAAGCTGGCACCCTACGCTGTATAATTGTTTGTTATAGTAGCGAGCAGCCGCTGACTATCAACAGTAATTATGCGAACACTCGCAGACGAAGCGGTAATATGAACCAATACAAGAATTAGCATTCAGTTGCTTTAATACCACTGTTGTGGGCGTGAGTAGCCTATGTGTTCATTTATGAAACAACACTATCATACAGCATGAAGGATTGCCTACATGAAAGTAAGCGCGGCCGTAATATCAAAGTGAACAGGGGCTTAAGTGGTCAGTGAACAGTAACGTTTGTCAACGACAAGCTAGTATATACTGAATATAAGATACGTGATAAGTCTACAATATGGTTGTAGATAATGTAGTCGATCTACAACAATAAACTTTCGAATTGGCCGCAGCATCATCATGGGCCCGCATGCATTAACATCCCCGCCGAAGAGAGGATCTCAGCTCAAAAGAAAGCTTCATATCCTGAAGCTCCAGATATTTGAATGACACGCCGTATAACCTATCTGCAAGTATTCTCACCATCCTTCACTATGAACATATTGAACAGGGGCAAGAAGCTGTAAGAGCTGCATTTCCAGCTTTTTGTGTGATACCCCAATGATCCCCGGTGGCCGACCGCCTTTCTTCAAAGTCATTTTTCTTCCTTCGAAGTTAACAAAAGCCTTCCAGTGTTGTACTGTTTCGTCTAACCCAACAGTGCCAGGCATGTTGCTGATAAGAACAAACGAGTTTTTGAAATACCAAATTTTTGGAAAAACCCCATCTTTCAACTTGTGGTTCAGCGCATTTCAACATGTTAAAACATCATTTGTACTTATTAGCACCATGCTAAGCACTGTTGGGTTAAATAATCTGCACAATCTTAAAATGTCTTGTTAACTTCGAAAAATTAAAAGACGGTCTGCCGCCGGGGATCATCAAGGGATCATACGAACAGCTGGAATATGCAGTATACTTGGGTCCGAATCGAATAGAAATTCGATCATTCGAATAAAACATTCGAATATATTCGTATTCGAAATTCGATATTCGGAGTTCTTCCATTTTCGAATAATATTCGAAACTCGAATAATCAAAAAACAGGGTTTCGAATATTATTCGAAAACTCGAATAATCAAAAAACGTGGTTACGAATAGATTTTATTCGAATGTTTTATTCGAATGTTTATTCGAATTCGTATTCGAATGTACTCCGTATTCAGAGTGTTGTTGAGACTTTGTTGCAGAGACAAATGCTGAGTATCAAGCTCACTTCGTCCGCGTTTTTTTTTTCGCAAAACTTGGTAATGCATCTTTTGCAACCGGTATACCTTTGAACTGTATGGAGAGTCGCATTCTTCCGACTGCTTGCGACAGTAAAAAAATTCATAAGTTTAATTGATGTTTTTTCGATCAGTGAGATTGTTCGCACTGCTATTGGCACCAAATCAGCAAAGAAGATATCAAATTCAAGCCCATGTTCTGAGTCCATACTGAATTAAAATGGCTGTTCTTCTCTTTTTGCATTGCTCATGCTTGCGGTACGCAAAGCCCACACTAGTGAGCACTCTTGCTCGCATAAATCATTTCAAAACTGCCTATTCGTTACCTTGGAGTTTTCTGCGCATTGGTGTATATTGAGTAAAGGACATCGCAGTTGTAGCGCAGGATTAGACGTTTTAGATCGCCGTACGCGATTTGCCAGTTACGAGATGTCTTCAGATGTAATGGCAGTTTACCACAAATGTTTAGCGTGTACAATATACTAAAATGATAGATGCCCTGCATTCTGTACTTTCAGAATAGGTTTTGGACAATTTGAGTATTGCCATACCACGTCGCCACTGAAATGCCTGCAGTATGTCCGGGGTTATAGGGGCATTCGTGCTCGCTTCGCGGAGGAAACCACATGCCTTCGTCTACGCCTAGCGTATACCACACAAGACGAAAGTCTCCGATGAACAGGCAATGTATCGTAGCATTTGTGGAATTTAAATACATATGTGGTCACCTTATTGCTTCAAAAGATCGCACACCTAGCTCTATGATCCGAACAGCTCGTTAGGTGCTTACACCAAGTTGCAATGTTTCTCACTTTTAGATTTTAGCTCCGGCCAATTTTATCTTTACTCTGCTAAACGTCTTTGAAATCCAGTGGACCTGACAAATAAGGTCTGCTGTCGAACAAAGCCGCAGATCAAAGTGTATAAATGCGGTTCTTACCCGTGCGGCGCATAACGCGCAAGGATCACGAAGTGCAGCCGCTTACACGACGCGCGCGACTGCTCATAGCTGGCTGGTGCACCTTCACGGATTATGGATAAAAATTTACTTTATCGATTTTATCGATTTTTAGAGAAGTTTGAGCTGCGGGGCTGGGAGTTGGTAGAGTGGTAAATGAGGGCGCCGATTAAAAATAAAATTTACCATCGATTTCACCGATTTTTGAAAAATCTTGAACTAGGAGTTGGTATAGGGGATACTAGGGGGCTGATTATAATTGGATCGGCTTTAGCCAAATATGTCGGCAAGTTTGAGATGTGATTGCTTTAGTTATTCGATAAATCATTCGAATATTTATTCGAAATTCGACTTCCAATGTTCGAATATATTCAATATTCATTCATTCGATATTTTTGATTTTCCGAATTTATTCGGAATTCATTCATTCGATATTTTTGACTTTCCGAATTTATTCGATATTCGTTTATTCGAGATTTTTTATTTTCAAATTTATTCGATATTCATTCATTCGATGAAAAATTATCGAATTACCCAAGTATAATATGCAGCATGCACAGGTTCTCGCTCCTGTCCAATATGTTCATAGTGAAGTATGGTGAGAATACTTGCGGATAGAGGGACAGTGTGAAATCTACTACATACGTGAAGCATCAGGATGTGAAACTTTTTGAGCTGCGATACTCTCTCCAGCTGGGACTTAATGCATGCGACCCTTAGCGTAATGCGCGTCCGTACAGCTATGGTTTTGCACCACGTCCAGCACTTGCTATGGGAAGTCGTGTAAGCTCTGTGTGTTATCCTTATCTTCTTCAATCTCCCAACGATGGTTTGCTAATACACATGTCGTGCAAGCCTCTGCCATTGCAAGCGCGCAGTTTCAAGCTCAACATCTGGCCTGATCCCGACGGGAACAGATTGAACGCAAGTTTTTGAGCAGAGCTAATTTTTTCGGATGGGTAACTGGCATATCTTTGTGAAAAAAATGCATGCGACTATCATCAAGATTCACAAGTCCTGCTTTATGCGACGCAGTTCTGTGCTGTAGCATCCAATAATTTAAATGAAGCGATGTTGACTTCGCAAACAGTTAAGCATATCCGTTTCTACCAACGTTAAAATTGTTGGCTTTTGCTTCACTCAAAAGTTTTCCATCAGCTGAAGAAAGCAATGAAAATATTACAACAGAATATCGGCATTGTTCGGTTGTGCTTGAATCTTGACATTATAATCAATTTCAGACGTCGTTTTCGAGCTACTACCAAGATTGGTAGCAATACTGTATTGGCGACGTCGACATTTCGGCGTTCAACGCCTTCTTCGGAGCCTAGAAAGTCGAAGTCAAAAGCTACTATACGGTCAAATATCGAGAAGAAGGTTAGTCTAGAGAGCAGAACCAGAGCCAAAAACACTTTTTACTCACCAGACGTAGCACAAGAGGTAGTTGCAAAACAGACCACCTTATGCCAAACTGTGCCTCAAACGGATGAATTTAGCATGGCAGACAAGATCTCCTTTCATCTGCCGTTTGTTTCGGATGAGCTCTTAGCAGGCAGTGCGGCGATGCGTACACGCGCGGGTTTGCAAGAGTCCGTCAGAGTGGTTTATAATATACTACCGCCAGTAAAGCGGCAACTGATTCGCAACCGTATGTATGACCGTATCTGTTTGACTCCAAGTTGTGTAGTATGCCCATATAGCAGAGAGGGTGGCTGCATGCTGTCAGGAGTGATTATCTGATCATCTGTTTATCAAGTGACGACACCTACATCGGAGAGAGCGGCCCTCTTTGCGTTTGATCAAAGAACATCTAGGTGGGCTAAATAAGTCTAAGCACTCCACACCTTTGCGGCAACATCGTAGAGACGCCACGAAAACGTTGAAGTTCAAAATAAAGTGAAGATCTTGTTGTTTGAGCCGAAATCCTAGCACGCAAAACGTTGGAAGCGTTTTAAGTAGCTGCTAAAAATTCGAAAATGAACAGAAAAGATGAGTGCATTGCGATCACCACCGAACTCGCACCTTGTCAACCCCTCTGTAGATTTGCATGAAGTCAGGTGTCATGTTGTCGTATAAAAATGAGGCTGAGGCACAGTTTGGCATAAGGTAGTCTGTTTTTCAACTAAGCTTGTGCTACGTCTAAAGTAAGTAAAGAGTGTTTTTGGCTTTGGCTCTGCTCTCTAGGCTAATCTTCTTTTCGATTTTGTTTCTATTTGTTCCTGACGTCTGACCGTATAGTGTGTTTGACTTCGACTTTCCAGGCTCCGAATAAGGGTCGAACGCCGAAACGTCGCGTCACCCAATAAAGTACTGTTACCAATTTTGGTTATAGCTCGAAACTACGTCTACAAGTATTACAAAACTATAGCTCGAAACTACTTCTACAAGTATTACAAAACAGACATGTTCAAACAACAAGTAACGACTAGAAGTCAACACATTTACAGTAGTTGTGGGTGATTCCATTGCATTCTCTGAATTCTCTCAGCTGGTCGGCTATCCGAAAAGGAAATGGCTGCAGCAAACGTTACCCATACTAGACTGGATTTGTTCCTTGCTGAGGCGAAGAAGAAGGACTTTCCACTACACTGTGAGAATTTTCTACTGTTTAGCGAAGTGCTATAAGAATCTCCTCAGACACGTTCATGGATTGCGCTTTGAGAGTTTATGGGGTATTTGTGGTCTGGCTGCATTTTGTCATGTACCTCATATTCAAGGTTTGTGAATGTGTCTATTAATGACGACCTTTAGCTGCATGGAGACAAGATTACTAGTATCAGTAGTGCATTTTTAGTATATACATCGCGATATCGACATCTCCTTGGGGGTGGATGATGACGAAACCACGGTGTTACATTTCCATTTGCTGAAGTATCTTATGTTAGTGACATTATATTCTAGATCGCATCGGAAGTTGTGGTGACGGAGGTATTACCGGAGATAGAAGCTTCGGAGAAGCCGCGGAATTTGATAGTAAGATTATCTATTAGTTCGAGCTATGACAATTGGGAGTAGTATCCTTCCCCTTCTGTGACCTTCATTCCCAGAGCTTTTCATTCTTCGCAACATGCAAACTGTTACATTGACAGTGTCACAGTTCCAGCTGTTTGAACCTTCGCGTCCGCTTCGCTCGGCTTTGCACAGCGGTCGCAAACCTCCGCTTTGAGCCGTCTCTTCTCAGGCCACTATTCTTCACTCGCTGCTCAGGGGTCAAAACCTAGAAAAGAAGAAAAACGGTAAACGTTTTTTGCGAGCCGCGAAAAACTTTCATTGACATGATGTTGAGACCAAAGCAATCATTTTCTTCGTAATACAGAATCTGCCACGAATGTTACCGCTTCACAAAGCACCATTGGGAAGGCAAGTTGTCTGAAGCACTCCAATAACCCCCATGGTTTTGTAACGCAAACTTTTGCTCCAATTGTTGAGCGCGAGTCAAAAATGAAGTCAATGTACGACTCTATGCCTCAAACTCGTGCTCAAACTATTCAATTTTGAAACTTGAGTAGCAGACCTTGTTCTACAGCTGACGAAAAGCAGTGGAATCACGTGCGCGCTACAGATCAAGATAAAAAACTTATGAGTGTCTACGTATTGAAGCTTATTCCGTTCATCGCTAATAGAGGACATCATAAGCGACTAGAATAGTAAGGGTAAAAGCACTGGGAAAGGCTGGATCTGTAGCGCGCAGCCTCAGGCCTCGCGCAGAGTTCACGCGATTTCATCGTCGCAATTCATCGCTTCAAGACAAGTGTCACGAATTGCATGCCGATCTTCTAGTATTTCGGTTGTGATAGTTAGTCACGATTAGTCGTGTTGAATAACTACCACAACAGAAATGTAAGAAGATCGGCATGCATTGATATTGTTACAGTTGTCTTGTCGCGATGAATCGCGAAGATGAATTCGCGTGAGCTCTGCCCGAGGCCTCAGCGAAGAAAGTGTAGTATCCACAAACGAAACACCTCTATAAGGCTTTGGCCATACTTTGCCCGTGTTGCCGGTGTTGAAAGTGTTGCCGGTGCTGAAAGTGTTGAAAGTGTTGAAAGTGTTGCCAGTGTTGAAAGTGTTGAAAGTGTTGCCGGTGTTGAAAGTGTTGAACGGAGATCATCAGTCTAGCAGTTTCATTCTTTCTCGAACGACTAGCGGCCCGATGGCTATCAGGTGTG